>VZTN01030271.1:842080-946247 GCA_013400515.1 Erpornis zantholeuca | reverse complement strand
GGGGCGTGAAGTTCCTGGGTTTTAACGCCATAAATCCGTGTTTTCCCTTCTCCAGGAGCAGCCCGGCGTGGGTGCGTGACCTGCGCGTTTTCCACGCGTAAAAACATGGAAAACCAAACGGTTCGGCAGCAATCCGGGTATCCCCGCTATGTGGCGAGCCGGAGGGTGTGGGAACGGGAGCCCTGCTCTGCCATGGTGCTGGGAAACAGCAATCCACAGCCGCCAAGAAACCCGAAATCGAACTAAATGTAGAAAAATAAGTTGCGGAAACTTGTTTTCTTGGGGAGCAACTCTGCTGTTCTGTTCGGGATGTCGCCTCGCCCAGTAAACATGCTTCTCAAAGATAAATAACGTGAAGAAAAGGCCAGACATGCTGCGAAGAGGCAAATGCAATGTATTTTCATCCTCCTGGGGGTAATTAAGTTTTATACAGCATTTGCCATTCAAATCCAAATCACTGGAATGCCGCATCGTTACCAGCCGGTTCCAGCCCTACCGCCGGATCCAGTCTCCTTACAAAGGACACAATAAAAGCTATAAATATACATTCCTCCTTCATTAATCATATGGAGTGTACCCTGATATTTTTTCCATCTCAGCTTGTTACCCACTAAATTACATTTTTACGACACACACGGTGTCCTTGCTCATTTTGTTATTGACTAATTAAATCGTCTCTTTCAGGACATAAATTACATGGGAGCAGGGCTGGAGGTAACCGGGAGAGCTCCTGACCCCTGGAGCACCGCAGGGCGTGAAACACGGGTACATCCCCCCCCCAAACATGTTGCAAAATGTTTTAAAACTAATTTTAAATCATATGTTCCAAAAAACCCAGGCTTTTACGCTGGTTCTGAGACTCCCGTTAAGGAAAGTTTCCCTTGATAACCTCGGTGCGTGTGGCAAGGGTGTCCCTCTTGTTGCAGGCAGCTCTATATTCCCGTGAAATTCTCCCTGATCCAGCGGGATTTACAGATTTGTTTATGGAGAGGGTTTTCTGCGAGGCAGACGCTGGCAGAGTGCACGGTGCCCCAAACGCAGGTGTGGATTTTGCCGTGCAGGGATGCACACAGCGAATTAAACGCTGACATGACTGCAAAGCACCAGCTAATACAGGTGTCTGAGGCGTCTCTCCTTGTGAAACTTGCTTCATTATTTTATGTTTCTGTCAGGAAACGGGGGGTTTGGCCACTAAAAATATCCCGGGGCATTTTCACAATGGAATAATTACCTCCTCAGAAGGATGTTTGGGTTTCTCCCGCTTACCCTTGCAGAGTTACGCTGCTATCTGATATGCCACAAGGATTACCAGCAACCAGCTGCAATTTATCCTGAAAATGGAAGCAGTGATTAAGAGGCAGGACTGGTAGTGTAACTCCTATTAAAGCTGGTTAGCAATTCCCATCATAAAATCCTGCCCTCAGTTGCGTTTAATAGGGCCAGACTAACCACTGTGCTGAAATTTAAGCATCTGAAGTTCATACCTCGGGTTAAATTATAAACATTTCTCCTTCTGTTCCTTCCGTCAGGCATTTTCTAGTCCGAAAATGAGAATGGTCACTTCATCAGAGGTGTTCCCTCAAACCCCACCACGAAAACCCTCCTGAAAGTCCTGCTGCTGCTCGGCAGGGGCCTCCTGGTGCTTCTGCTCCCCAGCACCTCCGTCCTCATCACGGCCCAGGGCCGTGGGATCAGAGCTGGGCCTGCAGCTCCAGTTCCTGGCTGCTCTGGACCATGCTATGTCTGCAGGTAGGAAGGGCAAACAGGGAACCTGTCCTTCCAGTCCTCTTGGGAAACATGGAGCAGGAAGCTCCTTGAAAAACACACCATGGGGACTGGAACCGGGTCCAGGACAGGTAAGTTGGCAGGCACAGAGGCTCTGGAGAGAGACAGGTTCTCCAGGGTGGTGGAAGGGAATGAGGAGCCAGAAGGAAAAACAGGTCTGCCTGGAGGGAGGGATAAAGCAAAGCTCCTGAGTCTGGTAGCCAGGCTGCTGGGAGAAGACTTTAAACCAGAGGGGGAGTGGGAGAAGTTGCTGGGAGGAGGACACAGAGCCTGGGAGGACTGGGAGCTGTCCCTATGGTCTGGTCAAAGGCTGAGGGAGAGCTTGCCAGGCAAAGGGGATCAGATGGAAGAGCTGGAGTGGGGCAAGAGAGGAAGACCCCGAGGCTGGGTGTGGGATGCAGCAGGGCCTATGGGAAGAGGGAATTCACTACAGACAGTGATGTAGGAATGGGGATGACAGAAACTGGGGCAGGGAGACAGTGCAAAAAGGTGAGGATTTAGGAAAGGGAATGAAGACCACCTGGAAAACAGCAGCAGGTACCTGAAATACACTGAGAATGTACCTTGTCCCCTTGGAGTGCTGGAGTTTGTGCCAACCACAACATCCCTCGTAGGGGGAAATTTCCCCATTGCTGATGTCCTGCATGGATGCCAACCCAGGATTACATTGCTGGGGTTATGTCTATGTGGGAAAGAAGTGCATACTCAATAAAACAACAGTACTCAGGCTGCACAGTTATCAAACACCGGGATGAAGGCAGCCAGCACAGAAGGATAAGCCAGGCTCGGACACTGAATCAAGGTCAGGGAACCTAGGCAAGTGCCTCTACAACTCCCACCTCATTTAGTGTGAAAATCCTATGTAGGTGTTTTCTGCACCTCGTGAGGAGCTACGGGGTGAGCAAGCACAGCACTGTGGGTGGGGCAGGTGACTGCTGCTCCCAGAAAGGATTTTTAGCCTCAGGAATCTGTGGGATGCAAAGCACAGTCCCTAAACAGAGCCTGCCCAGCACTGCACTAATTGTGCCTGGCCTGACATTTTGAAGCCTGACTTGCAGAAGTGAAGAACTCCTGCAGATAAATCTGCAATAACTGAGAATTTATACAACTTCTGACTCAATTAGATGCTTGGCCATGTTCTATTTTCTGACAAAATCGGGCCATTGAGTATTTCTAATTGGATCTCTGAAATGAAAAGATACTTTTTACTATTCTGTCTGTACACCCAAGTTCCTCGTCTGTAAAATAAGGGCAACACCAGTTCTTGCTCCAGTGTTGAGAAAATGAATTAGAGTTTGTGAAGCACTTGGATACCATAGTGATGAGTCCCATGGAAAAGCTCAGGAGGAAATGAATAAATCTGTCTTCAGAACAATATTTGAATAGTCTGCTGTAAATAAAGCACAGACCACACAGTGAACAGCGAGGGGAAAATAAAATTATTACTTAGTTAGCACAGTCTATTCTGTACAATGAGTGAAGCCAGGAACCTATTGAAAGAACAGTGTGTGATCTAATTACAATTAAATACTTTATCATAATGCAAATGCATGGAAGGGGCAAATTGCAGTGGCACAGGCCACCTTAATGTTGGTATTTCAAAACTTTTGGACTCTTGAATTTAAAAAAACACCACCACTGTTAGGTGCAAAGGTGTAATACACATGTATAAATGATTTCCTCGCCCTTTAATAGTGGGAGACAATATATTTACCTTCTCTACCTCAGCCACTTAAGTGGAAAAAGTGGTTTTCTCCTCTTGGAGATATCTCAGCCTTACAGCCAAGATTTAACGCTGTCATTCACACACTGACATGGAGATTTAAATCCAAAATTTACCTTCTTTGGGAGTCTGTGCACGATCATCAGAGAGAGACCATTCTCCAGAGAGGGATCCAGGGGAGGACCTTCATTTCGATGATTCAAATTTTGTGTTTTGCTTGGACTGCTTCCCATCCCAAGCCAGCCCCCTGGTTTTGGTGCAGAGGCAAGGTTATGGAACAACGAGTCCCCTGATCTTTCTGACTCCTCAGTCCCGAGGCTACGCTGAGCTTTCCCGACTCCTGCTGAGACTTGGAGCCGCTTCAGAGCGGCTGTAAATTGCACTGGGTTATCTGCCGCCCACAAGAAGGGTGATGGAATTAGGATTGCACTGTTCAGTGCCACTCTGGTCGTGCCTATTTTTCTCATCGTGATTTCTCTATTGCTTAGCAGGATGTGAGGTGACACTGAATCGTTACACCAATTTATTGTTAACCGGAGAATTTTCCGTTACTGGGCATCCTCTGGCAGCTGCTTTAAGGCAATTTGGGATAAGAAGGGGCTGCAGCACAAATAAAGATGTGGCTCATTAAATTTAAGACTTAGAGTTATGAGATCCCTTCAGTTTAACCTGCTGTGCTGCCTCCTTTCTGTGAGACATCGGCTCCATCCATGGACAACTTCTAGCAACAAGACCTGTCCCATTACTCCCAATCTCCATCCTGATTCCAGCACCAGTGCCCAGCAAGGTGTGCTGTCTTTCATCTTTCAATAGGGGCTAAATTTATTTCTTTCATTTATTTTTCACATTTATTGGTCACAGATGTGGTTTTGCAAACTGCTCTGAGGTTAAAAGTCATGCTCTGGACTTTGCCGAGCAAATTCTAGGTTAGCAGGTCATGTGCTAGAAACCCTCCAACCCCAGCATACACTTGTGTCATTCCTGATGTCAACAGCAGTTCCAGCTCCTCACTGCAGTCAGGGAGGGTCATAAATGGAGGCAGACCTTCCAATCACTGAGGTGAGTTCCCTGAGATATATGAGAGGAAGGTGGAGCTCCCTGAGTCCCAGGCTGACAGAGTCTCAAACACAAGCAGGGCAGTTGGTGTAAAATGCTTTTAAAGGCTTCCCTGGCTGAGCAAGGGAGCTGCTGAGGTCTAATCCAATGTTTGTTTATTTAAGGTTTTCAGGGGTAGATGGAGGGAACCTAGAATCCAAAATGCATGGTTTACTGGAATCCAATCCAGTTTAAAAGGAAAGGGTAAGGCGTTTGTTATCTGTGCATCCAGAAGGAGAGAAATGCAGGTAACTGCCAAGGGGACAGCCCAATGTTATTGCAGTCAATGGGATTTTTGTCAGCAGAGTGAGATTTCATGTCTGGAAGCCTGTTGTGGGATGACACCATGCCACAGGCACTCACAGCATTCTCAGTGAGTGTATTTTCCTGTTTTGGTGGTTGTCATTAGTTGTAGTTCTCAGATGAGATCGTTCCTGGGGACACACTGACCACTGAGTCTCCACTCTTCTTCCTCACTGTCCGTGCCCTCACTTTCCCAGTGTCCCACTTCTCCCTGAGCTACTGCAACTCATCTTTGCACTGAAAGACTCTGCACATCCAGTAAGAGACGAGACAGATGGTCCATGCCCTCTTGTGTGAACGGGATCAGTCTCCTCTGCATCTTAAAAACCACATAAGCCAGGCAAGGATTCCAGGTGGTGTTTATCCCAAAGCATTTCCAACAATCCCACAAGAATGTTAATTACTGACACCAACAATCTTGTTCTCATTCATATAATGGGAGTGCCTAAAGGTCTTACCTGAGGTTGGGCAGACACCGTAGGATCACACAGGAAAAGCGCAGAGGGGTTTTAGTCCAGGTTATCCTGACAGGAAGTCAGAAAGCAGAACTACAGAGAGGTGTTTGAGGTAGAGCAGCAGGGCCACCTTTCACATCTCCTGAGTCCCAGTGCTTCTGCTTTGTAAACACCACCACATTTTCTCCGGTGCCAGGGGAAGTGAGACTGCAGTGGTCTGAGAGAATTCAAACCAAGAGGAAAACCATGGAGAGGAGAAAGGATAAGAACAAAAGGAAAAGAACTAATGCTTAGCATGTAGAAACAGTTATTTGCCTCTGAGCTTGGGAAATCAGAGAAACAACCTTAGACCAACAGCAGAGGATGCCTGGAAAATGCACAGCCCATGGCTCCCAGGGATCCCAGCACACCTTACAGACCTCACCTGTGCCCACAGCAGGAACCAACAGCAGCACAGCCTGGCCCTTTCTGTGTGTTAATTAAAGGCTCAGCTGGGGTGTTGGGTCACATGGCTGGAATCAGATGTGTTGGGGAACTCCTGGAAATGCAAAGGAAAGGACACATTACCTGTGAGAGATACAAACAGATCAGCCAGAGTTAGATGAGCAAGTCCACACATAAAACCTGAGACCAAAGAGACTTGACTGTTGTGTCAACACTTACAACTCCCACTAGTGTCTTTCCTTTTGGGCCGTATCTCGGACTATGATTTTAGGTGTTTAAAACAGAAGCAATGATTCCAGGAGTCATTGCTTGGACATAGTGGCTGAAGTGTCCCTCTGCTGTAAATGGCAGGAACTGGAGGCACAGAGTGCTCTTAGAACCTTGTGACAGAACAGTAAATATGAACAAAATTACTTCAGTCCATTAATTCAACAATTCAAAACCAGTCATTGCTATGATGTAGTGAAGACAGGGACAATGAGCCACAGAAACAAGAAGGAATGAAGACATTGGACAGTAGGTTGGGACAGGGACAGAGTCCTGTGTCCTGTAATGATCTTGTTCATGCACTTCAGACAGCCCTTTGAAGTCAGAGTTTTGGCTTTGCTTCCTCCAACTGGAATGCTCAGACAAACCTCATTTCAAATGCTGTGAAGGAATTTCCTATAAATATAGTGGATTTTTCATGGAGGAAATACTGGACTTCTTCATTTTTACCATGTTGTCTGACAAAGGGACAGGCTCGAACGGTTGTAAAATTAAACTGTTCAGAACAAGACCTGGTTTACAAAGGGCTTCCATTCCCCAGGCTCATAGGGTGCCACTGAAGGATGCTTGGAGTCCTGGGGGATTTCTTTTGCCACAGGGGCTGTGCACTGTGATCGTGGGGCCTCTCAAAGCACCTTCATGCCAGGAAAGGTTGTGCTGCAGCACCTGGGAACACTGCAGAAGTCTGGACAAGGCCTTGGTGATGTAGCTGCCAGAGGAGAGCACGTAGGTCTCTTCCCAGAGAGCAATAGCAGCCCTGATTTGCTAAGGACAGAAACAAGCTTCTGTTCCCAGCAGTTCCTGGTTTAAAAGCAGAGTTATGCCTTGACTTGTTCTGCATAAATTTTATTTTAAATCATTTCTAACCTCTTGCAATTTTAAGCATCTCTAAAACCAGGGTAAATTAGCCAACATTCCTTCCTAGTGTTACCAGCTCAGCCTCTTACCCCCATCAGCACAGTCTGACTCTTTCTCAGCTGCAGGACTGAGCAATGTGGGGACACAAGGACAGTTTAAAAAGCAAAGAACACACTTTGTGCCAAGGAATGGTGCTGCAGTGAGAGCTCTGGCAGGGAAAATGTGGGCAGCCTTGAGACAGGTGAAGAGTCTGACTCCTCAAGCTCCAACCTGACACTTCTCACAGACACTCATTTCACTTTTTTTTGTTGTTGTTTAAACATCCCTTCAGGGCAACAGTTCTGCAAAAACATCTCCATTCTCCTACCTTTCCATGCTTGTCCCAGGGGATCAGTGATCAAAGCCAGGAGAGCAAACCAGGAGCTCCAATGGGATGTGGAACATGGATGAAGGAGCCCTCGGCACGTCAGGATCGCTGGGTCTGCTGTCACACAGGGGTTCTCCTACTGGTGTTATTCCCTCAGCACCTGAATGGCAGCTTTAAAATCCAATTACGAGAGTGCTACAGGCTGCAGGCCCTGGCTGAGCCCCGAAGTCAGACGAATTGAAACAACAGATGTGCCCGGATAGCAGTTCCCTAAGAAATGCCATCCTTAGCTTCTCCGCTTTTCCTCCTAACGGAACCTGACGGGACTTATCGACTGCCCGCTCTTCCTGCAGCTGCATCGGAAGGTATTGATTCTGAGGAATATGAAATGTGTCTCAGAGAGGTCAGCACATGACTCTGGCCAAGTGAGACACCAAGGCGTTCAGAGTTGCTGAGTGGAGCAGAGGGAGCAGCAGGAAACCACAGGCTGGAGCTGACCCCAGCAGGGATCGGTGGGGTTTGAACAGCACTGCCCCAAGAAGAGGTGAAGATGCTGATCCCAGTTCCTTGTGACCAGGAACCACCATGCTGTAAATGTTGCCCAGGTTGTTGCTCCACCTGCTTCCCTCTCCACTAATACACATTTTTTGAGGGATGCTCTTAGAAGGACCAGAAGTTGAAAGGCATTTCCTCCTCCTCCCACAGTGGAAGGCATGTGCTGGCAGGGGAGTCTGGGAGGAAAATGCTGTTATGCTATACAGCCAATGGACATTTTGTGCAAAGCAAGATGCCTTCACATTCCCAAAGGAATTCACCTAAAAAGCATCACTGCCAAAAGCTGGAAAGAATTTAGATGCTTGGAACAAACTTACATTGCTAAAGGTGGGGAACTGGTAGAGAAAGATGTTCAGGCTATCAGAAGTTGTTATCAGAAGTGTCCTTCGTTTCTGAAAGCACAGAAGTGTAGGTTTTCAACAAAAATCAATGTCTCAAAAAGACTCTCCTTCCATGGCCAAAAACCTTCGGTGAGGGCTGAGAAGAAATGGAGGTTTATGTCTGTAGCATGTGGACATTTCGATTCCACGAAGCAAAGCAATGGTATTTCTCAGCTGTGAGCCCTCTGAGGCAGGTAACAAATAACAGAGATGTGACAGAGGGAGAAAAGCTTCTCACAAACCTCCTGTTCTCCCTGTCCCAAAGGGTTGCAGTCTGCCTCTGACCTCTCTTTCAGGCTGCTGCTCGCTCTGTGATCTGTTGGTTTGTGTTCCAGACAGGACTCCAGCGTTTTCCTGCTGACCTCCAGCAGTCAGTAGCACTCAGCTGCTCCTTCTGGGTGTCATCGCAGTGTCCACCACTCCTGAGGCTGCCAGGACATTCTGGGAAGCATTCCCTTTGGAGAAGGCAGCACAGGGGACCACAAGGAATAGTATGACTGACATTTTTTATGTTTACTGCTACTACTGCTGTTAACATGTTTTTACTAAAGAGCAGAGTTCATGAATTATGCTCAGCTTAAAAACAAAGCTGTAAAAATGTACCAGTGAAAGACATCAGGAAGAAAAACCTCAAACCCTCTCCTATTCTCTTACTGTCTTTTTTAATTTTTTTTTTTTAAATTCTGCATCCAATTTCAGACAAATGCAGCAGTGCCTGAGGTGTGGTGCTTCCAGAAGGCTCCTGAAGAAATACCTGCTGTGCACAGGCTCCTGCTGTGGGAAGGGAGCAGTGGGAACTCAGGCACAAGAGCAGGTACCTGGCTGTGAGCAGTTTCCACACCAGGAGGAAGAAGAGCTTGGTCTTGTTCCTGGCTACACATGGCTCTGACACAGGGAAGGTTTCACTAATTCTCAGCTGAGACAAGTGAAAGGTGCCTGTCCCATCAGAAGTGACAAAGGTAAGATATCTTGCACTTCACCTAAAACTGACACCAGAAGAAGGCTAGGTTTAGATGGGATATTGGGAAGAAATTCTTGGCTGTGTTTGGTGCTGAGGCCCTGGCACAGGGTGTCCAGAGAAGCTGTGGCTGCCCCATCCCTGGAAGTGTCCAAGGCCAGGTTTGGAGCACGCTGGGACAGTGGAAGGTGTCCCTGCCCATGGAAGGAGCTGGAACAAGGTGGTCTTTAATGTCCCTTCCAACCTAAACCCTTCTAGGATTCTGTGATCAAGAATGTGGGACTGCCAACACAGCCTGGAGTGTGGACAAAATCCCTGTTTGGAGTTCCTGGACCTGGGGAAGGTGGGGTGACACTGCAGCAGGAGGCTCCAAACCACAGAGATAAATGGACATGAAAGTTGTACACCAACTTATGAACTTCTAGGAACTTAATGAACCCCAACAAAAAGCTACAAGCAGACTTTGGGAATTGAGCTGCTCTAAGTCAGCTCCCACAGCAGGGATTTTCCCTCTGACCAAAGGGATCTCTTGTTCAATGTATGGGGAAACAGAGGCAGCAAAAGAGATGGTGTGAAAAATTAGCAGCATTTACAGTTGTGTTGGGAAGCCTTGTTCACATCAGAACTTTCCCCAGACACCTGAACAAGAGAATGGGGATTTTAAAAAGCAGGGAAACCTGCACAGGGTGCTCAGTAACCCTGAGTGGAGCACACCCACCTTAAAGCTCAACTCCTAGATGGAATTTTTTCCTGGAGGAAGGGGCGAAAAGGCTCCCAGCTCTGTGAGAGATAATGACAGAACTGACAGCAGTGGACACTGCTGGGTCACCACAGAAAAGGGAAAAATGCAGCCCTTTGTGATTACGGTCAAGCACAAATAAATATGTTGGAAAAGAACATTTTCTATTTCCTGCAAGCAGTAAAGTTTGGGGGCCTATGACAAATATTTTTCTCTGCTGGAGGCAGCAGCAGGGCTCTGACAGGCACGTTGGAAAACAGACCAAACGTTTGTGCCTATTCAACAGCCCCACTGGGAGACATCATTTCTCAGGCTGCCGTTGGGGTTGTGTTTGGCACTTGAACTGTTTCGGGGGCTTTGATAGCCCAGGATCTGTGCAGAGGATGTTTTGTTCTGAGGGAAAAGAGCACGAGCACATGACCAGAAGCTCTGATCTGCTATTGAAAGACCCAGACCAGCAGAGCTCAACAACACAACTCTTTTGTAATGGTAATGCCATACGTAGGCATGAAATTAGGAAAGCAACGTGTACAAGCAGATTCCAAGAAGATTGAAGCCATCCCTGCTATTCCTGCCCCAGCAGAAAAGGATGCAGAGTCAAGACACCTCTGAGTAGTGAAGTGTCGACCCAATTTAGCTGCCCAAGCAATCAATGACAGATCTTTATGAGTGTTCAGGAGCCCTAACACACAGATCTTCCCAGGGATACTGAAAGGAGCTAATTAATAGCCCAGATAAACAGGATGAAATGCAAAGCCAGACATAGATCTTTACAGCCCAGTGCTGACTGTGCTGAATTCTCTCCTTGCACTCCCAGCTGACCCCAGTGAGGCATCAAGATTAATGCTTGTACAAAAAGCTTTTGCTTTCCACTTTTTGTAAAGCATTTGCAGGCTGTCTGCTCGAGTGTTTCACCTGGCTGCAGTCAGAGATAGTTAAGTCTTGACTTACAGACTTAGTTTTGCTCTCCCCTGTCCAGCTTTGAGCAGCCTGAAGTGATACCTCTCTGTCCCTCCTGCACTGGCTGCTAGGAGGTGAATGCCCTGATAACTGAGGCTGTTTAGCTCCAGACTGCTCAGCTCCATTCGTGTCCCCTGCCCTGTTTGCAGTGCAGTTTGGGACCTTCTGGTGATGATGTCACTCAGAGTTAACACACAAACCCCTGGGCAGGACATGTTGAAAAGTCATGGAAATCCTCCTTGTTCCCAAGATGCAGCGTGAGGGCCCTCAAAGGAGCTTTAGGAGGAGCTCCAAGGCTGGCCTTGAACATGGGACACTTCCTGGGCAATGTACTCAGGGTCATTTGGCCTTTTCCAGAACATGTAAGGAGACAGGAGCTTGTGGGACACATGGCCAGCCCAGCAGAAGCAGTTTCTGCCCTCCTCCACCAGACCAAGGCCATTTTGATCCAAGTATTTTTGGGAGAAATGCTGGTCAGTCTTGTTAGCAGGAAAGGTCTGTCTGGGAAGACATCCCCTCAAGTGCCTTGAGATGCCAGAGGAAGAAGTCAAACACTGAGTAAGGTTAAGAGTCTGCCTTGCCCAGGCAGCTCCTGCAGCAGGGAAAGCCAAGAGCAGGTCTTGCAGGATCATGATTTTGGACTAAGGTGCCTAAATTTTGTGTAAATTTCACTTCAGACTCTGCTTGGATGCAGCCTTAGATGTCCCTTGTTTTTCCAGTGGAGAGCAGCAATACTTCCATGGTGTTTCCCAGTGTCACTGTTAAACTAGCGATCCCTCTTCAAGAGCCACGGGGGAAGGTACAGCATAAAAAAGCTTTATTTTTTTAACTAAAACAAGGTGAAAGAGGACATCACATAACAGGGTCAGCCTGAGGGCACTGAGAGGATTCATAGAATCACAGAATGGTTAGGGTTCAAAGGGACATTAAAGTTCATCTCATTCCACCCCTGCCATGGCAGGGACACCTCCCACTGTCCCAGGCTGCTCCAAGCCCCAGTGTCCAGCCTGGCCTTGGGCACTGCCAGGGATTCAGTGGCAGCCACAGAATTCCTGCACAATTCCCTGTGCCAGGGTCTCACCACTCTCACAGGGAATAATTCCTTCCCAATATCCCATCTAACCCTGGGATCCAGAGAGATGTAAGATGCTTGAGAAAGGTAAATCTTGGGCTTGAGGGCTGCAGCTGACCTTGATTTTGCTCCCTGAGTAAGAGCTCTGCCTTTATAGAAAGGCTCTTCCATATAGGGCCTTTCTATATGGAAGCTAAAGATCAATAAAACCCTACAGAAGACACAATGAGATCCAGCCAACATTCCCCTTTCTCCCAGCTCCCACTTCCTCACACACCCTCTTGGCTAAGGAGGAGGAGCAGGTTCTGCTTGGCCTGATTTGGGAGGGAGACACAAACCCCACTGGCTGGGATCTGGAGTGATCCAGCTGCACCTCAGTCTTTCCTGTCCCACCATTCTAGTGACCCAGAAGTCCTAGAAAATAAACAGGATTTGGAATTGTTGGGTTATTCATCTACACAAATGCATTTCTGTCAGTGCTGTGCATAAGGATATGCAGAGAAACCAGGAATGTTCTTGGGATTGGAGACCAGTGGGCAGAACATTTTTTGCAGGTCCACACAAAACTGTTGGGTTGTCCCAAGCCAATGTCCCAGAAGGACATCAGAGTCAGCACTTTCACTGCTGAAATTACCCACAACCAAGATAAATGCATGAAATATTAGTGGGAATATTGAGAAATAACGAAAACTAGTGCAGAAACCACGGCGGAATGTGCTCGCAGGGACATGCACAGGCACAGCCTGTCCAATGGACTCGTGGTCAGCCACGATCCTGGCTCACAACCTACATCCAATCCCTGAAACCTCCCCCCAGCCTGAATTCCTTCTGTACAAAGGGAGTCTTGGGGTCTGTTTTAAAGCTCTTAACAGCTTCATTTTGTTTTGATCTCAGCTTCTCTCCTGGACTAACAGGTGTTTGGGAAGCTGTGAAGATCACATAGTCACTGTTCCCCCATGACATCCCCCTGTGCTCTGTGCCCACAAACCTGAGGGTCCATCACACAGCCTTGAGTCTGAGAGATGAGCAGGGGATGGAAAGAACCAGCTGGAACCTCTGGAAACCTGGAATGCTCACAGGATTGAGGAAGGGGGAAAGCACGAGCATTGGCCCCTTCTGCAAAAGCTGCGCACCAGGATCCCAAATCACTTCTTACTCCAGCACTCAGGAACTCACTGGAGTCAGAGCTTTGGGATTTAACTGCTGCTGGAAAGAAGGAAACTCCCATTTGCATGCACAAAGATTGGGAGTTTTCTTCCTCCACTCCAGTGGCAGTTTAATCCAACAGGCCTCTTGCTGTGTGTCCAGTGGCCTGCTCACCACTGCCTCCGGTGAGCACAAATCCCGCAGTGGACTGACGTGGGAAAGCAACCTGGCCTGGAGATGTGCTCACATAGCTTCATTTAGATCTTTCCTGATGGGAGAATTGAGAGCCAAAGATGTTCCCACCAAACCTACTCATCCAATTACTGGAGCACTTTGAAAATGTGATACGGATCAGCAGAGCAGCCTGCACTTTTCCCAGGACAGAACAGGAGTGTGCAGACACTGCACTTTTGGGAAGCATCGAGAACCAGACACAGGAGCTTTGTGGCTTTTCTTCATTGGTTCTGACTTGCTCTGACTCCTCGCCTGCTCACCATTAGCACCCCGTGGTGCAGTTGTGTTTGACATCCCTGTAACAGCCCTTGATTTATATGGCCTCACACAATCCCTCCTCCTCTGCTGCCTTGGGAGCAGCAGATCAGACATCCTGAAATGGAGCTCCTTTGAATCAGTCACTGCCAAAGGAGCAGACACCTTCAAAGACCATAATCTTTGTGAATCAAACTTCACCCTTCCCAAATGATCTTTTTTTTTAAACAAAATGGAGCTTTTGGGGTTTGGCAGAAGCAGACAAACACTGCAGTGGGCAGACTTAAAAAAAAAATGGGTGAAAGCATGACTGAGATTCACAGAGTCACAGCATAAAGAAGAGAAAGGATCCAGAGAGAAATCCAATGTGCTACATTCACCACTCACTCATTCAATTGCAAGGATTTGAGCAACTGTCCAGTGAAGGGAATTCAAGCTCCCCGTTTTATGGTGCATCTCTGATGCTTTTCCACATGGCACTGCAGGAGATGAGCCATGCTCCTTTCTACACCCATTCCCCACAGAAAATCTGCAAACCATCACCACTGATGTTCCCTAATTTAGGATCCATGTCCTAACATTCTCTGCCTCCCAAGCATGCCCTGCTTGCTTTAGGGATGTGGTTTCCCTTGGGTCCGATGGGAACACCACGATTATGTGCTGCACGTGCCAGGGAGGCAGGGCTGGGTGGGGAAGGCTTCAGCTCAGAAATGATAGTACCTATTTTTGGCTCCTGGAGCCAGGCTGTGCTGCTCCCACTCTGTTTTGATGCTCCAACACGTTTCACTGGAGATGTCACCAATCCCAGGCAGTCATGACAGTGCTGGGATTCAGCCTCGTGGGGGAGGGAAGACGAGCAGCAATTTTTCTGAAGTCTGTGGCAGGAACAAATGGATTTGTGGTGACTGTTATTTGAATATTAGTATTTAGATGAGGATATTTTTCAGTCTGAGCATACCATTAGAACACAGGCGAGCTATACCTGGCTCTCCCTTCCACTTGGCTAACATGGGACATCCCCTCTTGCTAAACATCCACCCTTGTGCAGCCATGGTGAGGTTTTCAGGACTGGTTAAACATCTTGCAGAACCAAATGTCCTCTTGCTCCGAACTGCCTGGGACACATAAAATACAAAATACAGTCTCCTGGAGTGAATTCATGTCCCAAGTGTATTTTACATGACTACAGTGCCTACTGGGGGTGTACAGAATTTTCCCAGCACTCCAAGTGCTCCAGTTCCCACTTCCATTAAGTGACAACTTATTTACAACCCAGAGTTGTGAGGCAGCACGAGCCGAAGTCTCTGCTCACATCCCCTGCTGCAGGTACCCCCAGGGGGTTCTGAGAGCCTCTCCTCTCCATGGCTGTGCTGCAGGGCAGCCCCGCAAAGGATACAGCCCAGAAACTCTCCTGAAACCCAACCCTCGACCTGGGCACCTCGGTCTGTGCTGAAGGCTTCCCACAACCAGGGCACCCTGTGCCCCCTGCCCAGCCTGCTCCTGCCTGCCACCGGCCCCTCAGTCCTGCAGGGGGAGGGGACACAAAGCGGTGGCTGCCCCTGGATCCTTGGCAGTGTCCAGGCCAGGTTGGGGCTTGGAGCAACCTGGAACAGTGGAAGGTGTCCCTGCCCATGGCAGGGGGTGGCTCAAGATGAGCTGTAAGGTCCCTCCCAACCCAAACCATTCTGTGATTCCAAATCCAACAGGATCCAAGGGAAGACAAGGCACAGAGTGAGGAGCTGGGGTGTCTCTGATGCCAGGCCAGCGCTCTGGGAAAGCAGGGAACCAAAAGCCAACCCCATGGGTCTGCTGCTCACCCACCACAGGCTCAGCTTTCCTTTCTTCAGCTGCTTGTCTTCATTCTGTTCTCTTGCAGCACCCTGTGCTGTGGAGTGATAGAAACACGTAACAGCTTCTCCACAGTTATCTTTAGAAATGGAACAGCGAAAGAAAATGACACCGTGTAGACATTGCAAAAAGAAAGCCTTCATCACATTAAAAAAGAGAAGTTACGTTCTTGATCAAGGAACAAACTGGTCTGAATAGTCCCAATCGCATTTTACAGCCGTGTAACTCCTTTTATCTTTTTCTCTCCCAACATCTGAAGAAGATGAACATCTGATTCCTTTATGTGAGAATTGCTTAAACCAACACTGGGAGAAAATATGCAGTTGAATATTGATCTGAAAAGATGGAAGGAGTTCAGCCCTGAGTTAATGGCCCTGGATTTTGGACCAGCCCCATCCTGGTTCCTGTCAGCCCTATGGCCCAAGGCTGCTGCAGCTCCATTCTTTTCAGCAGAGGTTGGCTGAAGGAGCACAGCACCATTTTATTTAATCATGGTTGGAGTTCTGGTATCCACAGGAAAAAAATCCTGGGAGCAAGAGCATATTTTCATGATCAGTGCATACCAAGTGGCATAAAATGTCTGCACCGCTTCTTTCCACTCCAGCCTGTGCCTTTGAAGTCATGGTAACAGCTTTTGGATCCCAATCCTCTGGTGAGACTCCTTGATTTATTAGGTAAAACATCTGGAAAAAATGAGCACTTGTGGCAATGAAAATCCTCCAAAAGGAGCGGAGAGAGGTTTCATCTGAGCAGCCCTCCTGTCAAAACGCAGGAAACCTGAGCCCTGGCCACTGGCTTGAGAGTGCTCCGAGGCTGAAAAGCTCCAGCCGGGCCATTCCCGTTTCACCCAGCGGCCAGCAAGCAGCTGTGAGCGGAGGAGCGGCCCGGGGAGCTGGGACCACGCCAGGCCCCGGGATGGTTTGCTGACACTCGGGTGTCAGAAGCAGTGCTGCCCTTGACAGCACCAAGGAGCCCCTGGTGTCAATCCCGGCGCTGTGGGAGCTCTCGGGGATGTAAATACCTGTGAATACCTGCCTGTCACCCTCACAGCAACAGGCACCAGCCAAACCCACCGCCCCTGCCCCCCGAGAGCAGCCTTGGGGTGACTTTTCCATCCCACAGTTAGGACAGGAATGCTGAAGAAGAAAATGGTGTGGAAGGAATGAAGCCCGTGCGAGTAACAAAGAAGGTGACAGGCATTTTGTGAGGCAGATTCCTTCTGTTATTTGGAATCGGCCGTGAGGTAAGAGAAAAAAAGAGAGGAGAGAGGGAAGAGCAGGAGCAGCTGGCTGTGCACTGGAGTTCGGCGTCTCCGTGCAACGTGTGTGGGGGGCAAACACGGCTGAGCCTCTGCTCGTGCGTGTGCATCCGGGCCGGGCAAAGGCACAAATCACCCAGGTACTTGACTCGGAATTATTTACTCTCTGTCTCCTCCACACAACAACCCAGGTTCCAAATTTCAGCGCCGACGCTCTGGGGAAAATCCCCCGAGAACCATCCTTTGCCAGTTATTTTCCCATCTAAATCCCCCTTCCAGCAATTTGAATAACACAGTTCAAACGCCAGCCCCGGTGCCAATGGTGCTTTTTGGAGGGGGCGTAGGACGGGCGAAGGAGGGGGAGTTTGGGGAGTATTTTTTTAATCAGATAAATTATTGCTGGGAAACCAGCCACTTCTCTCCATTCAATTTATACTCTATGGGGAATCCATCTAATACCCCTGCTCGGAGTGCGAGGCAGGACCAGCGAGATGCTGTATCAGACCAGGGAGGGAGGCAAAAGATGGGATGGAGTGCAGGGAACGAACAAACAACGGGAGGAAAGGGCTCTGGAAAAGCCTCTGGAGAAGAGGGAAAGCCAAGGGATGTGTCTGCAGCTCCTCAGACAATGGACGAGGGGAGAAAATGGGTTTTTCTGCTGGCAAATTGGAGCAGGCTGGAGCGTGGGCAGAGTGGGATGGGGTGGAATGGGATGGGATGAAATGGGATAGGACGGGATGGCTCGGAACCGCAAGGAGCTTTTCACCTGCGGGGAAGTGGCACGGCTCCAGGCAGGATGGAGGATCCGATCGGGCTCTGCTTGAGTTTGCAAAGGGAGTTTCGTGATTCCCCCGTTTCCCAGTGGAGCTGGGAAGGTGCCAGTTCACCTCACCGCTGTAACTGGAAGTGGTGAACGCTTTGCTGGGCGGCGGAGAGAAGCCGAGGCCTGAGAACAGACAGCTCGCAGCACCCGGGGCTCCAGCCGTGCTCGCAGGGCGGCGTGGCTGGGAACCGTGCCCGGCTGTCTGGGCACTCCTCTCACCCCTCGGTGCGTTCCCGGCTCACCTCAGGCGTGTGGAGGACGGGCTGTGTCCCGAGGAGCTCCTCATCCAAGCGGGCACAGCTGGAGCTGGGCACTGCCAGCAGGGGCACAGGCAGGCAGTGAGTGCCCCGAGCCCACCGAGCAAACCAGCCCCGAGCCCGCTGCCCCACGCGGGACTGCTTCTCTTTCATGTGCCAGCACCAATTTAGTCCAGAGGCTTCCCACTCCAGCACTTCCCCGTGACTATAAATGCACACGGAGTTTTTAAAGAGTTACAGGGTAATGGCACCTGAATGGGTGTCGAGGTGCACTTTGCTGGCCTTTTATTCTTCTTTATAACAAAGAATTCAAAGCTTTAGTGGGAGAGTTGGCAGTAAGCTCAGGAGATGGGGAGACTTCTGAGGATGATTTCCCTGATTCTGGGAGTGACTACAGTACAAATAATGTTGGAAAATAAAGGAATTGACTCAGCAGGAGGCAAAAGAGAACAAGTGGAAGAGTAACTCTGCTCTGGAAAGCTGAGAGGAGAATATGACACAAAGCAGAGAAGAGAAATAAGGCCCGAAGAAAGAAATCCAGCGTGTATTTCGGAGAGATTCCTTCTGACAGTCCAGAAACTGCTGAGTGCCATTCTCAGGGAACTGCGCCTTACATGAAGTCCAGGGAATCCTGGCCCAAAACAACAAAGAAATGCTTTAACTCAGAGCTCATTCCCTCCCTCCCCAACAGTGCAGGGGCTCTCTCCAGTGCCCCCAGTTGTCTCCCAGTCTAAGCAGTGTGGAAGTGTCACTCCTGACATTACACCCTCCTTTCCCAGGCAAAATTAATGCTTGAAGCAACACTCTAAACATGTAATTAAACCCCCTCTAGCCCACCTACCAAATAAACTCATTTCCAGATGCCAATTAACCTCCAAGGTTATTACTGGGGATTACAGATCTCCCTAGAAAGGCTCGTGCCAGGATGCAGGGAGCCCACTTGTTCTGCAAGTGTCAGGTCATGGGGATCACCTTAACCTTGCATCCTTGTCTAGCTACCACAGTCCTGGGAATAAAATTAATAACTTTCTGGCATTTTCTCCCTCTCTAAGAAATGGAGAAAGTGTTATCTCTTCCTCCTCATAATTTTCCCCTGTATTTCGAGTCCCCAGACATCTGTACTTTGTTAAAGCACTGCCCATTTCAGAGGCTTTTTCCAGGACTGGATGAACTCTGGTGATAGATATCCAAGCTGCTTTGTACATTTAGTAGTCCCTAAATGCCTGTTTTGGAATCTGTTCCAGATTCTAATCATTTTACATTAAGACTCAGGGATTCAGTAATCTCTCCCCTCCCAATCCCCAAGAAAAACAGAAACAACAGCCCTTCAACCCTAGATCAAGCACAAACCTCTCCAAACTCCCAGCCTGGAACCATCTCTCACCAGTGTCTGTTCCCCAGGACTCTGCAGGATGTGTGGAGTCTCCCTGGCCAAGGGAAGAACACCCATGAGGTGACTCAGGACTTTCTCCTGACAGGAACAAGGTGGAGGGGCTGCCCTTGGCCAGCACGTTCATGTTAAGGGGATGTTTGAGCCTCTCCAATGCTTCTGGAGCCTCGCTGGGCTGTGGGAGTGTTGGGCTGCTCCGTTGTTCCACGTTGGTTTTCATCCCTCATGTCTGACACCTGATGCCATGTGGTTTGTAGAAATCCCTCTGGGCTCAATAAACTATGGAACTGAGCCTCCTTCTTCTGCTTTTTTCTTCTACCCGTGAGGACTCTGCTCTGGGTTTCTTTTTGCTCTGTCCAGCTGTAAACTTTCAGGTAACCTGTGGGAATTTTTTATCAGTGAAGTTACTTCTGCTGACTGACAACTTCAGAAGGAATTCAAGGGGAGGAAAGAATGGCAGGAAAACAGCAGGACACCTCTTTAGAAACCAAGACTAGTGCGGAAGGGCTGCTGGAAATCTTGTTTTCATCACCCACAAATTCCCTGATGCTGGAAAACATCCCCCACTTTCCCATCTTCTCCCATTTGCTGCAAGTCCTGACAGGAACAGCTTCTGCTGGGAAGAGCTGACTGTGCCAGAATGGGAGAGCTGCTGCTCCTACACCACCCTCCCCTCCCCAGATCACCACATCTCAGCCCAGAAAATGGAAATTGCTCTGTGTTTACCAACCCTCCTGCTCCTTCCCTCTCTGCCAGGACCTCTGTGCCCGAGCCAGGTCTCTGCTGTTTACAAGCCCATCTGCTGCTGTTGTTTGTCCTCACCTGAAGTTCGAATGCTCCGATCAGGATTTTGCTCGCCGTTGGGTTGGGAACTGCAAAGAGCAGCCGAGGATTTCAGGTGGGAAGTGAGCAGCAGGGAGAGAGGAATACAAATCTGTTCTCATCTAAAGAGCCCTCAAAATAATTAAAGAAAAAAAAAGAAAGAACCAGGTGAAAGACGAAATTCCAAATGTTTTCAGCAGCAAAGTCATTCCAAGGAGAGTTTGTCTCATATTTTTGTGAGAATTTGAACATTTAGAACCAGAAAGGAAAAAGCACCAGTGTTCCAATGGCTGTTTCCCTGCAATTACCCAGGTCCCTCTGGTCTCTGCACTTTAGTCTCTAGAGGAGCTTCAAGCCTCCACTTTCTCCAAACCTGTCGAAAGTGAGTGAGAGCTCTCCATGCAGAGTAACTCAAGGATACATCTTTCCTTGGGAGTCAAAAAGAGACTGGAAATGTCCATGTCTGCCCTGAGGCTTTCAGCGGGGTGCCCAGAGACTCCCCTGAGCAGCAGAGCTGCTGCCCTCCTGCCCGAGGCTGCAGGAGGGGTTCTCTCTCCAGAGGCTGATGGATTCAAGATCTCTCCTATCCTTCCCTTTGCCAACAGGGAAGCACAGTGTGGAACAAGCCTGGGCAGGTGCTCAGACAGCAGCAAGCTCCTGCCAGGAGCAGGGATGGGAAGCAGCCAGGCTGTGGATCACGCTGTGCTCCCGGACACGGTGTGGCTGCAGTGGGAACCGGTGCCCCCCGGCTCCACTGGGCCCCACTGCTGGGTCTGGGTCCTGTCTGCTCCCACTTGCAGCTCTCAGTCCCTGCTGGTGCCTGGCTTGGGAGGGAACACAGCAATTGTTCTCCTGGACCCTTCTCAGAGTCAGTGAGAATCAGGAGAACCCGAAGAGCTGAACTGCCCCAACCATTAAACATCAGTGGCCGAGGTGTCTTTGCTCCTGCCCTTGCTTGTGCTTTACACCTGGAGCTGTGAACTCAGCCAAGAACTGGCTGAAGGAAGCAGGTTTGGAATGGGCTCTGCTGTGCCCTGAGCCTGAGGAGGCCCAGCCTGCCCAGACACACCTCCCATTCCATGTGGGAGAGCAATGTGGCAGCTTACAGAACAAACATCCATGGCAAGTTCCCACTCTGTGTGTGGACAGTGACTGAGAAGGAGCAGGAAGAACTGGAAGGTGGAGAGGATGGATTCTCAGGAAAGCAAAGCCCAGCAGAGGTTCCTTCTGACAGTGGATCAGAGGGACAGAGGTCCCTCTGTGCCAGTGGATCACAGTAGATCAGCTGCACCAGTTCCAAGCCTGGTTTAGGGAGGAACAAGCTGTCCCACTTGGCAGCTTCCTGGTCCTGTCCTACCAGTTCAGCACAATGCACAGATCCTGTCCCAGGGCTGGAGGCTGTTGGGAAAGGAGGCTCCCAGGAGGGCAGGAGCTGGCTGAGGCCTTCACTGTGGCCAGGGCAGCTGCTCTGCTCCCACCTGGAACCTGGGGTAACATTCCCTCCCCTCTGCAATGCCAGCGGCCCTTCCCCAAAGGATGTGTGTGTTTGGATTATCTCTCTTTGAGGACTTCACAATGCAGAGCAAGGTCCGAAGACCCCAGAACTGCTCAGAGGCACCAAGTGAGTGCTGGTTCAGCTTCCCCAGCCCCAGATCACTCAGGGAAACTGATCTGGATTTACAGACACACTCCCAGAGGAGCCAGCAAGGTGCTGGGATGGCCTGGAAATGCAGCGCTCAGCAGGTGAGGGCAGAAAGACTGAAATTAGACTTTGCAGAAAGTTCCTGCCTCGCTCACTGCCAGAAATGTCCTCCTTGGGCCAAACTCTTCCTGGGAATAGCTGTGTCTAACAGCAGGCAGTGCTGCAGCTCCCAGGGCCTGGAGCTGAACCTCTGGAGCACACATGCTCTTCATTACTGCTGATCCAGGAGCAGGATCGAGCCGAGAGCAGAACCTCGGAGGGGATTAAGCACACAGATCCCCTGTGTGCTGCGGTGCAGGGCGGGATCCAACCTGAGCGTCCTCCGAAGCGCACTCTGATCTGGCTGCTCTGGTTTGGCCTCGACTCTGGCAGGATGGAAAGAGCTCAGAGAGATAGTGAGAGAGGGGAGAAGGGACAAGGGAAAGCAGTCTGCTCCCCGTGCCCCCCAGAATGCAGCGTTTCACTGCTGGGGCTCTCAGCGTGCACAGCGAACTTGCCTCCCTTCTCTGGGCCCGCTTACATTGTTCACTTTCCTGCAAATTGTTTCCACATTCTGTATAAATAACCCTGGTGCCAGCGAGGGGGAGGGGAGGCGCGGGGAAGGGGTGGGAGGAAATCCAATGGCTTTGTTACTTTGGAAAAAGAAGGTGGAGGATGGAGAGGAGCGGTTGGAGCTGCAGCCCTGGCAGACGGAGCAGAGAGTTGCCATCGAGCTTGCGTTCAGACCTGGAGGAAGAAGAGTAAACAAGGAGGAGATTATATATAATTACAGACAATCATGTTGCCGGGGATAAACAGGAATCAAAAGCACGGAGGCACTGGAGTCTGGCACATCCCCAAGCACGGAACAGAAGCCAGCCAGCGAGAGGCACTGCGGCTGGAACGCGCTTCCCTTTGGGCCTGCTTTCACTTAGCTCAGGGGCTGGGGGGGTTTGCCTCTCTTTTTGGCTGGAGGCATTCCCCCATAAAGAGAGGAACCATCCAATGGGGAGCAGAAGCCAAACTGAAGTCAGCAGAATTGTTGTCTGTGACATTCACAGATTACCCTGTGAGAAACGTCAGAAACATTTGGAAAAGATGCAGCCTGCTGAGGTCAGCAGGAACAACAACAACAACGGGAATTTCTGAACAAAAATGGCTTTAGAGACACTCCAGAAGCTGTGCCTGAGTGTCCTGAGGGCAGCTCCTCTTTGGCAGGACACAGAAGGGGAGCTGCAGCTCAGGGTGGCACTCAGGTCCTGCTCATGGATCCTCCTCCCAAGGATCCAGGCCTTGCTTAACAGGGAAATGAAGAACAAAGCCCATGGAGCAAACCTGAAACAACAGCAGATGGGCCATAAGGGCTGTGCTGCGGGTTTTAAAACGAGGGCTTGGGGGAATTTAACAGGAAAAAAGAAAAGGAGCCTCCTTTGTCCTTTTTCCTTCCTTGGAGGCTCTGGAGAGTCAGAGGGAAGGTGACAAACAAAGGACAGCAAGCTCCGATGGTGACAGGAGGAGATTGTTTAGCAAGGCAGTGTGAAGAGGTCTCTCCCAGGCACTGTTTTCAATCCAAATAGCTCACAGCCTGCTGAATTCTTAAGCCATTTTCCTGATCTCTCAGCTGTTCTTCATTGAGAACACAGGCAGATACTTCAAAGAAAAAAGCAGAGAGGGAAAATAAATATATATAAGAAACAACCAGACCCGTGTTTAGAATCTGCATAAGAGCAGGGGAGGCAGGGAATGCTCCACAGGCTCCTTCACCTTCTCCCTTTCAGTACAGGTGCTCTAAGTGTCCTTTCTCCTAAGGAAAGAAAATGGATTTTTAAAGGGAAATGCCATTTGCTCTCTGAGAATAGTGTCACAGTTTGCTGGATGATATTACCTGGCTATCTGGGTGTAGGATTGTGTATTTTCTATGAATTCATTATGGGCATTTTTCCTCTGGGATTTCCTCTGCTGACAAATCCTTCCCCAGAGGATGTACCTGTGTGTGTGCACATGCAGGGGTGAGTGAAAGATCTCTCTGCTGGCCGTGTAGAAACTGTTTGGGCATCACAGACAAGTGATAAAACAGGAGTCATGTTCCTCTCGAAACTGCTGGAAAGAGCTCAGAAAGAGCAGAGGGAATGGGCTTGGAAAAGACAGTAAAGGGTTAAAAAAGGTATTTGGGGTCCAAGTCTTATCTACTCTAAATTTACATCGACTCTGTGAGGTAATATTTAAGCAATCTACTCCCATGCCAAGTTACAACAGCTCCTTCCAAATATCCCAGACAGTGAACAGAACCAAGAATAAAAACAAGATAACAGAACGAGAGCAAAAATAGCCAAGCACGTCCTTTCCCACGTGGCCCTGTGCAAGGTGGGGCACAAAGAGAACTCACATGTGGTGAGAGGGTAGAGCCTCTCTGCTTTCTCTTTCATTTGTAGCTGACCAAGAAGGGAGAAGGACACAGAGCTCCTGTGCCGATGTTCTGGCAAAACTGAAATGAGGTTACTGATCTCCTGCAAGCACAAATGAACATCAATCACCAAACACTCATCAAGGCACAAAACACAGTCCCTCGGTGTTATTCGACAGCAAGAATTAAGAGTTTATCAAGCCGGAAAGAGCAGATCCTCGAGGGAGAATGGATTTCATAAGCAAGCAGCAAATCCTTCTCCAGGCACCTCGGTGCGACTTTGGCAGCGAGAAAATCAAAAGAGCTCCCACCTAAAGAGAAACACACAGGAGTGTTCCCAGCAGGCATCTTAGGAAAAGCCCTCGGCAGGAGAAAGTGTCAATCCTGCCCCGCCTCCTCCTGCTTTCCTGAAGCAAAGAGTGAAAAAAGACAGGGGGGAATAAACCAGAGTGTGATGTTTGCATTGCTGCTTATTTTTGCCCTGCAAAGCCAATCCATGTGTGCTGGAGGAACAGTGTGCACTGGTTTGTCACCAAATCTCTGCAGTTAGGTCAGGCAGTTGGACAGCCTGGCTTAGGACACGCCAGAGGCAGCAGTACCAGCTGGACACATCCCACGGAGGTGCATCCCCAGAGCTCTCCAGGGCTGCAGTGGTAGCTGCTGGAGGTTGGCAGAGGTGAAACTCAGCTGCATCTCACCCAGGTAATCCCATCTTGGAGACTGGAACTCAGCCAAGGGGAATGAAAATATGACTGAAGCATTTCTTTATTCCAAGTTTACCTGGCTGCCTTGGAGTCCCACCTCTGGAAAATCCAGCAATAAAGGGACAGTGGAATTAGTGTTTTCCCCAGGTCCTTGCTGGTGGTGCTGGAACTCCATGTACTCCCAGCCCTAGGACACTGTCATGTCCTAAAGTGTTCAAGTGCACAGAGATGGGGGATCTCTGAGGTCAGGGAGCATGGGCTGGGGGGACCAGGGGATGAGCTGCAGCATCACCCACAGCACCTTTAGTCACATCACCAGTGACCTCTCCGTGGCCCCACTTCCCTACCCAGGTGCTCAGGAGGCAGATGTTTAAACCTGCCAGCCAGAAAATGTGCTTCCCTGTCACTGGTCATGTGCTGACATCCCTTATTTGGAAAGAAATATTCCCATTTTTTATGACAATTGGCAGGGATGAGCCCAGCCCTTCGGGCCAGAGCTGCTGGGCACAGGCACCTTCCAACACGTGCCTGTAATGAAGGCAGCAGGGGAACCCAACATTTTGTTTAATGAAAAAAAGCTCTGCTTCAAGCTTCTGAAGGGTTATTATAAGCTGTGCTGAGATGAAACTCAAGACACACGTCTCTTTGTATTTAATAATACATGGGATCGATTTTTCCTGTGGAGAAACTTCAGTGAACACCTTTTATTTGGTTTAAATCTTTTGTTGCAGGTATTGATTATTCATTGAAAACCTAAACCCCAAAGATGTGAGCAAATGATTTCACAAAAAAAGTCTGATTTCTGCACCAGAGCAGGCATTTCCAAGCAGTGACAAGCCTCTTGTACAGATATTGCAGCGCTGATGGTGAGTTTATAATTAGCCCGTGGAAATGTGTATGCAAATATACATAGCTGCATTTCAGGGGAAACTACTCACCCCCAAAGCAAAAATGCAGCTACAATGGGAGCCAGAGAAATGCAGCAAGCATTCGGATCTTAGCAGGTAATTAGAGCAGATTAATAAAAGTCAATCGATTACCAAACTGTCCCCAGAAAGGCTCCCACAAAGCGCACTTGAAGAGCTGTGACATCCGAGCCGTCCATGGCTGCTGAAGGCACCGCTCCCTGGCTTTACTGTTAAATCACTTTCTCACAGGAAAGGTCCAGCAGCCCATGACTCGGACACCTCTGTTTCTGTACCCGGGGCAGCACGAGGTGCCATCCTTTTAAACACGTATTTCTGCTTTCTTAACATCCCAGATGTCCTCCTGAACGCTGGCTGTCCTGCGGGTCTGCTGGGATTTATTCTCCGAGCTGGAGCAGCCATCAGGAGACGGGGGTTGAGACGCACGTGAGACGGGAGGAGGCAGCGAGAGAGAAAGGAAAGAAGAAGATCAATTAGCGACCTGATCCCGGGGACCAAACAGCACAAATGTGGTCCCTAAAGTTCCCTCAAGTCGGTCGTGGGCCTAAGCGCTGGGGAGGGACGCGGTGCTTTGTGACAGAGCCCAGTTACAGCGGCCGGGCACGAGTCCCCAGATCACAATAAGGCAGCTTGAAGGTGACAGATTTCATTGTTGAAGGTGATAAAATTCCGCGTGGCGCGCCGCAAAACAAGGGCTGGAGCTACGCCCGCGGGAGGGAGCGCTCTGCTGCTCTCCCGGCCCGGAAAGCTCTGCAGAGGGGCCCGGGTGGGTGCCAGGGCGGCTCTTGCCTCACACGGGGCAGGGGAGCTGCTGCTCGGCACTGCCACCTCGGCCTGGGAGCGCGTCTGCCCCGGGTGGGCACCGGGGNGGGAAGGGAAGGGAAGGGAAGGGAAGAGAAGGGAAGGGAAGGGACAGCCAGGCAGGATCCTGCAGGGTGCACACGGGCTCCTGCACCTTCTCGTGCCCGTGCTCCGTGCAGCTGCTCTCCCACAAGTCCCTCCCATCTCCTATGGGGGTTACAGCAGCACAGGCTCGCCGTGAAGGTGTCCCAAAAGCTTCAGGCTTTGTTTTCCAAAACAACCCCAGATGCTGTTACACAGGTAAAACACCCACCTAGCCAAAGCCTGACCTTTGCTGCCCGCTTTGCTGCAGAGACTCTGTGGAAGGGTTGGGCAAGGACAGCTACTGACTCTCGATCACACAGAGGTGCAGCTCAGGCTGGACACTGCCCCAGCCAGGCTGCTTGAAATGCAGGAAAGACTCAGTGGCAGAGATGTGAAAACAACAGGAAAATCAAAGCCTGAGACTAAAGGAGCAATTAGACCAGCCTCGGAATATATTTGAGTCAAATCAATCCATACAAGAATTGCAGTCACGGTGTGCTGGTGCCCACACTTCTCCCTCCCTCCCTCTTCATCTCCCTCCCTCCCTCCCCACCCCAGGCTGAGATCCAGCCTCCCTGTCTGCTTCATCAGAATATGCTCAAAGTGCAGTGACAACACATCTCCTAAGATGCTTTATCAGTTTTGCAAAGTCCCAGTTCATCCTCCTCTTGTGGGTCCACTTCCATATTGATGTATTTATTCCCCTCTCTCCAGGCAGGCCCCATGAGATTAAACTATTTTATTTACAAAGACATTGGGGTTGCAGCTCCTAACAATTAAGTCAGCCAAGATGGAACTTTGCTGGTGCTCTCAGATTGATGTGTGAACAGAGGAATTGGCCTCGTCAGCGATTCGGGAGGGACTGGCTCAACCCCATCTCTATAAACCACTCAATAGGGCTGCACCCGGGACAAATGAACTGGGGAGGTGGGAGGCACCAGTGTGCAGAAGGGGGATACAACAAGGCAGCAGAAGGAGAGATGGATAAAACCAGGAGGAGAAACTTTGCCAACAGGGCTCACCTTCAAAGGTTGGTGCTCCAGAGCAGGTTGTGCTTCCTGGGAACTTGCAGGCTCCTGGGAGCTGCCCCTGCTCCATCTCCCCCATCCAAGCCAGGCACACAGGGCTCCAGCACGAGCTCC
The DNA here is from genome assembly GCA_013400515.1 of Erpornis zantholeuca. Lineage (NCBI taxonomy): Eukaryota > Metazoa > Chordata > Aves > Passeriformes > Timaliidae > Erpornis > Erpornis zantholeuca. Next base: position 918,511 of record VZTN01030271.1, on the reverse strand, counting down.
CGTTGGATGCTGTGCCTCCCACCAGGTGAAATATGTCCATCAGAGCACCTCAGGCTCCTTAAACACCGGAGCTGAAAAGTCACCTGCCTATTCAGGCTGGTATAAATCTGGCACACTATTGCCTCTCCCTGACAGCAACCTCATCCAGCACCAGCGTTCTTCCCAGCATCTCTGACATTTCAGAATTATATTTAGAGACCTGGATGGGAATTTAATTTTGAAGTTTTCCACGGCACCCTGTCATATAAATATTCCGCAGTGCCTGCCGTCGGGGGTGTCGGTGTGGAGCGAGCCCGTGCCACTGCCTCTAATTAAACAGGCCCAAGGAAGGGCACTAAAGAGTGCTGGAACCATCTTAAAAGTCAGCACGTGTCTCCCTATTAATTCTCACCCTGATCTTTTGCATAGCGCTATCGCCAGGCTAATTAATCACCGGTGTGAGCTCGAGCATTAATTGGAACAATGAATCATTTTTTTGTCTCTTCCTGGCCACTTCTAGCCTATAGGAATGCAGCTTCTGCCATTACTTTAATAATTATTATAAATATAAAGCCAGCAGCACACACTACATTTGGTAGGCATTAAAAAAGACGTGGTATTTGGCCTGGAGCATTAACAATCTGGTGCATGTTCAGGGGAGTGATGGATGCAGCCCGCTGACAGACTGGAAATGTGCTCCCTGAATCACTTGAACTCAGGACACTTTATGAAGGTGCTGGGGAAAGCACAGCTTTCAGGGACCAGTGTCTGGATCAACACGCTTCAGCAGGTCCTGGCCACTCGTGGCTTGTTGGGACTTCCAGGGCGCCCAGGGATGGAAACATCTCCGTGAGCTGCACAAGGGGAGGAGAAGCTGCTGACGGAGCTGTTCCGAGGGATGGGATTATAAATGCATGGAATGACTCAGGCGCACCCTGCGTCCTGCCCAGGAGAAGCACCTGCATGCACAGTGCCCAGCTGGGATGTGGCAGTGACAGCTCAGGCACTGGGGTCAGCACTCACCTCCGGTGTCAGGCTGGCACAAGCACTCCGGGCTTCGGATGCTGGGAAACACGAAGCCACAGGATGAAAACAGAGCTTTTTAGGGAGGAAACAAAAGCTAAAATGTGAACAGCTATAAACCCCCAATTTGTCACCCAGAGGATAGCAAGTATTTCCTTTCCTTGCCGGGCTGGAGGCTGGGGAGAAGCAGAAGTGGGTGAAGGAGAGCTCAAGGTGAGGCCCGTTATTTACTGCTGCCGATGAATAAGCAAACCCCCACATCATGTTTTCCTCCAGGACAGGAAAAGCTCTGGAGTGTTTAGCAGGCTGGGCAGTTGCTCTTTTCCCCCTCCTGGGGTGTGTTTTACACGCTCTTCCAGCGAGACGCAGGCCCACTATTAATTGTTCACACACATAAAACACATGGAATTCTCCTCCACCCCCACTCAGACCCAGCAGACCGAGTGGGGGAGGGCTGCAAAAGTCACCTACCAAGACAGAGGTGGGGGGAATAATGTAAGAAAGATCTGAAAGGATTTGTGTTGGTTTTTAAAAAAATGTAATATACTTCTCGGCACCAGTTTAAAAGCACAGGCTTGTTTGAACTTCCTAGGGAAGGCGGGAGCACAGGGCAGGAATTGGCAGGCTCCGATCTGGCTGCTTTTCCTTATTATGAGAAAATCCACTCTGGTCTTGTGCGAGGGTATGAATTCTTCATCTCATATTGTGTTTGCACAGAAGCGTGAAATACATCCCGAGCACTGGTGCCCGTCCCCAGAGCACAATGAGAGAACAACGAGGGCACTGAGAGCGGGGCCGCTGCTCCTCCAGGGCCCGGGCTCTGCGCTGCATTCACCACATCCATGGGGCTGAAAAGGAGAGCCCGAGGCACGTATTTCCTTCCCTGTGCCCAGGGGCCCTGGGCCGTGAGCTGTCGTCCCTGTGGGAAGCTCCCGCCTTCCTTTCCGTAAACGTTCCCCCCGCTGCCGCTGAATCACCAAATAATCGGGAGAGCCGTGGGAAGGGAATTAAAGGGTGGTTATCACGCTGCCGAGTTCTGCTCACTTTATTTGTTTTAAATGACCATGGAAGCAAAGGGGGGGAAAAGAAAACACACAAGTGGAAACTTAATTGAGCTGCTGAAATGTCTTTAAAGGAGCATTCCGGGCTGGATTGTGATGCCTCGGCTCCCACTGGTGGCATTTGCTCACATGAGTGGGCAGCTGATGAGGCAGTTCGGGGCCTTTCTCTGAGCGTCTCCTGCTGCGTGTTTGGAGCAGAGGATGGGCACAGACACCCGGCTCTGGTGTCCCAGAAAGGGGCGGGATGGGGGCGGGCCGCAGGTACATTGCTTTGGGCTACAAGGGTCCGAGTCCTTGTTTCACGGCAGGGTTTGCTACTCCAAGGGGAATATCCGTGTTGGGGTACATATTTTCCCTCCTGGAGACAAAGACCATCTGCCCTGGCTTCACTTCTGGGCAGGAGGAAAGAGGAACCCAATCCACTCATCACAGGCACTGGAGTGCAGGCACGAGGTGACAAAACCACCTGAAGCCACAAAATGGCTCTGGTTAGATGCTGTCACAGGGTGGAGGTTTGGGAAGGGTTTCTAGGGGGGCTGCAGAGCCCATGGAGGATTTATGGGGCAGGAGAGCACATCAAAGAGCTGGGCAGAAGGGACAGGAGCACGATCGGAGGGACAGGAACGGTGTCACAGGAACAGGAGGGAGCTTCCCATGGAGGTGGTCGGCAGAAACAGACAAAACGTGGGGAGAAGACTGTGGCAGAGGAGAGGGAGGAACTGCCCTGACCAGCTGGCTGGAGCTGGAACGTAGGAGAGGGGGCAAAGAAAAGCCAAGATGTGGAAAGGCAGGTCCCACAATCCAGCACAAACCAAGCCACCCACACCAGAGGGAGAAGACAGGGCGGGACTGTGTGGGAAAAGGGGGCTCAAGAGATCCAGTGTGGGAGCCCAGGGATCTGCAGGGAACCTGCTGGACCTGCTGGAGCAGCCACACTCCAGCTAATCTCCAAGTGGAACAGAACTTGCCTCTGGCTTGTTACACCCCATTTTATTATGAGTCCAGTACGCACCCAGGTAAAAAATGGGTTCCTCTCTATTCAATCTTTTGCTGGATCTTAAAATCCTCTAACGTGCAGGAAACTCTATCAAAGACCCTTGGGAAGGACCCTGCATTTTCATGCCTGAGTTCTGAGTCCTGATCAAATCCAAACAAAGTAAATGGGAGGAGGGAAAGCTGGGCTGCTGTGCCCCACTGTGTGCAGCCCTTACACTGACCCAGCACTGCCCAAAGGAATGGATAAGCTCCTTTCTGATCCATTTGTCCAATCTCCTCCCCAGGCATGGGCTGACTCCAGCCCTGGAGCAGTTTTTGGGATGCCTGTCTCCTGCTCAGTTCCTCCTGTCCCTATCTCCATGCCCCAGATGTTTTGTCAGGTGCCTTCCAACTGCAGGATCTCCCAGGAGCCTGGTGCCCCAAAACCCAGTGAGGTGGGGTACACATCCCACTTGGGCTGGGAAGATAACAAAAAGGGCATCCAGGGATGGGGATGGGGATGGAGACCTTCCTGCACACCTCCTGCTCCACTGGCTCTCACTAGGTCAGCACTTTCTGGGAATTGCTGCGTTGCCAGATGTTGATTGGGCATCTGACAGGAGATGAATAAAGCCAATAAAGCTCTTATTTCTAGCTATAAAAACAATAATGAAAAGCAGACAGGGATGTGGGATAGGCTGCCCAAGGCCTTTCCAGGCCACACTGAGCCAACTGTAGCAGGAACTACCTTCAGCTGCCTTCCCTTCCTGTTCTCTCCTGCCTGTGTGCCACGAGCAACAGCCCTGAGCCGGAGCACTTGGATGGCACTATGTACAGTCAGAACTCCTGTCCAAGGCACTCCCTGTGGTTTACTTTGCCCTGCCAAGCTGCCCAGCCCCGACCCTCCTCCTGCAGAGCCGACCCCACAGTGACATCAGGGCTGTGCACAGTGGGGCAGCTCCGGTGTCCCCACAGGGCCAAGTCACCTCCTTTCCATGAGGACTCCTGTGCCTCCAGCTCGCAGGGAGAGCTCTGTTCCTGTGCCAAAGGCTGCCTGGGCCTCTCTCCCCGAGGCACAGCCCTGCCTGTGCTCTCAGCTCCTGCACAGCTAAAGACCAAGGTCTGAATATCAACCACTTCCTTCGTGCTCTGCCACAGCAGCCTGGGGATATTTGGCCAGTTCTGAGGAGTTCTGAGATTCTGAGATGTATTTCTGCAGGGAGAGTTGCTGCACAACTGCCAGCAGAAGAGCTGCCTTTGTCCCTCCTGCCAACAGTGACACCTCTGCTCTTGGGAAGTGCGGCAAAAGGGGCAGATCATAGAAAATCACAGAATCCCAGACTGGTTTGGGTTGGAGGGGTCCTTGAAGATCATTTCATCCCACCCTGCCATGGGCAGGGACACCTTCCACTGTCCCAGGGTGCTCCCAGCCCCAATGTCCAGCCTGGCCTGGAGCACTTCCAGGGATCTAGGGGCAGCCACACCTTCTCTGGGCACCCTGTGCCAGGGCCTGCCTACCCTCACAGGGAAGAATTTCTCCCTCATATCCCATCTAACCCTGCCCTCTGGAAGTGGGAAGCCAGATCCTGCCATTGCCCACACTTCTCAAAGCCAGGTGACAGCTGCAGATTTGGGAAGTGAATATTTATAAACAACTCCCTGGGTTTATAACCTCATAACCAGGGATCTAAATGAGCTCCTGGGCTGCCCCATGAGAGGTCTCCAACAACCCACAAACCTGAGGGTTGGTTGCAAAGGTATCCTTTCTGGCACAGGTCTCATCCTGGGAATGCTGCCACTGCCCTGTGCACACCTGGCTCTGGACAAACCTGCAGCTCCAGCTCAGTCCATGGCAATCACAGCAGCCCCGATCCCCACTGGGATCCAGGTTGGCAACTGAAAAGAAACATTCAAAATGTGCATTAACACCATTTTAGGAGGTGGCCACCACCACAGGGACAATGTCTAGCACCATGGGGATGGTGTCCAGCCTGGCTGACACATGGTGGCACAAAGCAGAGCTGCATGACTGTGCTAAGCTGCAGCTCAGGCCTAGCTCTGACTTATAAAGCCAGGAATAGGAGTTCTTCCCAAAAAACAGCACCTTCAGCCCAGAAACTACTGCAATCCATGTGGGAAAACCTCCTGCTGGACCTCAGAAGGCCAAGGAGTCAATTCCTGATCCAAAGGCCAGCGAGCTGCCTCAGCACCACAGGGCATGGTCTGGTGACACTTGTGCAAACACCTGCACTAGCAGTGATACACACACCTATGCATTTAACTTTTCTCTTTTCCCAGGCCTCAGTTGCCAGCATTAATGGATTGGGAATGCACATTTAAGGTGGAAAGCATTCCTGGAAACTGGCTGTTCTTCAAAGGCATATTTACTGGATGTTCCAATAGCCACAATTCAATAAACAGACAGCAATACTACACTGGCTAAAAGTATCTGGGATAAAAGAAGAGTGAAACTCCCACTGCCATTTTATTTAATATTTTTATCAATTATCTAAATGACTCTATATAAATCCTTGTCGTGGGGAAGTTTGCAGATGCCAGTGAGATTGGTGGGAGGGGAGCAAGAAGCAGGACTGGGCTATCAATACACTGGGATCTGACATGAGGGAGAGCTGGCCACACGCCAGTGAAATGTGATTTAAACAGTCACATACAAGGTAAGAAATCTGAAACCAGAAACACAGGTTACACTCACAGGATGCTGCCTTGGGAGGGAATAGTTTAGGAAAGGACTTGGAGGACACTGGAGATTTGCTGGGGCCCTAAAGCTGCCCTAAAGGGGGACTGTGATCCCTTGGTGCTTAGAAGGGACAATGGATGATCCCAGCAGGAAGGGCTCCTTCTGGCACCCAGCTCCAGAACCTGCTGGAAGGCCATGATCAGGGTCTGCTTCTTCCTTAATGGAGAAAGGGAAAATACAGGAGTGGCTCTGCAAAGCCAAACAGTGACCCTGGGGCTGGGGAATGGGAGCTGCCCAGTGTTCTCCTGGAGGAGGCCAAGGTGTCAGCTTGTCAAGGGTGTGACTGAGACAGGACCTGGCCACTGCTCCGGGCACTGACTGGGATGGCAGTCGGTGGGGAGGGCTTTTGGGAACAATGATACCTCTTCTGAGACAACTGCAAGTTTAAACTTGAAGTAAAACCTAACAGAAACAGCCACAGAGGACATCCAGCACTGGAAGAGCTTCCCAGGGCACCAGGTGAGATGGTGAGGTCAGGTGTTTTCCAGAAGGGGCTCTTTACCTCACCTCTGGGAGAAATTATACAGGGAGTTGGTTACACTGCATGTGGCTGTGGGAATCCCTGGATTACTATACTGGAGTCTAGTCCTTGCACAAACTGTTTGGAGCAGGCATCTCTTTGTATGTGAAGGAATGGAGGAAGCCTGTGGAATGGCTCAGGCAGCCTGAAAGACTTTTCCTGGCTGTCTCAAACTCTACACAAGGGGATACTTCTGCTCTAAGCTTTACATACTGTAAGTTATAGGGCTGCCTCTTCCCAAATTAAGCAAACAGAGTTTCCCTCCTGCCGAGCTGAAAATCTCAGTATCAGTTTCTCCAGTCCTCACCAAATCCTCACCAGTCTGGCTCTGGAGAAAATGCATAAAGAACCCCCGTCTGCTCCGAGTTCCAGCTGGGGAGCTGCACGGATATCAGCGAGGTTTCAGGGTGTAACAGAGCAGAAACCAGCTCAGCATGCTCATCTTCTCAAGCTAAGCCTGTCCTTCTGTTTCCATAGATTAGCTCTTCCCTGCATTCCCCCTGCACAGGATGCCAGCCTGGCCACGGCAGCAGCGAGCTGCGAGCAGCAGGAGGTCCTGCTTCATCCAGCACCAGCTCCCACATCCCCAGCACTGGCAGCTTTTGTTCTCCTGGTTCCTGTCTGATCTCTCTAGCCCCATCTCACACTCCTCCTTCGGGGCCCTCTGAAAGTTACTCCACAAAACAGGATCCTGCTTTTCTATTTCAAATCCAGGCCTGGCGTTGGAGCAAAAATAAAAAGCAATCTATCATCACACCGGTGCACAGGGGTCTTTTTCCATCTCTCCCCTGGTTTGTGCAAGCTGAACTGTCCCGAGTGAAAATTCAGCTCTTTGGATACACAGGGAATCCATGGACTCAGGCAGTGGGATACAAGGAGTGTATTTCCTGGATAAAAAAGATAATGCATTGAATAAACTGATCTTAGCTGAACAGCTTCCTGCCAAAGGCAGCTGGGAGCTCGTGTCAGTCACTGGGTGAGCTCCACTTGTCACTGCTGCCATTCAGTGCTGTGTCCCACACAGCACAGCATCTCTTGGCTCCTAAATCCCACATCATCAGTGGTTTTCCACTGCAGACCAGATCCTTGGTGGAGTACCAGGTGCAAGTGTTCTCGGCAGATCCAAGTCTGCCCAGACAGTGCCACCCTTTCCCCTGGGAGCTGCAGTGATTCTAATCATGAAACAAGCAACTTCCTGACTGCGAGCTATTGCTTCCCTGGAACAACAGCATTTCAGAGTGAATGTGTTACTGAGACAATAAAGCAGCCTGTGCATGTGCACATTAACTTTCATCTGCTGTTTCCTGAAAGGAGCAGCTGCTCTGACAGCTCCCTGCACCTCCCGTGCCTGTGTTGGTGTTTGCTTTATCTGGAGCAGGGCAGCCCCTTTGAGAGGACTCTCCTGACCTTCCCAATCGCTACAGGCAGCTCCAGGCTGCAGAACTGGAGTGCTTTCAGCCATGGGAGGAGCCCCAGAGACCCACAGAGCCCACACTGCTATTGAATGCTCCAAGCCATGGGACAGACCAGACTTATCCCAAGTAATTCCTCCCAAAACAGAGTGGACCAGCACTGGATGTTTCACTCCCCAGATCTGTTCCTATTGCACCTTCCTGCTTCCTAGTGCAGCTGGGACCTCTAGGAAGCCTCTCTGCCCCTGCTTGTCTCCCTGTAGGACCTCATGGTGTTTCCCAGACAGCTTACACAGCCCAGTTAGCTACACCTCCCCCCATTCCACTCTGTTCTAGTTTAGCTAGACAAGATTCTCACTAGCAGGAGAGGGAAGGTGGTACAATTGGAGCTCACAAGTTACCCACAGCTACCAAGAGCAGCTGTGGCTGCCCCATCCCTGGAAGTGTTCCAGGTCAGGTTGGAACAACCTGGTCTAGTGGAAAGTGTCCCTGCTCATGGCAGTGGTTGGGACTGGATGGGCTTTAAGGTCCCTCCAAATCTCACCAATCTGTGATTCCCTGATTATCCTCTGATTATCCTCAACTGTGAGTGCAGCCTTCAGAGGTCCATGCCCTGGGAGCTTGGCTTGGACCAGCAAACCCTCAGACATCTCCAGCTCACTGTCAGGCTGTGGATAAAAGAAAATCCAGAGCTGAGGTTCAGGAAGAGAACCATGTGTTCACGTGCTGGAGGTAAATTCCCATAAAGAAATTACCAGGATCATCAAGGATTAATTATTATCTTTGCATCTGATAAGCTATTGGAGCGTTAATTGTGAGGTGCTGAGTGTAAAACAAATTGTGTGTGAGCTCAGCCTGGCGCTCCCGACGACAGCCTGGGTAAGATGTGCTCAGCCACCAGTTACTGTCCAATTAACGTGGAGCTGTGGTGTGATGAGTAATCACACACAGACAGAGGGAATCCTAATTTGCCTGCCCTTAGAACAGGTTACTGGGATTTCTAATGGGTGGCAAACGATTGCAAATCCTCACCAACCAAAATAACAGGGCCGTGGCCAGTGTCAAACCTCATTTCACTAAACACCAGGGTCATTACATTCTCCTCTGGTGGTTGATTTTGAACTGGCACCAGGAATGAGTTATTCCTACTCCATGGGGATTTCAGATTTCATCTTCGCTTCTGTCTTTGATTTACTGAACAGATTTATTTTCTGGGTTAAATGTTAATATTTTTGCCCCTCTGCTAATGATAAGGTTTGCAGTTCAGTATCTCATTGATGAAGGAATCAGGAGTGTGGCATCTGGGTATGCTGGAAGTGCAACTGGCCACCTTTAGACACTTCCACTGGCTCTGAAACACTGCTGTTCTCCCCCTTTGCAGAAATCTCAGTTCAAAAGCATCACTCTTCTCCCAGAAATGAATTCTGCCTCAGGAGATGATTTAAATCAGAGACCAAAATAGAGGAAAAACCACTCTCCTGTTATTTTCACTCTTCCCCTGCTCAGAATCTCATGTGACAAATCAACTGCTACTTACAGAACATCTTCCCAAGACTGAGCATTTTTCCTGGAGAGGCTGGAAGAGGAGGGGAGGGCCCAGCACCACTGGAGCAGAGCAGTCAACTCTGGGAGCTGCTCCCAGCTACTTTCTATCAAACACTTCTGGGCAAATGTTTATGGTGAGAGTGCCTTAAGGACCCCAAAAATTTTAAAAATGAAGGAAAACTCTCTCCGTGTCCTTCAGGTGATTTATCTTCCCCCACACTCCTGGGAAAACCTCCCCATCTCCACCCTAAAAACCCCAGTTTGTACCTCCAGCTCTGCCACTGCCACGGAGCATCATGCTCCAGTCAGGATCATGTTTTCAGGATCCTTACATAATTTAGCAAGATTTTACTGCCAGAAAGTAATTTCTCTGCAAAGAAAGACCAGTAAGTCTTGCCTGATTCCTTTAGCTCTGTATAACTGCAAATTTAATGTCCCTACATGCTGCCGTGTCCTGTAAATCTTTCATAAAAATATTAAAGAACCCCAGCAGAGGATCTTCTGCTCAGCCCCCTCCTCACTGACACTCACCCTGTGCTCTGAGCCTTCTTCCCAGTATTTTACCCTTTTCAATAATGGATTATTTTAACCTACATTTAGGGAGTTTGGACCATAATCCATCAGGCAAAATTTTCTTAAAGCCTTGTGGACAACCAGATAGATTTATACTATCTAGCCAGATAGTTATTTCATTAGCATAAGTGATCAAATTAGTCTGACATGATTTACCTGCAATATATCCATGCTGACTCACTCCTATTACAGTAAATTTATTCGTCCTAAAAAAAAAAACCTGAGCTGCAAACTAACTGTAACAGAACAATTTAGAAGAACAACGTTCCTCTGGAATCTCTGCCTCCTGTTATGGTTTCTGTAGGGATGGAGCACAGGCATTTTGGGGTTGTTTTGGGAATGGGCCAGACTAAAAACAAGCCAGAGGGCACAGGAACAAGTGGAGGCACAAAAGAATTATCACTGCAGAGAGGTCAGCCACAGTCAAGAATGCTTGACTCCTTTCAGAGAGAGACACAGTACCAGGAATTAAGCCTGGCAAGAGACACTCAAAATGGGATTTTCCCTATCCAATTTCCTACAGACCCTGACAAAGCATCTTGGGTAAGAGAGAGGGGAGCAGGTCCACCTTGGAGCTTCCAGCCACAGACCCACCACTGCCTTCTACTCCTAAGGAAACCACCAAAGCCCACCCCCCAGAAAGTAAAAAAGCTATTGCATGGCCAAAGGAGCTCTTTCTTACAATTCATTTCCCCACCGGGGTGGACAACAATGTCCTTCCCTAAAGGGTCTGCCCACAGCTGAATGCAGCTGCCAGGCCCCAGGGAGCAGCCCCAGCCTGCAGGGATTGCTGTGGGCACAGCTCACAGGCCCTCGCTGGGGCCTGGGGTGCAGTTCCAGCTCTGCTCCTGTCCTCTTGTGCCACCTTTAGGCACAGAACTTTCCCTCCCGGAGCTAGCTTCCCCTCCCACCTCGAGCCTGCCTTGGGTGAACCTGAACTCTCCAGAGGACAGAGCCACTCGGGTGTCTCCCAGAGTCCACCGGGCAAAGATGTCTAAATCTGCTTCCAACTCTTTCAGCCAAAGCAGAGACTTTTCTTTCATTCTGCTGTTGGCTTGAGATTCCTTACACAGCATTTAAAGATGGGAGAGGAGGTAGAGGGACTTTTTATATGGGCAGGGAGTGACAGGGCAAGGGGCAGTGGTTTTAAACTGCCAGAGGGCAGGGCTGGATGGGATATTGGGAAGGAATTGTTCCCTGGAAGGGTGGGCAGGCCCTGGCACAGGGTGCCCAGAGCAGCTCTGGCTGCCCCTGGATCCCTGGCAGTGCCCAAGGCCAGGTTGGACACTGGGGCTTGGAGCAGCCTGGGACAGTGAGAGGTGTCCCTGCCCATGGCAGGGGTGGGATGGGATGAGCTTTAAGGTCCTTTCCAACCCAAACCAGTCTGGGATTCCATGACTTGGGACTTAACCACATAACGCCTGTAAATTAAATTTTGTCTAGGGAAGCATTCTGATATCAAAGGATGCTCACGAAGGCCCTCTCCACAGGCAGCTATTGGATAATTCGGTTACCACCTGAATTATTAAATTACATTTTAATTTCAACCCTGTTCTCCAAGACAATGAAGCCACATTCAACATTGTGCTGAGGGCAAAGTCAGTCAGGTAGTTATTAAATGGTCACAGTCGAGAGGCAGAACAAAGGTCCAGTCATTAAAGCATTGGAAAACTGGGCCTTTTCCACAGTATAATCCTCTGTCAAGCCTCCCCACTGGTTGGCACAGTAAAATAATATAGCCAGAGACGATATTTTTTTCCTCCTACATAAACTCTCATTTAGTTTCTTGGGGAAAAGAAAAACCTTTTCAATCTCTTAAGAGTTTAAAGAGAAATAAAGTTAAGTGTGACAGTCACTGAGGCGTTTCCAGCCTGCTGTGCTGGATCAAGGGATGAGTTGTGTCCTGGAGGAAGAACAGGCACCAGCGAGGATTCATCCCTGACCAACCAGCAAAATTCAGTGGAACTGAGGCTGGTCCTTAAGCACCATTGACTTCAAAAGGTTGTAAGCACATGTTTAAAATTATGGGAGGCTTTGATAACCTGGGACCTTGGTCAAATCCAAGACCTCTCTGGGAAAGGAGGAGACACTGTCCCCGCTCCCAGGACACACATGGCACTCCATGTAAGCCCTTCATTAGCACATAACCTGTGCTCTGCCAGGAAATCTGAGTCTCTTCTCAATGAGCACCATCAGCGTCATGGCACTGCTGCAGGAACCTTCTCTTAATGACACAGGATCGCTGGAGCAACCACGCACTGTAATTAGTCCAGAAAGGAAGTATTTCAGAAACTGGCATTTAACAAGAGCTACTGCCATCCTGATTGCCAGCCAGCATTCAGCCACCATAAAAAGATGGAAAAGAGATTTTTCCTGTTTCTAAGATGCTGCAGATCAGAGAATTTTTCCAGACTTTTCAAACATTGAGTCCTGTGTCCTTACAGATCTCAGAGTCAGCACTGACAAGGGAGCTTAGCAGGCAGAATGATTTCTGGAGCAGGTTCCCAGCTAGATTAAGCACTGCTGTGAATGGAGGAAATCAACCCAAAAACTAACAGGGAAAATGACAGCCTTTCTATCGTTTGACAGAGATCTTGCTTTTTCCTCTTTTTTCCCTTCTACACGTTCATAATTTTGTAGACAGGTAATTACATGTCTGATGTAAAGACCACCCCTCCTAGTTCAGGCTTCAAAGCTGGCAGAATTCAGTTGCAATTTCATCCCAGCAATCACAGATCTGGCAGAAATGCAGCTGAGATGGAGGTGGAAGAGCTCACTTCCAACCGAGGTATTCGGGTGGGAGACATGGAATCAGCCACAGAACTGCTGCTCTTGCCTTTACCTTCATCCTCCAAGCACAGGGGGGCCTGAAGGAATGCAGAGCTGAGCTCAGTTCTCCCACTAAACAGGGATCCAGGCCCTGCTCACACCCGGGCAGGACTGCACCCAGCCCGCTCTCTCAGGAAGGGAATTAAGTGGGGTGAACCAAGATCCCCCCAGTCCGAGCCTGTTTCCTACAGCCAGCTCAGCACTCCAGCCCTGCCATTCCCATCCCTCCCACCCTGGCCGTGGCAGGGGCACAGCCAGTTCAGTCTGCCCAGCTTCCCTGCCCAGGCGTGCCCTTCCTTCCCCTCGGAGCCCCACAGCCACATTGCCTGGGACTGCAAAACTCCCGGCAGGCGATGGCTGGCAGCCATGTGGGCCAGTGAGCACACGTTATTCTGGGAGGGCAGGAGTGAGGAACACCTCGGCATTTAGGGCATGGTAGCCCAACCTTCCTGTTTCCTCTGAAGCACGGAGTGGACTCTACTCAGGAGAGGAGCTGGTGTAGAATTCAGAATCACAGAACATTTTGAGCTGGAAGGGACCCACAAGGATCATCGAGTCCCACTCTTAAGTGAAAGGTCCATACAGGGGTCAAACCCACAAGCCTGGCAGTATTAGCACCATGCTCTGACCAGCCGAGCTAATCTCAGTGAAGAACTGCAGGGAATTTTCCTAAGGACACTGGTCTGGAGACTCTGCTTCATTTTCAGGAGCTGGTCGGGGTGGGGGGGTCACAGCAAGAGCTGCACTGCCAGGGCTGCCAAGATCAGGTGTAAATGAACACATCAAACAACCAGAGAAAAAAGCAGGAGTGGAGTGAACAAACATTTGCTTTAACAGCAGCTTCCACTCACCCGGATCTTGTCAAAACACCTTTATCTCATCACCAGCACTGCTCAGCATCAGCGCCGTGCCATCCTCGTAGGGCAAACAAACCTTCCCACAAGATGTGAAGATGAAGGGGAAGAGCAAAAACAGCTTCACTGGTTTTCTAGTGACAGGATGGCCAGTGGAGAAAACCGATATTCCCTGAACAAAACCAAAGGCTGGGTAGGAAACGAGCCCTGAAATTACCAGCAGACATTTCCCTGTCTAACAGACGTTCGTTCTGGAGATCTTCAGTCATTATTATTTCAGGGTTGTGCCTGCCATCACTTCTTTGTGACACACAGAACCAAGCAAGAAATGTATCCAAACTGCTCCTGAGCAGCTCCAGCCCTGGGGACTGTCCCTCTCCAGCCCTGGAGATCTGCTCACACCTATTCTTACCACTTTCCCAGCACCTACGTTGAGTATCCCTTGTTGTTAAGTCCATTCTTGCCCTCCCAGCTCAGACCTCTCCCTCCCTCTTTGCCAGAGCATCATCCCCAGGTGTTCTCTTGCCCAAGCACTCCCAGTTCCCTCTGTCTGCTCCCCGGCAAACGTTCCCTGGATCTATGATCGCTCCAGCCTGCTGCTCATCTCTGTCACGTGTACACCTCCTGTGTCCCCACTGAGGCAGGGACTGGTTTACAGATCCTTCAGGTGCAATTTCTATTTTATGAATAAAAGGAAAGATCTGGTCAATCAGAGACATGGGAAAAAAGACACAGGAGCCCTGTCTCTGCTCAAACACACCTGAAGAGCAAAAGCCTAAAATACATTGCAGATGAGAAGATAAAATCAAGAGCATCACAACTAAATTGGGATGTCTGGTCACTTTGGCTCTGTCACAGCTGTACCCTGCTGGTGCTATTGAAGCCTCTCAGCTGCCCTTTAGCAGCACGTCCCTTTCTGAAGCTGCCAGGCCTTTGTTCCTCCCCAGAATAGTGTCCTGCTCGTGCACACAGGGGCAGGGCAAGGTTGGACACTGTGCGCTGCATTGTACTGTCAGCCTAAATAGAAGCTGATGGGATAATAATTAATTGCAGTCTCCCTGTAATAAAAGACAAGACAAAGCCAGAGATATAAATAAAATCATCAAAGGGACTCGCAGAATAGGAGCTGTGTCTGCATTTTGTGGGCAATTTACAAGCCAAAGGAAGGTTGGGAACCCAAGGACTGAAAAGCAATAAAAATCTATGGAGCCCTCACAAAACCGTGACAGCGTCTCGCTGATCTGTCTTGTTACCAGGCAGAGGTATAAATTCCCTCAACACCTCCGTTGTTTAAGGAGCTGGAAAGGGAAGGGAAAACCACGGCTTGAAGTGGGAGTGACCCCCAGCTCACTCAGCCCCGCACAGCGGGGAGGTGCCCTCGGAAGAATAGAGGAGACAGAAGGCACCCAGCCCTGCTCCGGGGGCAGCCGGCTGCCAGCAAAGCACCAGCCTGGAAACGGGAGAGCTCCGGCAGCCCCAGGGCTTTCATGGAGACGTTTTTAAGTCTCTTTGTGCCACGAGGGCTCCTTTCCTTATGGCCTGCACAAAAGCAAACCCTGCCCTGACCTGCAAGTTGCCAGGGCCAGCTGCCCGTCCCTGCTCCCCGGCTGTCACCACCTTCCAGCTCAGGGGCAAGAAGTGGTGACGAGGCAGAGCCAAGGCTCGGAAGGACCCCGACACTGCCCCGTCCTCGAGCAGCTGCAACCTGGACACACGGAGGGAGGACAGAGGGGAATCCTCCCCCTGCTCCCTCCCCATGAGGCCGTGAGAGAGGAAAAAGGACAGAAAAGGGGCTGGAAATGAAGGGAGGGGAGGGCAAGCTCCTCTGTCCTGTTTAATGCCTCATTCTCACTACAGTCGGACAATCGGGTACCTAAACACCCTCAGAGCTGGTGACACTACACATCCTCAGCTCAGCAGCCTCCCCGATCCCCAGATCTTCCCACTCAGCCTCAAGGGCAGGAGGACTGAAAGATGACCAGGTGCTCTCATAAAAGGGGGAGAGGTACAGCCCTCCCAGACATCTGGGCCAAACGGCTGCTGGTCCAGGCCCCTTCTCCTGGGAAACAGGCTATTGTACGTTCAGCTCATCTCCATATGGCCCTGAATCCCACCGCAGAGATGCACAAGCTTCCCTCATTCATCCCTGAAGTGGATGGAGAGGCCAGGAATAGTGGGAAAGCAAGGAGGCACACCCTTAGCCTCTGTGGTAAAAGCTTTGCTTGACAAGTGTGTGCATAGCAGGGACAAACTGGAAGCACAGATCCCAAGCCCCAGCCTCACATCTGAGCTTTGTTTTGTGTTTCCATTTCCTCCCCCCGTCCTTTTTTTAAATTCTCCTTTTAGAATCTTCTTCTCTGGCTAAACCAAGCCAAGGTAAAGAAACAACTAATTAAAAGGAACTGACATTGCACAATGTCCCCCCGAAGGCAAACACGATCCTCTTCCCAAAGAACAAATAAGTCCTCAGCTAAACAACGGCTTCCTTAATGGAGCCGGCAAAGTCTTTCTTCCACCCGACCCCTAAACAACAAACAGAGCAACCAGAGAGGAAAGTCACCTCCCTTTCCCTGCTCCTGCCTTGCCAGGACTTGGCATCCCCGCAGCAGCGATGCCAGTGGGGAAGGGGCTCTGCCTTGCTGGGGACCAGCACGGAGCAGCCCCTGCCTGCCCCGTGCAGCCCGCGCTCGTCAGGAAGAAGAGGCGATATGGCCCCAGCCAGCCCCGGGGGCAGCACAGCTCTGGCCAGCCCAGGAGCTCAGGCTACAGCTTCTGCCTTTGCTTCCAAGCAGGACACAGAACTAGAGCTGGGGTGGTTGGATTTAGGGATCAAGTCTTGGATCTAAAAGGATCTAAAAGGAGGAGCCTGTCTGAGCTGAGGGTCAGGCACACCTTACCAGTCTGACCAGCTCTCACTGTGAGCCCTTCTCTGGGCTCAGAAGTTGGATTGATTATTTTAAAGGTCTTTTCCAACATGGATGATTTTATGATTGTGTGACGCTATCCAAGGACCTGGAGGGGCAATGCCCACAGCAAACTCAGCAGTGCAGCATCCCCAGCCTGGCTCCAGGGAACTCAAAAGGGATCCATCAGAGAAGTCTCCTGTCACCTGGCAGGTATCCTGATAAAGCCCATCTTTGTCTGGGTGCAGAGCTGGAGCTGATGGGTGGTGTGGGGGAGACAAAGGCACACTGAGAGTTAATCTGTGTCCTCACTCCAAGCAAGTTGAGAGCTGCTACAGAGAGTGGGAGAGATCTGGAAAGCACCCAAACGTTTGTGGGGCCTGCCACCAAGCTCTCCCTCTAGTTTGCAAGCAATCCTGTGGGTAGGGAGAAGGGATGGAGCCTCACAAGCAGGGGAATCAGAGCCCAGCTGCAGCCGTGCCACCTCTGTCACTGCCCACTCCTGGGGACCACCCTTGTGCCATCTGCCAGCCACGGCAGCCTCTCACTGCTCCCTAATCCGGCTCAGCCAACAGGAGCTGTCTTTTTCCATCCCCTACATGTACATCATGAGCCTTCTGCCTCCTTGTCCTTCTGTGGGAGGGGTAGATGGATTGGTGAGGAATTATCAGCACATTGCTGGTGTGCCACATTTCACATCCAGAGTTTCCTGAGGTTTGAAAAGACCACAGCCCAGCTTGCTCCTCAGGTGTCCTCCCAGTCCAGACCCATGTCACACATCCCTTAGCCAAGGCCATTTTTAGAGGGATTCACTTTGTGCTCTTTAGGGCAGCCTTGTACTGCCAGACACCACAATGGAGCCATGGGACACAGGGATTCTGAACCATAAAGTCTCCACAGACTGCAGCCTGATAAGGAAGGTGATGACAATCCCTATTTCCTCACCCCAAGAGCTCTCAAGGTTGAATTCAGTCACCATGAAGCTCAGAAATGGGGAACAGCATCTGGCCAAGGCCTTTGGTGGGTGAGTGCCATCAAAATGCCATGTGCAGCCTGCCACCTGTGCTAGGAGGACAGAGGCCTGGTGAGATGAGCCCCACAGCTCCTATGCCAACATTTCTTAGAGCACTCAACCAGGAAGAGCCTCCTCGCCCAGCTGGTCCAGAAGCTTCTTCTGCCAAGGGCACAGTCCTGGTTGTGTGGCTGACCTGAGAACCAATACTGCTCCCGAGCTTCAAATGCAGGGCTCACCCCCGGCGCCCCCAGCTCCGTCCTTTAGTGCAGCTGCAGTGGGCCGGATGGCCACCAGTGCCTGCTGGGGGGAGTGTCCCGGGGCCGCTGCCGTGAGCCCGGGGCAGGAGCTGCAGAGCCGGGGCAGGAGCTGCCGTGAGCCGGGGCAGGAGCTGCCGTGAGCCAGGGCAGGCGCTGCAGAGCCGGGGCAGGAGCTGCAGAGCCATGGCAGGAGCTGCCGTGAGCCCGGGGCAGGAGCTGCCGTGAGCCAGGGCAGGCGCTGCAGAGCCGGGGCAGGAGCTGCCGTGAGCCGGGGCAGGAGCTGCCGTGAGCCAGGGCAGGCGCTGCAGAGCCGGGGCAGGAGCTGCAGAGCCATGGCAGGAGNCAGGCGCTGCCGTGAGCCGGGGCAGGCGCTGCAGAGCCGGGGCAGGAGCTGCCGTGAACCGGGACAGGAGCTGCCGTGAGCCGGGGCAGGCGCTGCCGTGAGCCGGGGCAGGCGCTGCAGAGCCGGGGCAGGCGCTGCAGAGCCTGCTCCTGCCGGGGTCAGATCCCGGCAGCGCCGGACTCGGCACGAGCAGAGCATTGTCAGCAGGGCCCTCACACAGCCCTGTGTGACTCTGCCCTGCACAGAACAGACACACGAACAGAGTCACTTCCCCGAGCTGCAGGAGCAGCCCTGACAGCAGAGGGGCCGTGACCTTTTGCTGAAATACAGGAACTTCAAAAAATCGCATTCTGGGGATGGAACAGACGCTCATCTCTCACACCTTCAGCTGTAAATGTCCCCTTCCTACCAGCAGGCTTTTTTTTAACCTGCATCCAGGCAACGGGAACTGCTCTCGCTGATGGAGTCGTTACTGCACGCACTGGCACAGCCGGCCCGAGGTAATTCCTGCTCACGGGCAGGGGAGGGACACCTTGGGAACGGCTCCTGCTCAATCGTCCAGAAGGTGATTAAACACTGTGCTGCTCAGATCCACACTGGCAGCCAGGCGGGAACAGGTCGGAGGTGAGGAGGGAGGATCTCACCATGTGAATATCGAGTTTAAAGAGAAGCATCTCCCTGTGATCCCGTTTCCAGCCTCTTGTGCAGCATGAGCAGGAGGAACAGGTTGGAGGAGAGGCTGCCTGTGCTGTGCTGGCACAGCAGCACCCAGAGGGGAGGGGACTTGGACTCAAGCTTAGAAACTACTCCAAGGTGTGCATGGAAGGAGGGGAAGGGTGCAGGCACCTCCTCTGCCCACCCTCAGCATGGATCCTGGGCTATTGCTCCTTCAACCTTGGCAGGTTGATCAGCCAGGACCTTGGGTCCCCTGCCTGTCCTGTTCCTGAGCCCTCCTGCCTGCTGTGCAGTTTAGGAAGTGTGGCACGGGTTCTGCAGGGTGTGAGCACACCCACACGCTGAACCAAACACAGCTCAAGTTTTTCTGTCACGAAGTGATAAGAGCTGGACTTTGGGTATATATTCAGACTAGTTTAGTGATTAGTAGTTAATACATTCGGTGATAGCACGTGTGAAATGCAAGCAAGAGCTCTTTTGATCTTCTGCCCTCGTGCTCCTGGATCCTGACTCCGTGGCACGAGGAGCCACATGACCACAGCCATGGGAGGAGGGGTGCTCGTGTCCCATGAAGGACATTGCTGTGTCCTCTCCTGCTCTGCACTCCAAGATCCACCATCCTGTTACAGCCTGCTGGGACTGTTGGAAGGAGGCAGCTGGGTGAGAAACCACAGATTTCAAATAAAAACAGAGGGATCCTGATGGATATGGCATACGTACACAGGGGCTCAGCTTTCCCCAGGGAAAGCTGGACAGGTTCTTGAGCCTTGTGAGAAGTCGAAGGCAATGATCCTAGATGCTCATGGTGCTCCAAGCACCGTTCCCTGCTCCTCAGAATCTGCCCAGGTGTCTGCACCTGCAGACCCATGAGGGGAAGGCAGAGCAAGAGCAGAGCACACAGGATGGCTGTGACCATCTACTCAAGGTGTGCTGCTAATGCCATGAGGAAAGAAATGCCATACCTTGCAGTTTATTTATTATTCTGTGTGCCCCAAGAGCAAAACCAGACACCAGCAGCTCTCTCTGCTGTAGGATTCTCGGAGAGAGCACTCCATGGGGCTGAGCTCCCACAGACAAGTGAAGGCTGGATCAGGGCTAAGCATGTGTGTTAAAACTCTCCCTCTAACAGAATTTTGCAGCCCCTGAGGTGCAGAAGGCCTTACATTAATGCTGCACTTGACTTTGCAGGCTCTGTCCTTCACTCGCAGCCTCATGATGCCGAGGTGAATCCTGCAGAGCCCTTTTCCTGAGCTCACCCTCCCAGGCATGTCAGATTCCTCTGCCACAGCCATGAAGCAGCTCAGAGGCACCAGCAGCATCCTGAGAGGCTGTTGAGGGCAGGAGGGCAGAGCTGCCAAGTCCTGAGGGGACCTGTCAGCCTTAACTTTATCTGCTGGAGACCTGCAGGCCCTGAGCTCACACTTGCAGAGCACTGTGCTCGCAGAAGAGCCCCGCAGTGCTACAGCAGTTCTTCTGTTCTTTAAAGAGTTTTCTTCCTCCACAAAGGTGTTGTTTTACAGCCATTCCCTTCTCTCATGTCCCCTACAGCGTGTCTGAGTGCTGCAGAGCTGCTGGGGGGACATGATGTGACTTCCTGACCACAGTCCTGTGAACTGGGCAAGGAGAACAGCCAGGCCCTGAACCCAAGGGACCTCCCACCCTGGGCTTACCATTCCAAGTCCTAGTTGCTCCACAGTCCTGGTGCATGGTGGTGTGACCGTGGAGCCACGAGGAGCAGAGCTGCATGGAAGGCACTGGACTGCCATGGAGGGCTGGGGGTGCAGTTACTTGGGTCACTCAGTGAAGACTTAAACTACACCGACTGTAGGGTACTGCAGGGTTTAGGACAAACCCCTTGTCAGGGTCAGCACAGGAGTGACAGCCAGGAGCTGGGTGGCACAGCACAGGGCACAGCACAGGGAACAGCTCCGGCTCAGCAGGGCCATTTGTTCTCTAACTTCATCTTCATCCCTGGGCTCTTCTGAAGGGAAGTTTGTGCGAGACAAGCGTGTACGGCACACAGTGCCAGCTTCAGAGCAAGCTGCGAGGAAGCAGATTGAGCTCTCTGTGCAGACCAACAGCGAAACCACTCCTTGGTGGCTTCTCTTGTGGGACACTTCAAAGGCACCACACAGCCACAACGCCGCTGCTGCCCTGGGGAAGGACTTGCTGAATATCCTCCATGAATGAGAAGTAAAAATGAAGCAGTTCCATTTGGCACGTGCAGCCCAATAAAGATCCCTGAATGCTCAGCTTCTCATTGAACCTAAGGCAGGCTGTTAATTCGTTATTCACTTCCCAGCCTGGAAGGAAAAGCATGTTATACCCGAGGGCCAGAACTGATGAACAGAGCCATAAATCAAGCAGTTTACAAGACCAGCAATTAGGAAACAAGCCGACAGAAGGGAGAACTCTGTCAGTAATAAAGCAGACACACCACAGGATCTGCTGAGTGCTCAAAGCAACGGGGGACGCACAGTCCTTTCCGCACTCCATCTCTAATTCTTCCAATCATTTGCTGCTTTTCCTCTCTCTCTTCTACTTCCTTTTATTTCCTCCTGCCCTCCCTCCAGTTTCTCCTCTGTTCTCTCCCCCCTCTCTTCCAAAAGCCTATTCT
The DNA here is from genome assembly GCA_013400515.1 of Erpornis zantholeuca. Lineage (NCBI taxonomy): Eukaryota > Metazoa > Chordata > Aves > Passeriformes > Timaliidae > Erpornis > Erpornis zantholeuca. The sequence goes on along the minus strand of VZTN01030271.1, from coordinate 897,172 downwards.
CCCGGTGAATGCAAGAACACACCTGCTGAGCAAATGGATTTGGCAGCTGTTGCCCAGGAGCAGAGGCACGTGCTGGGCACCAGCAGCCACAGGAGGATGGATACAGACAGTCCACAGGTGCAGGGTGGGATGGGGGAGCTGGGTGCTGCTCTCCAGCCCAAGGACTGCATGGTGCAAGAGCCCCTAGTCAGGGAACAGGCCCTGGGATGGTGGTGCAGGGGAAAAAGTGAGAGTGGCAAAGCTGCTCAGGTAAGGACGGGATGGGGTGACTCTAAACGACCATGCTTGTCTCCTGCCCTGCCCATATGCTGGATCCAGCACCAGTCAGACACAGCTCCCTTGACTTTGACAGCACCTTCCAACACCCTCCCAATGTCTCCTGCTCTCTTCCTTCTTCCTGGTCCTTTGACATTCCTCCAAATGATCCTCTGGAGTGGGGTCACTGGGTGGCCAAGGTGGTTTAGTGGATTTAGACCCACTGCTAGTCCTGGTCCCACAGGCAGCTCTGCACCATGTTGCCCCCATAGAACCCCCCAGAGAAGGGAGGCAGTTCCTGGAGCTGGCTGGCTGCTCCTTCCCAGGCACTGCATTCTTGTGCTGTTCCTGCACACAGCACAGGCACACACACGTGAAATCCCAGTGCAGGACATGGGCTTGAACCACCTCTCACATCTCCCCCTGCCCCGTGCACTGCCACAGCTCCTGGACATGACAGCTTTGGGAAATCGCAGCCAGAGGTGAGAGATTTTGCCTGCATTAGCCTGTGGCACTGGTCTCACTGACACAGGAGGAATATGGCTATTTATGAGCCTCCTTTTATCAAGGAAGGAGGGAGTCCAGACACTCCTCCAGTCATCCCAAGACCAAACGGATCAAGTTATGCCAAGAATTAAGAAGCGAGTGATATTCCAGTGCAGCCTGGAGGAACCTTGTGGTAAGAGCACCACTCCAACGCCCTCCCAGCTGCCTGTGGGTGATCTGGAGTGGAAAGGCCAAAGATTTGTCTGGAAGAGTTGTCCATGAGAAGAGGAAACATCTCCTCTAACCTTGAGCAGAGAGGAATTAATAATCCAGCTCCCTCAGCACTGGGACTGCAAGGCTTTGATGAGCTCTTTGGCAAGTGCTGTAGGAAGAGGCTGCAATGCAAAGTTAAATAATTAGGTCACTGCAGAGCACAAGGAAAGAAAGTAGAAATATTCTCTGAATTGCAGAGCAGAAGGAAACAGCTGGATTTCTGGAGACAGGCTGCATCAAGCTCCACGAGGAGTTGGAGAGGGGAATGGCTTTCAGGGTCTTGGGAAATGCAAATCCCAGACACAAGGCCATGACAACAAAGCACACTCAGCAGCTGGGACTCCATGGGACAAGATGGGAAATCCTCTTCCAAAGAAGGTTTTTCCCACTCAGATCTTGGCAAGCCACTGTGAGCATTTACATTTCACTTATCCAGGGTCTCTCTTGGGCCAGCCAGCCATGGATTTCACTCCCAAAACAGCTGGGCAGTTCTGAACTACCCCAGATGTGTTTGACGACAGGGGAGGTCCCGACAGACCTGTGTGGGGCTTGCCTCAGGTATCCTAATCCATGGTCTTGCCTGGATTAGGCATCCCTGGGATTCCCAGAGTCACACAGGGAGCACCCATGGAGCTGTGCTGCTGTGATGAACAGCACAGAGCCCACAGGGTGGTCTCCTGCTGCACCATCCCAAGTCTCTCAGCTGTCCATGGTGCACAGGAAGGAAGAACATGAAGGAAGAGGCACTTGGGCCAAGGGTTTGTTTCCCCAGGAAAGTCACAGAGGATTTCCACAGCATCAGGTAGGTTTGAGTGGCACTTGAAGGGAATTCCAGGTGCTCGGCTCTGCCCCGCTCCGGGAAGGGCAGAGCTCCATGGTGAGCCATATGTTCAGCCTTGGCTTCCCCTCCCAGTGCCAGGACACGTCTGCAAGGAAGGCAGCCAGAGGGAATGTTAACGGATCGCCACCAAGATGGAGCCTCTCCTTGGCTCCCACCCTAATTAACCATCCAAAGGGCCCTGCCTTGCCAATAAAGAGTGTGGGGCTGCTAATTAATTAGTGGCCTATTGGGATCCCGGCACCTCTCGCCCAAGCCCAGCTCCATGGATTGAAACAAAGGGGATTTAATGGAAATACAGTGCTTTTCCCATTCTGGCCTTGAGCTCAATAGAACTGGTTTTTGAAGGAACCTCATTTACAGTCCTGTCCACGACTGATGCTTGGCCCCTCACCCTGCAGGTGCAGGAAGAGGCTGGAAAGGAACCCATCTGTGGAATGCAGGAACAACAGAGAGAGCCCCTAGCTGATTTGTGAGCTATTTATGTTCTCCATCCTCCTACATAAGAAAGCAGCAAGTGCAGAAGGACACCATGATCCTTTATCACAGTGGGAAGCTGCAGGTGGAAGATGTCCAGGAGCTGGAACACGGACAGCAAACCAAGGCTCAGGTGGTTCTTTTCCTCTTCTGTGACCATGGGTGACACGGAAGCACCAAGGTGTCAGGCCCAGGGGAAAGAGCAAGGGCAGAAAGGGCATCAGGAAATCATGTCAGGGCAGCCCAAAATATTTTTAAAAGATGCTCAGAAGACAAGATGAGGAGTAGCTGCCAGAGGTCAAGGGATGATCTCTCTGGCCTGGGATGGAGTAAGACTTTCCTAAGGGTACTGAGGGTCTGGCACCCTGTATGATACCCACTCTGCCACATCCCACCCAGAGATCCAAACCAGAGCCAACTGCAGCATCCTGCAGATGCACAGAGCGTGCACAACAGTGAGACAAAGCCACACTGTTGGGTGTTGGAGCTGGGTTTGTGGGCCCAACCAGTGACAGAGCTCTAAAGGGCAAAGAATACAGAAAAAGAGGTCACCCTGCTGAGAACAAGGTGCTCAGAGCCAGATGTAGCACAGTATCAACAGTGGGATGGGCCAGAACAGCCCTGCATAGCAGGAGAAAGGAGCCAGAGCAGGAGCAGACAGGATGAAGAGGAAACCACTTCGCCCTGTGAAGGGAAAAGCTGCTCCTTACAGAGCCCAAAGATGCCAGAACCACATCAATGGTTCCCCAGATGACGGTTTTATTCCCTTATCCTAAAAATGAGAAGAGGCCACTTGCAGGTTATCACCTCCTGCTCCTCCTGTAGCCACTGTCCCTGCAAGACTCCAGCTCTCGGATTCACCCATGTTTATCCTACACCTCAAACACACCAGCATTAAGCCCGCTCTTCTCACCCACCAAATGCTCGGTTTTCTTTCCTGTTCTCACCTTCCATCTTCCCTCTTGAACTGGGTGAGCAGGACCATCTGATCCACAAGCTTAACTTCACAGAACCATGGACTATCCTAGTTGGAAGGGACCCACAGGTTGTCCAAACTCTTCTGGAGCTGTGGGGGCCTTGGGGCCATGCTCATTCCCTGGGGAGCCTGTTCAGTGCCCCATCACCCTCTGGGGGAAGAACCTTGTCCTGAGTTCCCACCTGACCCTCCCTGACACAGCTCCAGCCGTTCCCTCCATACGCAAGTGAACTGTGAGGGGGAGCCTGGGATGCTCTGCTCCTCTGGGCACCCCAGTTCACTGCAACCCCCGGATGTAACCCCCTCCCAGATGCTGCTGGACATCCTTTGCCCAAACTTACAGTTGTCCTCCCTTCCTAACAAGCTCTCTGGCTCATTAACCTTGTTTTGCTCCTCTTAATCTCCTTTAATGCAGCTGGAGCCTTTCCAGCTCCCTCTCCTGGCCTGATGTCCCTGTCCCTTGCAGCCCTGCTCCAGGGGGTCGTGTGCCATGCTGCTCTTACCTGTCTGTCCCCAAGTCACAGCATCATCCCGACACCAGCAACTGCACACTGGCCTCTCCCAGGTGACATCCACACTGGGAGCTACTGTAACCTCTCCTTTCAGAGTCCTCTGATAGCTCTTGTCCAAATAAACTCATCTTGAAAAGATCAGGATTTTTCTTTCCAACAGACACCATTCTCACTCCTCTCAGCCCTCATTTTTCCACATAAAGCTGTCAGTTCCATGAAAATGTCAGCTCAAGGCTCAGCAACCATCGAGAAACAGATCAAGTGGAATGAATCATTTGGAAAGCAAAGAACAGAACAGACAAATCTATGATTCATCCACACCTTGGGTACTGTGGGCACTCGTGGTCCCTTCATCTCAAAAGGGGATATCAGAACTGAAACAGATTCTGAAAAGAGCACAACAGATGGTGGTAGACACACAGCATAATTAAAAGCACAATTACCGAGGCACAATGAAGTAGGCTCAGACTCGTTAGTGTGCAAGAGAAAAGGCTCGTGGGGAAAAAGTCAGGGTGTGAAGTCATTATTGCTGTGAAGGGGGCTTGGCTCCTCACCTCCTCCTCCAAGCCAAGGGCTCAGAGCTGTGGATTAAGCTCAGAGAGGCACCCCAGGAGGTGCAGCCCACGCCCCCCAGCCAGGGAATCCATCCTCTCCGTCTGCTCCTGAAGCTGGCACGGAGGCTTTGCTTCAAGTGTCTCAGGAACAGAGGGACAACCACATTCACCTCTACAATTCCCATTATCTCCTTACTCTGTCAAATAGCCTCTCTTTTCTCTATCATATTAGGAGAAAAGCCCATCCCAGTGTTCTCAGGAGTAAGTTAATTATACCAGTGCTGAAGGCCTTTCCTTGCCTCTCCCCATCTGTCATCTTTCATTCATTATGAAGGAATGAGCCCCCACCTTCTATCAGCTCATAGCACCAGGCCACCCACCAGATTTCCAAGGAAGCACTGTCGTGCTTTTCTTTATTCATGCTTCTAGCATGGAAAAACACCCACAAAGCTCCACACTTGTCTTCAAAACCTCCTTCCGCTGTGACTCTACAGCAAGTTTGCCAGCACAACACCAGGATCACAGTCAGGATCTCCTCACTGCTCCTCTGCTCATCTCCACCAGTCTCACACTTCGGCAGGAGTTCCCCGGGACAAACCTCCTCCTTTTCCCTGGTACAGTTCCACACCACAGAGCTTGGGTTTGCAGCTCTCATGCTGAGGATCTACCACAGGAGCTCCCCCAGCTGCATCCATCACTGGTTCAGTAGCTTCCTCTTCTGATCCATTTCTTCCCCAAGGACCACGGGAGAGACATTTGGGCCCTTACTGTACTGGTCCCACTCTCTTCCTAGACTGGTTGAGCTGGGCCAGGACACACAGGGCCCCTAGCCCTCTGTAATGGTCTGCAGGGAAGGAAAGGCCTTGGAGCCAGATTTGTATGTGGAATTAGCTGGAATCCCTTCAAAAGCCTGCGACACCTCATCTCCTCAGCAAAACATCTGAGATGCTGCACATTTATTTACTGTGATGTTCCAAGTTAGGAAGTGCCTTTCTAAACCACCCTGGATACACACTGCAATGGGAGCCAGCACCATCCCTGCTGCACTTGGAAAAGCACACGAAGAGGCTGGAGGAGCTCTAGGAGCACAGGGGAAGCCTGGTGGGTGTTAAGCCAGTGATAAACCTGCTTTGAAAGCAGAACCTCTGCTAGCATAGAAAAGAGCCAAGATTTTGGAAAAGATTTCACACTCAGCACTGAGCCCTGTGCTCCATGAAAGACCAATTATCTGGGACAGCAGCCCAGAGAGACAGAACAATCCCTGTCCTTGAAGACACACAAAAGCTGACTGGATGATGTCCAAACCAACTGGACCTCACTTTGAAGCTGGCTCTGGTGCCTCGCTGAGTGTCCTTTCACCCCATTATCCTCTGCCTGTGGAACTACACATCCCTGACACCACAGGCAAGTCTCAATTGCACAGGGAACAGCAGGGCTCTGCTGGCCAGCCCCAGAGCACTCCCTGGAGCTCAGCTCTCCTCCTCGGCTCTCTGGCACGAGATACCCACAGCACAGACCCTTCTGGCCCAGCCCCTGAGCTGGGTGCCTTTTACACACAGGAGAATGGCTCCTGTCTTGACAGCATTCCCACAGTCTTGCAGATAAGCCAGAGGGTGCCCCTGGAAAAACAATCTGCAGGAAAGCTGAAGTGTTGGAGTGAAAGGCTGGCTGGTTTGCATTTGAATTTCAGTAAAAATGCACTTAGATCAACGTTTGGCTCCATAAAACCCTTCCAAGTTTGAAAGCAGTTCCTAAGAGCCTTGCTAAAGCAGTTCTTGGCAGTGAGGTGGTGTTTGCAGGACCAGCTCCCCCTGACAGACAGGATGGGAACTGCCCCTCCCTTACACCCAGAGACACTTTGGGACTGGCATCCTGTGAGGAGGGATTTTACACCTTCACCTGGGGATGCTTTATAAAGCCACTTTATAACCTGGAACATGACAGTAAGTAAAAGTGCAGCATCTCAGATGTTCTGCTGATGAGATGAGGCGTCGTGGGCTTTTGAAGGGATTCCAGCTAATTCCACATACAAGTCTGGCTCCAAGGCCTCTCCTTCCAAGCAAACTGTTACTAAGCCCTTCCACCAAAAGGCTGAATGCAGGGACTGAGTGCATTCCTCTTGGCCAGGACTTTCTCTGGCCTCTTCTCCCTTGCTGCAAAGCTTGGCCCTCCCTAACAGTGCGGCACAAGGAGAGAGAGGACCACGCTGCAGGACGTGGGTTGAAGGATGTTGGGTTTTGATGCTTGCAGATGTTTTCAGGGACCTGTTTTGAACGGAGATCACTTGGATTTGCTTGGATATTTGTAGCCCCACACCTCTGATGCCTTAGGTTTTCACTTTTATATTTTTCAAACCCTGTACTGGCTGGTGTGTAACTCTGAAGTTTTGTGTGGCCTGTTAGCTGCTGTTCCCTCATGCTGGTTAGACATAACAAAGCCTCTCTAGGTTTGCTCTCCAAGGACACCTCGATTCTCCAAGGCCCCAAAATGTGTAACCTAAAAGCCTTTGAAGAGGAGGGGAAAACTTGGGGTAATTACATCATTAACTGAAGTTATAATTTGAGAATTAACTCTGATATGCAAATGGACCAAACTTATAAAAGTGTGAAGAACTCGTGACCCGGGGTCCATCTTGGGTGGAGCCTTTTGACTGCCCAGGGTGTACCTTTGAAGGCCCTTCAAATAAATACCCTCTTTATTCCCTTATTTTTGTCTAGCTTCTGTTTTTAGGTGGCCACATCAAGGCATCAGTTTTGGCACTGATTTTGGACCCCCAAGAGCCTCCAGTAGCTCTCAGGAAGTAGTGGGGGAGGGTAGTTCTGCCACCAGGGAGCTCAGCCCCAAAGTCCTTGTTCAGGACTAGGTATTCCAGGACTGGCAGGAAAATAGAGAGAAGCAGAGGCAGCATCACAAGGGGAAGCATGAGAGACTTCCCTTGCATAATCCCTTCCATGGAGAGGGGTTCAAGCAGCTGTAGGCTCTTCCAGATTACACCTTCCAAATCTCTGGGATCAGTCAGAAAGAGGCTGAGTTGTTTCCACAGCCCAAGTCTGGAAACTACACTCAGTAACACTTTACAGAGATGGCCCAGCACTGGCTCTGCTCCTGTTCCCCACACGAGCAGTAAGGGGTGTGCTGACAGCTCAGAGAATCCCCCATGGCATGTTCACTTGGGGCTGGTGTCCTTTAAAATAGTCAGCACATCCTCCAAAACACTGCCTGCATTCCCTCCTCCTGAAAACTGCCTGCTGGAAGTGCTAATGTGCTGTTAGACTCTGTGTGATGATTATAGATGATAAACATAATTATTTTGGGTCCTGATTGCCTCTGCTGTCTCCATTCTGTTGCTGATGTGTAAAGCAATCTCAGTGTTATCAGTTTTATGGGCAGCGTGTGGAGGTACAGATTTATTCCTGAAGCCAAACCTTCAGGGAACAAACCCCCTGAGGCATGGAGCTGTGCTGTGACAGATTCCTTCCTCTTGGAACGTGAAGTCTTTAAGGTGCACCTGAACACTGCCCAGCCCAGGTCAGAGAGTGATGGAGATGGGTTTCCTCATCCAGCTGTAAATCCCAAGGGGAGGAAAGCACTGCTGATGGAGTGAGTGTGATCTGACTGACCTCTGCCCAAAGCTGTCAGGCAGGTACCACACGGCCCAGGATTCCATGGACATGAAGAAAACAAAGACTCCTAAAGGAGCACAGTGGCCCATTCACCTGGGGGTACCATGTGTGAAGCTGGGGGTGGGGGAGCCCTTCAGATTAGGACCAGCAGATGCCTCAGGTTGGGATCCAGAGCACAAACCTCTGACTTTTGCTTTAAACCCCTGACTAATCCATTCTCCAAAAGAGTGCAGTTGCTTCCCAGCCATGAGAATAAAGACAGCACTGCTAAGCCCTGTGGGGAGGATGCCATTGTCCCTTATGGAAGAGGGCAAGAGACAAGAGGCACATGCTGTGACAACTGCAGGGATCTGCACAGGAGAAATAGCCAAAGGAAGGCCCACTCCTTGTGTTCCAGCATCTGCTCTTTATTGTCATATTGTCCTGTTTGTAGCCTTGGGCTGTGAACTCCCTCTTCTGCTATCCCTGCCACATCCTGAGAGAGATGGAAGTGGCAAGGTCTGGACAGCCTGCACGGCATCATAAACTTTCCTGCCAGTGCAGGAGGAGGGGGTTACTGGGAGAAGGCTGAGGGGCAGAAGGAATAGTGGGATTGGCAGACTCTAAACTCCCCAAGCAGTTCTGCTTCCCTCCACCCTAACCCCATCATGACCTGGCTCCACAGAGACAGCCACTGCCTGGAAAACAACCCGCTCTTTAAGTTTTATTATTAAATAAATAAATCCAGCCAGCTATCACGAGGCTCTGCGGCCAGAGCACCAAGGAAAGGATTGGAGAAGCCAGAAAAGCTGCGGTGAGAGCAGGTAACCAGAGAAGTGTTGAGCACAGAGCAGAGACAAGGCTCCTCACACGAGCAGGCTGTGGCCCCACAAATATCCCCCGTGGCTCAGGCTGGCTGTGCGGGGTATTTACACGTACAGGCAGGGCGACGCCAAGCCCTGGCTGCTCAACAATCAACTTTTATTCTCTGCAGGCCGGCAAAGCCAAGATTTCAGTAAACATGCAACCCCAAAAATGTGCCTGCGGATTGGGTAGAGCAGAGCCTGTGCTCTGCCTGCCAAACTACAAAGCCCTGCTCTGGTGGGTGGTTTCACCGTGAGGTTTCTGTGGGGAGGAAGTGTTTCCAGTGGTCAGGGCAGGGAGCGGGGCTCCGGGAGACCTGGATCCCATCCCTGGCTCTAGGAATCTGGAAAGCTCTGATCACAGGAAATCTCACACACACTCAGGAGCTGCTCTCCCTCTGCCCATCCCTCCTTGCTGAGGCACAAAACGCTGCTCCGAGGGGGAGGCTGATAACGCTGCCTGACCTTGCGGGGGTCGTGCGGCGCTGGGTGATTGATGCCTGAAAGGCTGTCAGAGCTCTCTGGATTAAAATCACTCTGGAAGGCATTGGGAGATGTGCACATACGGGTGCAGACACGTGAGAGGGAGACATGCAACTCACACACTCTGCTCCCCTCCCTGCCTGCAAATCCCCACCCAGACTTGCTGGGCCCACTACTTCTGCATTTAAATATTTACAAGATGGGCCTGCAGAAAACCTGGGGTTTGGAGCAGAGCAGCCAACACTCAGCTCAAAGCTGCCCTCACACTCCCAGCCTGCTGCTCGGGCTGCCCAGGCTCAGCCCCAGCTCTCTGCTTTTACTCACAAAACCAGGCCAATGTGAAGCCTGAACCTACGGCAGGCACAGCTCAGCCCTGCTCAGTTTGGCCAGGCTGGAACCTGGGACCTCCTATGGCCCTTGGCATGGCTCCCTCTTCCTTTCACCCTCCATGTCATTCAAATGCTGCTTAGCCCATCTTTTACCTCATTAATGAAGACACTAAAAAAGCTGGACCAAGCCCTGATCCCTGTGGCATGCCTTTGGAAAAGTACCTCCTTGAGCAGCTCCCATCACCTGCTCCATAGAAAGGACCTTGCCTGGAGGTGTGCAGAGCTCCCAGAGCAGCTCCTTTGCCCCTGGGGAGAACCCACCAACTGCACAAACAGTTTCTATAACAAAGAAACAAGGAAGCAGGGAGAACATCACTCTCTCACGGGATGCTCTGTGCTGAGCAGCCATGCTGGGCTTGGCTCTTTACAGTATTTTATCCAACTTTCAGGCTCCCTTCCTGTCCTAAGTGGATCTGGACACTGTTAGCTTTTCTAAATCTTCTCTTACCTTGTTGGCTGTGTTTCAGAAATAGGTGGCATGAGTCAATCACAGAGGACCAGTTTAAAACACTGTAAGCTACTTCCCTCAAGTGGAGGGAATAAAAATCACTCAGCTGTGTGTCACAGGCTCTGTGTGTACCTTGGGAAGGAGGAAAATAATGGGAGATGGACACCTGCACGAGGTAGAACCTACCAACCTGTCTGAAAGGTGTTAGGAGAATAGAAACATTGCTACTGATAGTGCAGAATAAACTTTCCCCACTGCACAGGCCTCAGGGCACACCTGAGGGGGGAGCCCTTTGTGTCGGATCCCAAAGGGGCAGGTGCTCTTAGAGCCCAGCAAGTTCCCACATGGACAGCTCATCTGCATCCACACCCAGGTTCTGGGAACATGCTGGATGCAAGCTGAGATCAGTGACAAGTGCTCCTACACAGCACTTCAGCACAAATGGAAGAGATTGCTTAGATGCAGCTTGAGGGGTGAAAGACCTGAGTTCCTGTGGAACAAAGCTTTCCTGCCTCCCAGAGCTGGAGCTGTGAGGGCAGGATGGGATGGAGGGTGTTGTCTTTTCTTGGTCTTAAAATTCAAACCAAAACAGGGTTTATGGGGAAGGGGGGTTTGTACCTCAGTATTTATTTCACAATCCTTGGGTGCAGCACTTGGTCCAGGTGGAATGCCCCGAAATGCACACAACACCCCCACACACCGAAATGCACACAATTATAGGCCTTGCTAATTAGCACATCTATCAACGATCCCCCAGTGAGAGGCTGGAGTGAAGCCCTCGTTGTGAGGAACCTTCCCCCTGGCTGGGCCTGGCTGAGGTTCCAAAATGTGTTCTGGAGAGGCCCTTGGTGTCTGGGGCTCCCAGGATGTTTGCTCTCCTGGTTTAACGATGCCGTGGGGCTGAGCTGAGTTCTCAGCCTTGGGGAGTTACAAGTGTGGGGCTAAAAGCACTGAGAGTACATCAAACTGTATAAAAGGGTATGTAAGAGGGGTGTAAAAGAAAAAGCAAAAAATCATCCTGGCATCAAGGGAACCAGGCCCAGCTGCAGGGAGAACTGAGTGCTGGGACCTGCACTCACCCCGAGGCTCTGTCTCATCTCATGGTCGCTGTTTTCCTCAGAGAAGCCAATGGAGCATGAACAAAGAACCCCATTTCACCATAGTTTTCCAGTTTCCAGTTGTGGAGAAAGCAGCCCAGCTCCAGCCTCTTCCCTGTGCTCCGAGCAGGAGGATGTTTCATCTCCTGCAAACAGAAAGAGATAAGAGGGGTTTAGCACGAGGCAGGATTTGTCTCTGATCAGTCCGACAAAGGGACACACAACCCGTTTATTACTGGAAATTAATTGTGCCATCAAGGCAGATGCCTGCAATTACTTCTGTTAAATATTATCTTTAATTAACTGTAAAATATATAATTAATAAACTTGCCCCCTCATTTTTGTTAAGTTTCACTGCAAAGACCTTATTACTGAAATAAATCTTCCTAGCAGCACGCATTGACAGAACAGAGGAAGGTGCACGCCTCTAGCACAGGATAATTTCCTCTTGGGAAGTGGAATTAGGAGGGAGGAATAATCACCTCTCTTCATGGCCAGGACTGCAGAGACACCCCACTCTGCCACCAGTTGTTTCAGCTCGTGCTGCTTGGAAGCAGGCATGGAGAATCCGCTTTGGCTGGCAGGGACGGCTCGCTCTGAAAGCTGTCAGGCAGATACACACTCGTCTTTCAAGCCTGGAGAAACAAAAACGACATTTCCTTTTCTGATTTACAGTCCATTAAAGAAGTTTTCTGACTATAAAGCTGCACAGAAAGACCTCGTGGTTAGGCTGGTTCTTTCAGAAGCCCTGTGTTGCTGCAGCTCTCGGTGCTGTGGTAGAGCTGCATGACTGATTTGCTTCCCACATACATCAGAACTGTTTGGATTCAGGGAGGTTTGGGGATGGCTCTCGAACCATCCCAATTAGAAACGCTTCAAAAACATTGCTGAAATTTGACTCCGAGCATAAAATTCCCCTTAGACTTTGTCTCCACTTGTGATCTTTACCTCAAGTTCGTTGATTGCCAGATCAACCAGGGATAATTAAAATATTTCCAAAGGCTGCTCTGGGCAACACTTTTTGCCTTGCTGCAGGTGACGAATGTTTGTGGTTTGCCCGAGGCTGACGTTCCCTCCTGCCTGAGGTGAGCATGCCAAACCCAGAGGAATGCCTGCTCCATCACCATCCTCCCTGCCTGGGGAAGGTGGCAGAGGGACACAGGGAATGCTGGCACAAGGGAGGAGTGTAGGAGCACAGAGATCCAGCTCCTGGCTATGGGGAGATGTAAAGGGGCACACAGGAGATGGGCTGGATGGCTTTTAAGGAAACCCTATGGTTTCCTTGCTTTTGGAGGTGCCTGCATTGCCTCCAGCAGAGCCCACAGGTTGCAGAGCCATTTGCCCACAGCCTGGCAGTGCCAGTGCAGGTGAACATCAGAAACAGAATCACAGAAGCACCGAGGCTGGGAGAGACCTCTGGGATCACCACATCCAACGTTCCACCCAGCACCACCACCCCGGTCCTCACTGAGCCATGTCCTCAAGTGCCACATGCACAGATTTTTTTGAATGCTTCCAGGGATGGTGGCTCCACCACTTTCCTGGACAGCCTGTTCCAATGCCTGACCTCTTTCTGTGGAGAATCTTTTCCTAATACCTAGTCTAAACCTCCCCTGGCACAATTTTCCCTTCAAGGCTTTGGTTTGGTCCCGTCTGGGGCTATTTCACAAAATCACTGAGGTTGGAAAAGCCCTCCAAGACAATCGAGTCCCACCTGTGACTGATCCCCACCTTGTCCCCAGCTCAGAGTACTGAGTGCCATGTCCAGGCATTTCTTGGACACCTCCAGAGACAGGGACTCCACCACCTCCCTGGGCACCCCCTTCCAAAGTCTGAACAGTCTTTCCAAGAAGAAATTCCTCCTGATGTCCAGCCTGAGCCTCCCCTGGCACAGCCTGAGGCCTTTTCCTCTCGTCCTTAGTAGAGAAGGAGAAGGGTTCCCAGCTTAACCACTGTACCGAGGTTTTGGCAATGAGATGAGCTTCAGGAGACAGAGGGTGCCAGTTCCTGGCCATCCACTACTACTTTGTCACCCCATTTTGCAGCTGTGAGCAGACTAAAAAGGGCTCTGTGGGTTGTTAGTGCTGGAAATGCACAACCCCTGACATAGAGCAGGTCCTGTCTCCAAAAACCATACTAGAGACCCTCACCCTGCTACAGCAGAGTCTAAAGAAAGGGCTCCATTCTCCACTTCATTTAACTACCACTTCAAAATGGTGTTGGACAAATGTTAAAACAGCCAGCCAATTTGATTACACAAAAATTTTAGAGTCAGCAAATTATCTAGTGAAATGATGCATATAGAAATGTTAATTCAACAGCAACTGAAACCTTCCACATCCCTTAACATCTAAAGATGATAATTCTACACAAAGAAAAGAGAGGGCTAAGCATCCTGTCCTTGCTGAGAAATTACAGGAATATTCTAGCTCTCACCTACACTCTATCCTATATGCAGTGATACAAATAGCTGGGGCTGAGGGAGGGTTTAGAAGTGGGTTTGGGCTGGAAGATCTGAAATCATATTATTTGCCCTGGGTTTGCTGGCTCTCCTCTACCAGCCCATTCCCACCATGTGCTTCTTTGCAAACCTTTCTGTGTAAAAGTCTCATTTTCCAGCTCTCTACAAAGCATGAGGGTACTTTCCTGTGACACACACACACACACACTCCCACCCTCGGGAGTGAGGACCCTTGGTGCACACGCCCAGCCTTGCCCACTCCCCGGCATTTCGCTCCTCAGCATCCCCACTGGGCCGGACCAGGAACGCTGCAGAGGGAGAATGGAAGCATTAAGCAACTTAACTCTCTGGCTCTCGGGCTGCAGAAGGGGAGGGAGCGGGGAGGCAAAGCATCTGGCTTCCCTGCTTCCCTAACAGCCTGGCGGGAAGGCTGCTGTCACGTCCGCCTTCTGCCTTGTTGGAAGAAAGTAGAAGTGACAAGAGGCCCTCCAGGCAGGCAGCCAGGAACCAGAAATTCAATTGAGCTACCTCCTGAAACTGGACCCTTTTTTGGAGACCCTTTCCCCGAAATTGTTTTGACTTAAAAAAAAAGGACTGTCATCGCGGTTCAGGGCCAATTCATCAGCCCTAGTCTCCTGGCTCTCCTTGCCTCCATGCAAACGGATTTGCACAAAAGGATTTCCATTTTCTGGGCTGCTCTACAACCAGCCTCACCCACAATAAATACACAGACACATAAATATGCACACACACACACAAACACTGTTATTTATAGGTACAGGCTCTGCCACAGACAGACGCACGCCCGGGTGTGTTCCTTCGCTGTGTAACACGAGGGCTGCAAGTGCTACGGCAGCTGAATTTACTCCACACTCACAGCTTAGGAAGCAGAGTGTGGGCCATACGGTCTGTCCCAGGGGCTTAGACCAACTGGTTATTGGCTGGTGCTGTTGTTCCTCTAACAAGGCCCTGGATATATGGCAGGGGCTGCAGAGAAATGCAGCTGGAGGAGCCTCTCCCTGTCAGCAGCAATCTGTCACTGCGCGCTCGCACCCGCCCCGTGCAGCACAAAAGCTGCACGGCAGTGTCAGCACAAAGGTCAGGCTGCAGGTAGGCTGGGGGGGTTCTTCGTTTCTGGGAGCGTGCAGCCAGCTTGAGGCACCGTCTGGATGCTGCAGCAGGAATTTCAGCCTCACAGATGCCTGGCTATAATTTAAAACGAGGCAGCATTTCCATTACAAACCCCGTTTTTCCCCGTGGATTTATACCTCAGCTATTCAGCTCCACTTTGGGGTGGACCTTCTTCACATTTTTCCTGCACAACACTTAAATCCAGCTCAGCCTCTGTTGGTTGTGAGATGGAGGAGGAAATTACGTATGCACACAAACACTCACGAGCACACACAAAAAGCTTACACAAACATATGCCCACAGAGAGATCTGTCACAAAAAACTAGACAAGCCAATGCAAATAAGCTCGATTTTAAAAGTGAATTAATGTGACTTGATTATTCTAAATTATTAACAAGTTCCAGCAACCTTAGAATGCAATAACCACACTCGAGCTTCCATCTAGGTTAAATGGAAACAGATAATTTACACTGATAGAGATGATATCACTATAAAGCTGTGATGGCAAAGTTGGAGGCACAAACTCGACCCACTCAGAGCCCCTCTCCTTGCAGCAGGGTGTTACTAACTCCTGGATGCTTCCCCTCTCCTGAAATATTCCAGTGCAATGAATCACCCCTGACAGAGCCAGAACTCCCCTGTTTCCCGGGCTGCCAGGTGAAACCTGACCTGCACAACACTGCTGTCTGTTTATGAGTTGCTCTGCCTTAGGAAGCCCATTTTGTTAGGGTTTTTTTTAACTCTATCGATTCTACTTTGATGTAGTCCAGTAAAACACATTGACAGAAGCAATTTATGTTGGTCAGTGCCTCCAGTTCCAAGAAAGCCTTCCTGGCATACGAAGAGGGGATAAGCACCTGGCAAGTACCATGCAGGTTATCCAGTTATCCCTGATTACCAGGCTCATTCAATCCAAGCCCAGGACTGAGATGAGGACCTCCTGTTCCTCCCACTCCCAAGCAGAAATAGGTATGATTCTCTCTATGATCACTTCCTCACACTACACAGAAACGTTAGGAAATGTGACAAGGATTGTCTCAGTCTTAAAAGGAAAAAGCTATTAAGTGGCCATTGGAAGGAGATGAGCATTTCCTCACCTCTGATGGCACAGAAACCAATCCTGGGGCACCAGAGCTGGCACTGGTATCAGTAGGGCTCAAGCACCTGGAAATTATAAGGTGCTCCTATTCACATTTCTGCACAGGGGTGTAAATGCAAATTGTTCCAGTGGCACAAAGATGTCGATTAGGCAGTTAGGAATCCCATGGATTTATCCTGTCAGCTGGAGATGTTGCTGGTATCCACATGATGTGCTGTATTCCCTCTCCCTTTCCTGGTTTCCCACCCAGACCTTGCCCCTGAGGCTGGGGAAGCACTGACCAAGAGCATCACTCAGAGAAGACATTTAGCAGATGTTTAGGTGGCTCTGAAGTGCAACCTAATAGTTTCCTTGCCTCTTGTGAAGAGGGCAGAGGAGGAGAGCTGAGAGCTGCAGGGATTGCAAAACTGAGCTCAATTTAGCCACAGGACAGTTTAAAGTGCCTGATGCATTTTCCATCTAAGTACAGCAAATCCCCTCACTAAGCACCAGCCCAGGTGGCCATAACTCCTGGAATGCTAACTGGGGAGCAGCAGCAGGTACTGGACAGGCCATGCATCAGACAGAGCAGGGAGCAGCTGGAGAGGGACACTGTCCTTCCAGGGAGGAGGTGCCACCTGTCAGCAGCACCTGCCGCTCCGGAGCCATGTGACCATGCTGGATTCTCACTCATCCAAAGCTTCCTGCAACCGCCAAGCATGGATAGGGTTTCACTCCTCACCAGCTGGAGCTCCAGGAAAGGGAAGTCTCTCTGCAGGGATGAAGATGGGGGGGGAACAGAGAGGCTGCAGTCGTGACACAGCAGAGATGGACACTCAGCACCTCCTGCGCCTAGGGGAGCCTTGGGTGCTGAAAACGCAGCTCAGCCCTTACCAAAGGAAAAGGACACAAAGAAAACATGGCCTTTAAACCCACCTGGACCTGCTGCCTCTGTGCCAGGCTCCTGGAGAACCCCTGCTGCAAGAAGGGGGCCAGTGGGGGACAAGGCACATTAACTTGCCACGAGGCTGTGAGCACCTAACTGAGGGCTCTTCATTTATCAGAGGAAGAGCTGCAAAGCCTCCTCTCACAGAGCCAGGCCTGCCCAGTACCAACAGGTGGTTTCCTCCCCCATCCATCCATCCATCCATCCATCCATCCATCCTGAGCTCCCCGGGCAGCTGGCAGTGCCCAGGGCTGAGGACGGATGGCTGTGTGTGGCAGCCAGGCTGGAGCACAGGCAGACGGGAACAGAGACAGGAGCTGCAGCAGCACTGGGTGAGCTGTGATGGACACGGGGGTCTGCACTGTGACCCCAGAGTGGGGCTGCTCCGGGATCCCCCACAGCTCCCATATGGCAGCTCCCGAGTGCTCGGGGCCGCTGGGGCTGTGAGGACGAACGCGCAGCGCTCGCTGCCATCCCACCCCAGAGTTCTGAAGCTGTCGCTCGCTCAGGCTGTCCCCAGACAGTGCCAGCAGGCCTTGGAGCACTGCCTGCTCTCACCTCATTGGCATTTTTGGGTGGTGCTACTGGGAGGCAGTTTTGGAGCTTTGGGACCTGCTGAGGAGAATGAGGCCAGATTCCCAGCCTTTCTGCCTGCCCACTTCTGCCCTGCTTTCTCTTTTCTGGAAAGTTTTCCCATGCTAAGTATAGTTCCTAACAGGTGCATGACCAGAGGGGACTGTCAGGGACGCAGCTGTCCCCACAGAGGCCTGGATCCACCTCCATCTGTCTCACTGGAGCTGTCCATGCTGCCTGGCCGAGCTCTTCGGACACGGGACGGGGGAGCACCAGGGATGCAGGCAGGAAATGCACGTACACACACACAGGGAGGAGGATTATTCCAGGGAATGCCACAAACAAAGCCTCTGACATCAAACTAATGCATCCTTTGAGGCTTTAAAGGCCCCTTGGCACACACAGGCAGGCTGCCAGCTAACTCATCTCTCTTTCTTGCCATGCTACCAGCCTGATGCCAAGGTCAAGCTTTAAAGGAAAGCTGGCTGCTCTGTAATCCCCCGTGCCTCATTTGGGGATGCCACAAGACTCGTAAGGATCAGTGACAGAAAATATTTGACTGGGGCCAAGGCCAGTGTGATGCCTGAAGTGGTTCCCTTGCCCAGCCAGCTGCCAGTCCTGGCTCCCATCCTGCCAGCCCCACGCCAGCCCCTTCCAGCTGGGAACCAGGGCTGGGGCTGCAGGTGATGCAAGGCAGTGACACAGGGAGCTGGGATCCCCGTAACACAGCCCAGAGTGGACAGTGGACATCAGGAGGCACCTCCACATGCACAGTGGTGACAAGGAGTCCCAAGTGTGTAGGGGACAGGTGCTGGGGTGACCCTCCTGGACACTGAGAGGGCTCATCACTCTATGAGATATAAAAATATGAGCAACAGGGATAAGCAACAACCCTGCTCACAAACTAAAGGTGCTTCCTGCCCCTAAAATGCCCTGGAAGAATTCCAGGCTGATATGACATGAGGAAATAAGCATTTTGCCACAGCCCACCGGGTGTTGCAGCAGGAACAGCTGATCTGATTCACAAATCTGGGTCCTGGGATGTGTGCTGTGCTACCAGGCTGGCCTGGCTTAATGGGAGGGTGATGAAAACCATCAGTGGGCCTAGGATGGCACCATGACATCAGCACCACTGGAAGAAAACAAAGGTTGCTGCAGCCACACTGGGCCCCCACAGAACGTGCTCCACACGGTGCTTCGGCCACAGAGTCCCACGTCTGAGCTTGGGGAGCCCAGAGGCCAAGTCCGTGCTCAAGCTGCAGGAAAGTGAGCCACAACCAGCCCTCAAAACTCTGCCTGGGGCTCAGTGAAGTGGTGGGAGGGGCTGGGTGAGAGGGGTGTGTATAAATCCTTGGCAGAGGGAAAACCCATTCTCTTCTTTAATTCTCTGTTCAAATGAATGTTGAAGTGAAACCACACTGCTGGTAGCAATGCAGTCACACCTCCCAGAGGAAGAACCCTTTATCCTGGGCTCTGGGGTGACTTTCCTTCACCCTTTCACAGGAACTCTTTTCAGGCAGAAGTGCTGACTGAAGCTCTTAGAGTCTCCAAAGACCATTCCATCAGCTCAGTGCTGCTGGGGCTGCCAGGCTGAGTTATCACGGGTCCTGCCCTCCCCTGCCATTAATACCTGTCCACCAAGGGAGCCCTGGCCAGCCCAGGCAGAGAAGGGCAACCCTGAGCTGAAGCAGTCTCCCACAGTAAGGAAAGAGACATCAAAGGGAAAAAAGAGGAAAATAAATATACACCAGGCATGTCTGGATAGTCTTAATGGAGCTCAGACAGCCCCAGGAAGGGAATGAATTACTGGGAGACACGAACTTTCCAGCTCACATTCCCCAAGGAGCTCCAGCCACACCTCATGTCAGGCCCTGAGCCCGGTGTCCCACAGTCTGGGTCTCCTTCTGCCCCAGTCCAGTCCTTCCCTGCCAGGCAGAGGGTCACACTCCTGTCCTGCTCTCACCTATGTGACTGTGCCAGGTAACACCTGTAAATCCTCTTTCTCCCAAAGGCCAGAGTAACCCAAGACAGAAGCAGCAGCCAGCACTTCAGCAGCACAGCTGGAACATCTGCAGCATTATGCAATCCCCTGCCATTATGCAATGGGACTGAGAAAGAGTTTTCTGCTGAAAATCCCACAACATGGGTGAAATTCTCTTTGCTTTTGGCTTTAATCCCAGACCCCAAGTGCCTTAGTTCCAGGACTCGTGCCAGCACCCCAGCAATGAGCACAGGCAACCCTTGAACACCCCAGAACTGAACAGCACCTGTGACCAAACATGGGAGCAGGGCTTTGTCCCTGGCCAGGGACACCCAGCACCACAAACCCAGCTCAGGGATCTGAGCAGCCCTGGTCAAACCTCCAGCCTGCACTTTACCATCCAAACAACAGTCCGAGGGGTCTGATGTGCTCCATGGATTAGAGCTGGTGAATTAAGAACCTATAAAGGTATTATCCAGGATCAGCCCTGGGAGCCCCAAAGCACCCAGAGCCACAATTCACTACAAAGCCTTCAGAAACAGGTTGTTCTTCAGTCCCCAGCTCCCGGGGCCCTGTGTCTGCATACAAAATTCCACTTTTGTTACTGCAGAAATGGCACTCCAGGCTCCCACAGCTGAGGAGTCTGAGAATGTGACTAAAGGATTAAACCCCTCCTCCCCAGAGCTACACTAAATAGAGTTAAAGCAGTTCTGCAAACTTAGAAGAATTTGAAGCCAATTTTGTAACTGTATCAGGTAGTTCTGGCACTCTTTGACCTCAGGAGAAGCAGAATAAAGGGAGCTTGACCAGAGGACTGGGACGGCTTCCTCCGACATGGAGATTTGTGGAGGTGGAAAGGCTGGCAGAGAGGAGGCAGAGGGATCAGGAGCACACATGTGAGAGACATTTACAGATGGATTTCTGAGCCAAAATTTCCCCTCAGTTGTGCCTGCACGTCTCTGCAAACATACCTGGCCTCTGCACTGTGGGTTGAGGACAATTTAACCCAGAGATTGAACAATGGGATTAAGCACTGGATCAGCAGAAAAATGGTTGCAGATAGCTACGACTGCTATAGGAGAGTGATTGTTTCCCTGAGCCACATTGTGTAAGTGTCGGTGCCTCTGGGAGATTTAATGGTCCAATTATCCCAGGCAGTGTCACCTCCTCCCCGCTCTGCATGCCCAGACCTGCTCTCCTGCCTCTTCTCCTGCTCTGCTAGCAGGCAAACACTTTTGCTGCTCCATCATGGGTAGGCCTCGACTGAACTTCTCCCATGGCCAGGGATGGGGGGCTGGGAATGCCAGACCAGTGGAAGAGGTGGCACCTAAAGGAGCTGGTCTTCTTCCACGGGTGAAAATCTAAGTTTTTACTTAAATAGCAAAAATCTAATGAAAAAATTCTCATTAAAGTCATGTCAAGTTCTCATCCCAAAAATCACAGAGAGCCACCATCCTGGTCTCCAGCAGCTCCGGCCTCTGTCACACAGCACCTGCTCAGCATCCCAGCGGCTCCACCTGGCACTCACAGCAAGAGCCTTGGTTGGGATGTCTGAGGAAAAGAGGATTGAGAGGGCCCTGCCAGGCTACAGAGTGCTTCCATCACCCAAAGATTGAGGTTACACCCAGCCATAGATCAACCAGTCTCCTATTAGCCCCAAAATCCCTCTCTAAGGAATATCCAGAAAACACTCCACAGGCAAAGAAACCTACCTTTGGTACATGGTGCTTGTGCAGCAACACCTGAGCCAAAAGCCCACAGAGCCATAGCAATGGGCAGTGCTGCTCCTCCCACAGGGAGAGTTCATCACACAATCCCACAATGGTTGGCTTGGAAGGGACCTTGGAGCTCATGCAGTGTCACCCCTGCCATGGGCAGGGACACCTTCCACTGGACATGTTTGCTCCAATCCCTATCCAACCTGGCCTTGGGCACTTTAAAATTAATTCCAGAGTTCAAGAAGGGGCACTGGGGAAGGGGTAAAGCTCCTCTTCTGCTCTCCTAAGAGCAGCCTGCAGCAGGTCATCACCAGGCTATCAGAAAAGCACTATAACAACCAGAATTAGAGAGTTTCACCACAGGACTGGACATTTATGAGCACAAGAACAGCATCTGCAGGGACTCCAGCTCCAGTGACAGTCAGAGCAGCTCCTGCCTCTCCTGCTCCAGGGTAGGAGCTGCTGCCAGCTGGGGTCAGAGGGGAATCTCCCCTCACAGGCTAGTATTGCACCATTATGGGCATTATGGGATTTTTATGCCTTCCTTTAAGGCATCCGGCTTGGCTTCTGGTGGAGACATGATACAGGGCTGGAAGGACTATTGGTCTGTTCAGCTCAAACAGTTTTTATGTCCTTATACAAAATTAATGGTTCTCTCACTGAGACTCCATGAGGCAAAGCTGCCTGCTCTGGGCATTCCAAGCGGCAGAGCAAAAGCAGGGCTGAAAACTCATTCCTTCCCAATGCTCCTGAGTGGAACACATCCCTCAGCCCCCACCCAGGCTCACCTACACCAGCACAGTCCCCCCAAACTCTCTGGAGTTGATCTGGACCCTGATGGGAGGCAGTTCGGAGCTCCCACGCTCGAGGGATCCCTCGGCCTCCTGCGCCGGGGATACCAGACCCACAACTCCCTGCAGCACCAGCTGCAATGCAGGTGGGTTGCAGGCACTTTAAACCTGACTGTGCCACCTCTCCAGCAGCCTCTCCTGCTGACTGAAGGGCTGCCTGTCAGGTTAGGCAGGAACAGCTGTCTCAAAAACTGTATTGCAGGATTCACACGGAGGTTCCTTCTGATTGTATGGAACAACACCTCATTCATCATTCAGAGAGCCAGACAGAGCCACTCATCTTCACTTGGTGACACCTTTTATCTACAAACACCTAGACTGACTCACAGCCAGCCTGTGAACCTGTCAGGATCCTTTCACCATGCCAGGGGCACGTTTTCCTGGCTCTCATCCAGCACAGTGCTGGAGACTGGAAGAACTGCTTGCTCCCATGAGGACATTTTCAGGGTTTTTCTGAGCAGACACCGTGCCCCTGGTGACTGGAGAAGGATGGTTTTGTGGAGATGATTATTTTGGTATCCAAGTGGAAGCCAAGCTCTGCAACTGCCATGTGTGTGGTGGGTTGTGGCTTGCCCTGAGGGAATCCATGGCACTGCTGGGAATTCTGACCCCAGAGTCCTGACTCAGGCGTTCTGCAAAACCACAGGGCCTGCTGCTCCAGGCCCATCTTTGTGCTCCTGTGTCTCCACTGGGGCCAGCACAGGGATGGAAGAGGCAGGATTTGCAGTTTGGGACCCACAGCAAGAAGAGATGTGAGCAGCAGTCATCTCCCACAGTGCAGCTCCAAAAGCCTCTTCCCTTCGGCTTTGTGTCCAGCTGCAAAACTGCAACAACTTCCAACATCCTCATCTTCCTACTTCTACCTGATCATCTCCAACACCTCTCCAGCTCACTGAAGGCTGCCACGGAGCTCCTCTGCCTCCTTCAAGCCACTGCCATAAAGTGAATAATTGTGCACTGTTACTTATGGGGGAGCTTTCACACACGCAACTGAATTCACTGGCAAAGAGCACTAAAATATTAGGCCCTGACTCTGAAATAGGGGATTTCTCTTGGTGGCCCTTAGACCTCAGACTGACCACATGGAACGATGAGGCAGAGAAGCAGAGCCCCTGAGCCCATCCTGTGACACCAAACACTCCTGCTGTGCCCCACTCTGATCACAGCACCATGCTGAACCCTTCCTTCACCCCCCAGCTCTGTCTGTCTAGGGCAACAATGTCCTTATTCCTAGAGGGATGTTGACCAAATCATAAAGATGTAATGACATTGTCTGGGCTGACACACTGATCAATGCCTTCCATGCAAAATTATGCTTTCTGCAACTAATAAATATTGATCCTTTTTGTTCCTGTGCAGCACTGCAATAAAGAGTGACTTAAATGTCTGCCAGCTCTGAGTTTCCTTCATCATTTTCCAGCCCCCAGTTCCCTGGCAGCATCCCTCTGGGTTTCCTACTGACACTGGTGCCAGTGCCTGATCTCAGGGAGGGCACAGCACCTCCATGAACATCCACCTCCCTCCGTTTTTCTGTCCTTTGAATGGTACTTACGTTACAGGGGTTCATGGGAAGAGGCAGAAAATAAATGGAATTGGAGGGAGTGCTGGAGAAGGGGAGCAGGGTCATGATCTGGGCACATTTGGGATAATAAACAGGAGGAGGCAGGCCAAGTGCAGAACAAATAGAAACATTTACAACTGCTTGGCAGGGGAATCGTGTAAGTGCTAATGGGCTCAGTTCAGACTCCTTAAATCACAGCTCTGGGCTCGGCAGCCAGCGCCTGCTGACAAACTTTTCTGGACACAGGGATCCATTCAGCCCTTAGGAAAGGCTGGGCTCCATGTGCCAGCGGTCCTGCTCTATTTGCTCCTCTTGTGGAGAGGGGTCAAGCAGGACTCTGCCCTTCACACCCACTCAGCTCCCTCAGCTCCACAGCACAGTGCCCAGCAGCCGCGGCCCCGGCTGCTCCTGCCCGCACTCGGGTTCCCAGAGTGATGCCATGGCACCCCTCGGGTTGGGGTCTGGGATCTTTTCTCCAGGTCTCACTCCATTGCCTCTTGTCCTCCCATCTCCCCTCCCCCAACGGGAAGAAGAGCCTTTCCCTGTCTCCCAGGAGCGCAGAGAAGGGAGCTGCAGTGGGGAGCACGAGGTGTGAACTCAGAGCCGGGGCTGCAAATGGATTGATGTTGACAGGCAGAGGCCTGGCTTCAGTCACTGCTGCCTGGCAGCCAGGCACTGACTGGATCTATGCACTACACATATTTTGGAGCACACTGCCTTCCTTTGCTGAAGGGATTCAAACCCATCATGAGCAGAGTTCAGCTGCACAAAGCAGGAAGGGCCAAAGGTCCACAGTGCCCTGCACAACCTCAGTGAAATGTGTCCTGCTCCCTTCCCCTTCCCCACGCAGACAGCAGAGTGCTGAGAAGGCTTTTAAGCCAAAAAACCCTACAGATAAATACAAGAGCTTAAAATATGATGGCATCTCCCCCAGATTGTGAATGGGTTCCCTGAAGAGATGCCTCAGTCCTGAGACCCTCCCTTCCCCATTCCCCTCCTGGGAGAATTGGAGAGGCAAAGGGCTGCTGTTCCAGCAGATTTGCAGGAGTGGGAGTTGAAGAATCAATGAAGCTCTGAAAGCCAGTGGGGAATGTCATTCTGCCCCTTCCTGACACCAGGAATAAATGATTCAGCGGGAAAGGAAAAAAAAAAAAAATACAACAACCCTCAAATGAGGCTGGAATTACCCTCTGGAGAGATATTTCATCTTGAGGAATTGTGTTTGCTGCAGTGTTCATCTCACTGAGCCACAGCAAGGCTTTAATATCCAGCAAAAGGTCAAACCTAAATGGGAATTGCCGGAGCCTGCCAGAGCTCCTGCCTGCACATGAGCTCCCAACCCTCACAGGGAGCAGCTACACCCAAGCCGAGGCCTGAAACTGGGAACGGAGCTGAGCTGGCCCACAGAAGGATATCTGCCTTCCCCATGGGATCCCAGACACAGCTCAGCCCTGCACTCAGTCCCTTTGGATGGGTACAAAAGGAGCAGACCTGCCTGCTGGGTGTCTTGAGCAGGGGGAGTTTGGGGAGAATGCTGGGAGCTTCCAGATGTTTCCACCCAAGGGATCTCACTCACTGTAAGGGAAGGTGGGGTTTCAAGGCACCTGAGGGCTGCAGGGACAGCTGGCAGCTGCTCCTTGGCTGGAACATTGGCTTGAGACACTGCCAGTGCCCTCCAAGTCCAGCATGGTCTGCAGGGCTCTGGGAGCTCTCTCCTCACGCCCATCAGCTCCCCATGGACAGACAATCCTTCCCACTTGTCTGCTTTGGTACTGCTGCTGTCTCCCTCCGCCCACACATCTGCTCGTCCTCTCCTTGGTAATTTGTACTCTTCTTCCTTCCCTCGGACTCAGCTCTGCCCCCTGGGAGTCTGGTGTCGCTATCTCAGGCTGTAGCAGAGTTGCAGGGATGAAGTAGGCAGACAGGAGGTGAAGGCAGAGGTTCCCTGGGAGCTTCCTGTCTCCTCTACACCATGACAAAGGTGAGTGTCCAAGAGAAGAAAGGAGGGAACTGAGCCCTTCCTAACATCCACCCTCCTCCCAAGAGGGCACAATGCCTGTCAGTGAGCTGAGCTGAGCTGAGCTGAGCAGGGTTTTACCAAGCAGAGCTGAAAATCTGCTTCAGCTTTGAGATTTATAGCAAAACCGGTCCCATGCTACAGGCTAAATCCAGATCCTGCAAGGAAACACATTTGGGAACTAGCAACAATCCTGACAGCCCTGAGCCTTCCACCAGCCATCTCAGTCATCCCACATGAGCTGGAGCCCTCCTGTTTTGCTGTTCAGGACCATGCATCTTCATCCTGCCCAGCAATTTCAGCCCTTCCTGCTGAACAAGGTGCCATCCATAATGGGCAGCATGCTGGTTTCTGTGCCTGTGTGGATGACCATCCACTGGGGGTGAAACTACCACTCTCACTTCCACTTGTGACTCAAGCCAGATTTCACTATGTACAGAGAGATTAAATTTCTCTAAGGTTAACACAAGATAATTTTTTGTTCAAATATTTACAGAACTCACCAGAGAGTGAGTTCTCTGGTTAGAGCTCACCAGAAAATCAACAGGATTCTGCTGGACAACACTCAACTATCCACATCCCCCAAAGGCAAACAGGGTTTTTATGTGGTATTTAAAGCATCCTGAGACATCCCAAATGAAGCCCTCACGATTGTACCCGGGCCAGGCTGGGTCTGTGCCATCCACGCCTCTGAAGGAAGAAGGAAGAACTTGCTGGCCTTTTCTTCCTAATAATGTGCCCACATGGACACAGCCAGAGCAGGTCACCAGCCCCTCATGGTCACACAAACAGAGGAGGTGGAGACCATTCCGAACTGTGTCCAGCAGCCACATACTTGGGAAGCCCAGGCTATGGAAAATGGGGTCAGATTGCTTCTCCTCGTGTTTGGCTTTGTGGAGCTGTTTGTGTCTCCTGGATGCAAGACTTCCCCAGCAACAAACTGGAGCTGTCATTTGGAGATCTTGTCCTTTCTGTCCAGGATGTTTAAATTCAAGCCTCAAACTTGTGGTTGGCAGGGAACGGGGGCAAACAAAGAGCCAAACAATCTGCTGTCAGCTCCTGACTGCCCGGCCTGCAGCACTTCTCCCTCCTGTCCATGGGGAAAGTCAGAGTACAGAGGCAGGGGCTCGAGGGCCTGTCAGATTTAAGCTGCTAAGACTTACAAGACAAAATCCAAAAAACCCAATGGACAGTAAGTGTACTGAAACATTTGGGCTTTTCTCCCTCCTCTACAGGGTCTGCTGTTTCATGAGCAGAAGGAATGCTGAACTCACTCACATCTGGGGCTTGAGGAACATCCCCTGACTGCTTCTAAACCTTTGTTTGCTGCTCCCCCAACCCCTGACCCTCTTTTTGACATGTCGACCTCTACTTGAGGCTCTCCTCATCCCCTCATGAGACTGCTCCTGTCGGCTGTGTGCACACCTGAGGTTTAATGATTTTCTCTTCAGGAAGTTTTCTGGGAGGGAAGTTTGACAGAGCTGCTTTGGCAGGTGCAGAAACTCAGGTGGAAATTGTCCTTTCCCTCCTCTGCTCCTTTCCAAGGGTTAAGAGGGAGGCTGAGCACAGGCTGGATCCCTGTATGAAGAGCCCTGAAGGAAGCACAGGCACCCTCAGATGTTACTTCCACTAAGTTGATTTAACAGCCTCCCTTCCCTAGGTGGACAATCAGCTTTCCAAGGGAGTCAACGACTTTCTGAGGCTTTTTTAACAGGCAGTGCTTTTCTGGGATGAAGCTCCTGCCTTTGAAGATGTCTGATCTCTCCCAGTGCCCTGGGGCTTCCTGCTCACTCTGCTCTCCCACGCAACCACCTCCTGCAAAGGGCATCCTGTGCCAGCTTCCCTCTCTGCTGGATGCAGAAACATTTCCATGCAGCCACAGTGTTTGTGTATGATCCCCTCAACCCACCAGGCTCACAGGGAACACGGGAGTGCACATAACTCCCTCCTCTTGTGTCACCACCTCTGTCCCCTCTGACCAGGCAAGCCCCAGCCCTACAGCTGGCAGGTCAGCCCTCCCTGTGCTGCTGAAAAAGGGAACACAGAGGAGAGGGGAATGCAGACAATATCCTAAACAAATCTGCTGTTTACAAAGTCCCCTGTAAACTGTTTACATTGCTGGGGAGAAAGCATGGAGGAACAGCAGCTGGAGCATGCTCTTCCCACTGGGAAGAGCTCCACTCCTGTTTGCTCCACTGCTGTGGGAGGGAGTGGAGCTCATGCACATCTGGAAAGGGTGCAAAGGCATGAGAGAAAAGAAGAGGCAGCAAAATCCCAGCACCACCCACACCCCCAGCCTGCCAGGAGCTCTGGCTACCTCAGCACTGCCTCCCAGAGCACACTCTGAGGAAGGTGGCCTGGCCCTGGGCCACAAGGGGACAGGGGACAGCCAGCCTCACACTCTGAGCAGTGCCTGTGGTGGTGAGGCTGAGCTGTTCCCTGCTGCCAGAGGAAGCATCTTGAAGGAGCCTGCCCTGAAGCTCCCCTGGAGACACTTGGCTCTCAGGCTGTGTGAAGAACCTTGTGACTCTCATCCCTCAGAAATGTGGTGTGTGGTGCCTCCTGCTCCATTATATCCATGGTTAAACATGGGACCTCGGGAATGCCAGCAAAAACACTGCAAAGTGCTGGCATAAAATAAAAGCCTCAGTGTACCTCTAATCTCCCTGTTTCCTGACCATGGAAAGCTCTTTGAAGTGCCTGTGCCCACAGAAGTTCTGGAACCCCCGTGACCCAGCTGAGCAGCACAACATGGGCCAGTGACACAGCCTGACTGAGCCCTGGGGCTGCCATGGGGCAGGAAAGGCTCTGAGGGAAGACATGGAAGAGTTAAACCTCAAACACCCTGGATCAGTCCCCTTCACACTGCAAGGCTGGTTTTGTTACTTGAGCAGGACGTCAGAAAGTGAATATCAAGGAAGGTGATAAGTGCTGTGAGCCCAGAAACGGTCTCAGAGGGGCAGTGGGAAGGGGCAGCCAACTGGAGCAGCAAGCATGGGGAAAACATCCTCCCTTACACATGATATGGCAAAGCTGACCTGCTGGCTGGAAAGGAACACAGGTACAATGACTAAATAAACAAAAAGAGAGTGGGCAAACTATGGCTGCCCAGAGCAGCTGTGGCTGCCCCTGGATCCGTGGCAGTGCCCAGGGCCAGGCTGGATGGGGCTTGGAGCACCCTGGGATAGTGGAAGGTTCCCCTATGCCTGCCAAGGGCTGGAATGAGATGATCTTTAAGGTCTCTTCCAATCAAAACTAGTCTGTGATTCTATGAATACAGGCACAGTGATTTCTAAAATAAAGGAAGTGGTCAAACTCACCCATGTGGTGTGAAGGACAGGCAGGGACACCACAGTGCTCCAGCAGCAAGAGGTAGGGGATGTTCATCCACATTTACTCTCATACACAGAATAACTCCACTCTCAGCCCCTTCACCCTCCACCCAGGTGGTCTTTCAGGGCCCAGTCGAGTCCCTTTCCTGAGCAGAAAGAGGATGGAGGGGTGTCCCAGCAGAGCTGAACATCTCAGCCAGCAGGAATGTCAGCAGCATCCTCAGGACCTTTCAAGGACTGAGCTCAAAGAAAAACAACAGAGAAAAAAATACCCAAACTTTGTCAGGCCAAGCCATCACAAAAGACCATCGGTTTCCTTTGCTGAAGTGAAAAAACTCAAATTCAAAAACATTTTTCAGAGCCAACCCCAAAGAAAATTTGTTTGGTTTTGGTTTCAGAAGCTTTTTTGCAGCTACAAAAATGTCAGCTGGCTACATTTCTGAATGAAATGGCTCCTCCAAATGAAACCTTGAGCAATTTTGTTTTAAACTAAGGCAGAAAGGACTGGAGCTGTAATCCCACAGGAGTGCTGGGTGTGTTTCCTCAGTTTGAAGTGACTTGCTGACTTTGCCCTGAATTTTGCAGATATTTTTGCTTGACCCCATATGACGCAGGCACAGTGACAAAGCCCATTCAGATGCTGCAGAGGAGCAGAGACCTGCAGGGATTCCCCAGTGCTCCATAAGCCTTGAGAAACCCCTGTGGAGGTGGGTAGGAATAGCTGTTAGGGCTTTTTGGTGAGGGAGCAGCATTTCCCACTTCTATTTGAACGGTTGGTTCTGAGGGTCACTTCTCTTCATACAACCAGCACAGCCAGGGGGGAGGAGATTCCTTCACACAGCATCTCCAGCGTGAGCACCTTGCCCAAAAATCCCGCAGGCAAAGGCAGAGGGACAGCACAGCAAATTAATCTGTCATAAATTCCCTCGTGCCTGCTGTGACAGGCTGGTCAGCACCTGTGTCCTGCTAATGGCAAAGGGATCATCTTTTCCCTTCCTCTTCCCAGGGGTTTTATTAGTACAAACCTTTAAAACATGGCCAAATGGGCAGGAATTAACCCATGCATGTTCTCAGCACGAAGCTCCAGACCCACATGTCGGCAGTGTCCCAAAATCATCTGCTGGAATGCTGTCCCAGACATCTACCTAGAGCAGCCCTACACTCTCAGCCTCCTCCTGAGCTTTCCAGGGGCATCCCCATCCTTCCCTGTCGATTTAGAGGATGCCTGGGATTCCGTCTGTGCTCCTGGGAGCTGTGGGAAAGGGAAAAGCAGAGCTGGGAGGTGGCAGTGGTTTGGGGTGAGGATCCCTGCTCCCCATGCTTGCCCAAGGTCGGGGGGGGTGGGAGCTGCCCTCCACCCCTACATCTCCTCAACCCTGCTTCTAGACAGCCCTCCCCTCTGGCGTGCTGAGGGCCCTGCCATGCATGGAAGTATTAATTCCCTGCCATCCCCAGGCTAGCTCTGCTGTGTGCAGGAGTGCCAGAGAGCAGCAATCAGGGGGCAAAGACAGACTGCCAAGGGAGGCACTGAGGTCACACCTGTGCCACTCCGGAGCTGCGCTGGGACAAAGCCCTGACCAGGCTCCGGAGGGAACGGCAGCTCCTAAGTCAAACCCAAGTAATAAGCTGGGCTTGTAGGGAGAAAGATTAATCATTATTGGCAGCCAAGAATGTGCAAGTCTAACAAAAGCTAAAGGTTTTTTTATTACAGTCCAACTGAGGCTGGGAAGACAATGTTAGCTAAGAATCATTAAATCTATTGCAAGAATAAATCTTCTTTGATCCAAACCATAAAATGGGAATGAAATCCTCTTAAGCCAGTGGCAGCTCCTAATGGAACAGACATTATTATTTTTTTCAAACCAAAAATAAAAAAAAAAGGTTAGATTATTAAGTGACTAGATTAGGCTCCCAAATGGTAAATATTTACTCAAGCAAAACCTGCCTAATTTAATACCTGCCTCAATTAATTTTTCAGTTTGGGATTATAATTGAAGGGAATAATGACATTTTCTGACTGCACAAACAGGGATTCATGAACCCTGTTTGCCCAGAATTCAGGCAGGAGAAGAAGGACCTAGGAAAACTTTCCCTTGCTAATCCCCAGGTAACATCAGTGCTGCTGCATGTGCCAGTGATGAGCTGGCAGCTCCTGCAAGCTGAGAAAATGGAAGGTGAAGCCAAGGTCCCTCTCACAATTGGTCATTAAATTTCCTGAAACATCTGACCAGGAGGTCGCTCCTGATATTATCAAATACAAAAATATTACAGAAAAATGGAAATCATTTCTTACTGCAGTCTTATTTAGTCCCTGCTTTCAGGGCAAGCTGGGGATACTCCTCCCTCAGCACTTTTCCCTCTCTGCCAGACACAGGAGATGTGGGAAGGGAGTGGAACTCTGAGCTCCAGCATTCACATGGGCTCCATACACCCAGGTGGGAAAATTCACCTGCCTGATCCCTTCTCTGGGGCAGGTGGTGCAAGGAGAGTGTGTCCTGTGCCTGTTTCCCACTCCAGACACTCCTCCTCTATGCTCTGGACAGTGTCTTCCTCAGCCTTCATGGGCTGTGCTCCCTTCCCACTCTCCAGAGGGTATCCTTGGATGCTCAGACCCTTCAGGCCTCTAAAAAGTTACCAGATCTGCACAGTGGAGCTTTGCATCAGCAGGTCAAGGGAGGGGATTCTGCCCCTCAGGTGAGACCCCACCTGCAGAGCTGCCCCAGCCCTGGGGCCCAGCACAGGAAGGACCTGGAGCTGCTGGAGAGAGCCCAGAGGAGGCCATGGAGATGCTCCAGGGCTGGAGCCCCTCTGCTCTGGAGCCAGCCTGGGAGAGCTGGGGCTGCTCACCTGGACAAGAGAAGGATCCAGGGAGAGCTCAGAGCCATTGCAGGGCCTAAAGGGGCTCCAGGAGAGCTGGAGAGGGACTGGGGACAAGGCATGGAGGGACAGGACACAGGGAATGGCTTCCCAGTGCCAGAGGGCAGGGATGGATGGGATATTGGGGAGAAATTTCTCCTTGTGAGGTTGGGCAGGCCCTGGCACAGGGTGCCCAGAGCAGCTGTGGCTGCTCCTGGATCCCTGGCAGTGTCCAAGGCCAGGCTGGATGGGGCTTGGAGCAGCCTGGAAAAATGGCAGGTGTCCCTGCCCGTGGCAGGGGTGGGACTGGATGGGCTCTAAGGTCCCTTCCAGCCCAAACCAGGCTGGGATTCTGTGATTCTATGATTGTTACAGCTCATATCCACAGAACACACAAACAGGCTCACTCAGCCACCCCCAACCACTCGCTATGCCCATCACTTGACGACAGTTCTCCTACAGATGAGGATTCCTGGAGAGGTTCCACACCCCACTAGCTAGGGGCTCTCTCACCATTAGCTCTGCCCTGGAAAAAACCACAAGGCCACTGGCTTGCAGCTGGCAAGCAGCTCTGATATCCTGCCCCTGGAAGCACACCCTGCAACAAGCAGGAAGAAGGGAAGCATTTGAGTACAAACCTTCCTGCCTGCAAGCATTTCTGATCCTGGCTTGACCAGCTCAAACTCAGCTCCAGGAGTGTAAACTTCAGGGCATATCTGAAGTCTTTTGGGGAGGAAGATGAGAAAGGACATGGATTTATCTGCCATAGACCTTGCTGGCACCTCAGAGCTCTGTTGCTTTTGTTTTCCAGACAGGAACCTTGCTGGCAAGGGCTGGTGAGTACTGCAGGCTTGTGCAGGCTCTCCACACAAACTCCTGGTGCAGCTCTGGTTGTACGTTGTACACAAGGGTCAGTGGGGACAAAAACGAGAGAGAGAAATGGATTCAATAATGAAATCTTGAAGTGAAAATGTGGATGGTCAGATGATAGCGACAGAGAAGGTCAGGAGTACTTCAGACCCAAACAGCTCTTAAATCCAGGTAAGAAACAGGGCATCTGTGGCAACAGCAGAATCATCAGAAACAGCAGTTAATCCCAAATTGGGAGCAAGTCCAGAGCTTGCCAGGGAACAACATGTCAGCAGGATTATGGGCAAGCCTTACAGGGCAGCTGTGATTCTGAAGGCCTGAGAAGCAAATTGTGATCAAAGAGCCACACAGGCACAAGAGAAAACAGCATGGAACCCAGAATCCTTCTCCTAAAGGCAGATGGAGGTGAGTGACAGCCCAGCAGATCCTTTCCAAATCACCCCCCAGGTCCCAGGAGCAATGGATGGGGGACTGCTCACGTGACACTGACTGACACGCTGCAAGATTGTCTGTGGGAAAGAACGAGAGGGGTAATTTTATTGTCATGTCCCGCAGGGGGGTGGAAGGAAAATCACAGCATGAGAAAATGACAGTGTATCTGTCTGAGGTCATTTGCATGCCCAGATAATCTGTGGGAGGAGAGCCAGAGTCACTGTGTTTGACAGAGGCAACACCACGACAATGGGCCTGGGAATAGGGAGATTTGCAAGCCCCAAAACCAGCCTGGTGTTTGCTGCTCTCAGAAACCAAAATGACCAGACTTCATCATTTAGGCTTCCAGTGGTTCCACTTTCCTCCCTCATTAGGGGCTGTATGATGGTCTCATCTTGCTGATGGCAGAGAGGGACAGTCCCACACTCAGAAGTGTGCCTGCATTCCAAGAACACACTTGGGGGACACAAAGAGACCATACACAGGCAAAGGAGCACAAACATGAAGGCAGACAGTGGGCAGCAGGAGCTGTGGGCAGGCAGTGCAGCCCAGTAGGTTTTAGAGGGATCTAGAAGAAGGAAAAAGGCTTTGTCAGTGTTTACAGGTTGCTCCTCTGCTGCAGAGGGAGTTGATGCCTTAGGTTTTAACTTTTATATTGTTTCCAATCCTGCAGTGCCCAGTGTAACTCTGCAGTCCCTCCTGTGCTCACACAGACATAACAAAGCCTCTCCAGCTCCCTCTCCAAGGACACCCAGACCCTCCTAGGCCCAAAAGTGCAAACCTTCATCTTGGGGAGAGGGGGGGAAAGCTTGGGGAAATTACATCATTAGCTAAAGTTTTAACTGGTGAATTTATGCTGATATGCAAATGAACCAAACCTATAAAGGTGTGAAGAACTCGTGACCTGTCATCCACCTTGGGATCCACTGGGGCAGGAGCCTCCAGACCCCCAGGGTGTGACCTTGGAAGTCCTTTCAAATAAATGCCTCCTTTATTCCCTTATTCCTGTCTGGTCTCTGTTTCTAGGGAGCCATTTAAGGCATGAAGAACCTGGGAGAAACATGCAGAGGCAGATGGGAACTGGCATGGCTGGCAGGACAACTCGGTACCTCTGCAGTGGAAAATCCAGCTGATGGCTGGATGGAGCAGGGCCAGGGGGACAGGCTGCCTGCAGACAGCACAGACACTTCACAGGGAGTGCGAAGGAGAAGGTGACAGGTTGGGTGAGACTCGCTCACACAATCCTTTAACACTGCACTGCCAGAGGCTCCCAGGAAAATCCCGATGATAAGGTGTGTGGGACTCTGCACAGCACTGATAAGTGTGGCAGAAATCTGATTGCTTCGAAAACCTGGGCATTCCAAAGGGATTTCAGCTGGGTGCACAGGGAGGACGAGTTGGATTCTACAGATAACCTTTGGGCAGAACCATCCAGCTTTCAGCAGAGCCCAGATACAGGTATTTAGAGAAAGGTCAAGTCAAAGAGGATGGAGGGGATGAGTGGATGGTGAGAAAGAGACATCAAGAAAGGAGCAGGGAAGAGCAAGCATGAGGAGATTTTAAACTCCTGAGCTGAAGGCAGGACGTAGGTGTCCAGGAAGGGCTGTCAGAAAGCAGACTGTGAATTAATTTGGACAGTGCAGGATGATTTAGGAGGAAAGTGATCGCTCTGTGAGTAATCAGCAGGACATTAAATATGCAAAATTTGTAAATAAGGTCACCCCGAGAGGGAAGGCAGAGGAGGAAGAGAGGAGGGCTGGGCAAGTGGCCAAGGACCGAGCAGGTGAAGTAGCTGACAGTACCTGAGGATTGTCAGGCAGGGCAGGCACAGCCTCAGATCCATCAAGGAAGGGGCAACCACATCCTCCTCGGGCAGAGGGGAATAACAAACCTCCCCCTCCACCAATAGGTAGACTTGTTACTACCAAACCCAAAGAGAAAGCAAGCTGCAATGTTGGTGTGCTAGTGGTAGCCATAGATTGGAAAAGACAAGCCCACAGCTGCAGCTGGCAGGGAGTTGTGTGGGAAGCTGAGCCTACCCTGCATTATTCAGCTGCTTCCCAGGTGCTGGAAGAGCCAGACTCGTGTCTGTGATTGCAGGGGCAGGAGCAGTGGGATCCTGAAAGGCACAAGTGACCCCAGGTTACAGAGCCAGCTGGGCAGACGCCAGGGCTGAGCTCACCCAGTCACCTGGAGCTGGCTGGGAAGCAGAAGGCAGCTCGAAGGGAATGCCAGGTTACCTTGTTGCTGGCAATGGCCTCTCATTTGTCAGCGAGGGACACAGGCAATTTGCACAGGGGTGGGGGAGTGCTGCAGGTGTTAGGCAGTCACCCTGAGAGCTCAAGACAACAAAGAGATCCTGAAAAACAGCAGATCCATTTCTAGCCACAGAGAGGCTCTTAGCAAGTCCAGCAAGCCCCAGGCAGAGCGAGAGGAAGGGGGGCTGGGAATGGACCACTGGGACAACAGTCCAAGAACAAAAGGACTGCATTAAAGGGCCTAATCTGGCAGTTAAGACAGGTTTAAGCAATTTTGCTGCTGCCTAATCTGAGGCTAATAATGAATGAGTCTTACAACCTGGAAATGCCTGGCCAAGTCAGTGGAGAAGAGAGGGTGAGGCACTTAAGTGGTCTAAATATTATGTTTCTGTCTGCATGTTCACGACAAAGGCAAACCACTTTCAGGTTTGAAGTACACAATCCCCGATGGAAGCAAGATATTATACAGACCTGATGTGGTGCTGTGATGGAGTGAGGAGCCTTAACATCTCTGTCTGGTACAAACCCCAGAGGCAAAGTTCAGGGAGCTGGTGGCAGGGTAAGTGGCAGAGGTTATCCAAAAGCCAGGCTCCATAAAATGCAGTTGTCAGGACAAGGTGGCCTGGTCTCTGCAGGCTGCCTGCTTTCCTGTTTACCTGACCCAGCAATCCAGAATTTCTTTTACACAGCTTCATTTATAAAAGAATCCAGTCTGCAAAGCACAGCTTAGCCCAAATTCCCACTACCAGACTTCATCAGATCACTCCAGGCTCCGAGACCACTGTCTCCACACAGTAATAGCCATTATCCCCAAGCTTTGTGTGTGTTTATGTTACCCTTCCATTTTCCCTTCAGATATGACATGCAATTCCTAGAAAATACGTTATAAACTCTTCTGCTCTGGAGTTCTGCCACCTCTGATTGCACTCATTTGAGCCAAGGATATCGTTTCAAAGTACATCAATAAACAAGGCTTAAAAGGGTCCTACAGACAGAGGTTGGGGGCAGCACCACAGCCCTCCCCCTCC
The DNA here is from genome assembly GCA_013400515.1 of Erpornis zantholeuca. Taxonomy (NCBI): domain Eukaryota; kingdom Metazoa; phylum Chordata; class Aves; order Passeriformes; family Timaliidae; genus Erpornis; species Erpornis zantholeuca. Next base: position 860,826 of record VZTN01030271.1, on the reverse strand, counting down.
CCAGTTATCTCTGCTGTGCTTCAGCCTAACCAAGTTAATGGGTGAAATCCGAACAGGAAAACACTTCCCAAAGCTCCCAGTGCTGCTCTGCAGTATGGGAGTAGGGACCAGGGCCTGCCTTGCAGCTGGAATGGCACCTCCAGCGTTCAAAGTCCCTGGAGTCACCAAATGAGCATAAGTGGGTGCCACAGCACAATCAGGGCTGGTGAGAGGGTCTCAGGTACTCCTGAGAGGTACCCAAGGAAACATCTCAACCCCAGTGAGGGACTGGAATGGCAAACCTGGAAAGCCTGCATTCAGAAAGGGGCCATGCACCTCCCACTCTTACTGAGGACATTTAGGGCCCCTCAGGCTTGCTGTCACAGGGAGAGTAACACACCCAAGTAGAGCACAGCTAGATTTATTCAGGAATCCCAGGGGAGCACATGTGCACCCCTAATCCTACTTTACACTGCTTGTGGCTCCCCAGACTTCCCAGAACACCAACAGCCATACAGGCACAGGATCTGATCTTTGGGAGTCTCCCAAGAAGCTCTAACAAGGTTGTACCTCCTCAAGCAGCTCCTCCAAGGTGAATCATAATGGACCCCACGGGCACAGTAGGGACTGCTGGCTAAGCACTCCCCTAGGGAAGAGCTGAGATGGGGGTTATTCATCACAAGGAGCTGTCCTGCTCCCCAAGATCAATCACACATGGACAAGGGAACTACCAGAGAAACCTCTGACACAAAGCCTGCTTGGATGCACTCACGGTAGGATTTACAGAGCAAATTAACTCCACTGGTTGAATTATTTGGCTTTTTTTTCTTCCAGAATCTCCAAAGACTGCATAGATACAATGCTGACAACTCAGCCAGAGAGGAAGGCTGCTGTTGCACAGAATGAGAATGAAGACCCCCTCATTCTGCCACCAGCAACTGTTGGGTTTTTGCCTGGCTCTATCTTCAGCTGAGATCTCCATTACCTGTGTGCTGATGGTTGTATTGGTGTGTCTGCCTGGGCTTCCTCGGGCCAGCTCAGGACATGAGCTGTTCCCAGCTCTGCTGCTTTTGCTCACTGTAAAACACAGTGAATCATTCGGGGTAGAAGTGATCTCATTTTGGTTGTCTTCATGGGCTGGTCTCTATTCAGTGCTCTGTGCTCTGTCTCCAAATCCAGCACTGTGTGTGCAGAATCTGATTAGGGGACTTTACACCACCAGAATATACATCCAATGCAGCAATTACACACAGCTCGGGAAGAGCCTCCCACACAACATTCTGGCACAGTGAAGCTCCTACTAGAGACATGTGGGACGAGGAGCCCACACGTCTCCTGCACAACCGGATTACTCAGCCTGGAGTGCTGCTCGAAGCAACATTTCCTTGGGATTCAGGGAGAGATCCCACAGACTGCTGCTCTTTTTTGTGGGGTCTGTCCTCGTTCACAGAGCTATTACTCACTGCCGGTAAGGCTGGATGCCACCAAGGAGCTCTGAACTGTGCCAGCCTGCAAAGAAGGTTCCTGTGAGCTGCACTGAGTGACACAACTGCCGGAGGCCATACCCATGGCCATATCCATGACATTCCGGTGTGTTTGGATCCTCCCCTGCACCACACCAGGCACCTGAACTGCACACACTGCTGTGGTGCCTCAGTTTCTCTCTGTGCCTCCAGCACAGGCTTCCCTGCCCAGACAAACCCCAAATTCAAAATGCCAAATTCTTCCCTGTGTCCATGCAGAGCAGCCCCTTGTCTCCCCTGCAGAGCAAGGGGAACCCTCCCACCCTGCCCATGACTGCAGAGCTCTATTATGTGGCCCCAGTGCCACACTTCCAACCCCAGTTTTCCTGCTGGGAACCACCCTCTGCTCTGGGCACCTGCAGCACTGAGCAGCTTTAGGGGTGCTCAGCCATGGGGTAACTAATGAACATGAGTGATCACTTCTATTATCTGCAACTTGAAGGCAACTCTTATCAAGGCAGAGCTTGGAGCCATGCCCACCCAGGGCACAGCCACAGCTGGGGCTCGGGACCTTTGCTCGCTCACTCTCTCTGGCTGCTTAGGGAGTCAGGTGGTGCCGTTCCTAGAAGGTGAATAAATTATTACTGCAAATTACTCTGATGAAGTGGCTTTTATTAGAAAGCCAGACACAAAGGGAGCTTGCTGATTGGCTCCCAGTGATGTCATACCCAGCACAGCACTCAAACACAGAGATACGAATTTTCTCGTCTATATTTTGCATATAATTTTCATTTTCTCCTGGCAATAAAGACACCAGCAGAGCCTTTCACTCGGGGAGGGTGGTGGGGGGTCTGTACTGCTCAAGTGGCTGATGAAAGAAAAGTGGCCTTTGTTCCTCTGTCTTGCAGGGAACCTCAGGCTAACAGTTTGCACCCACAAAGGCACTGTGGTTTATTGCTCTATTACAAACACATCACTCCGTTTTCTTAGGTGGATAGCAGAGAAATTGACATTTTTTTGGCTTCATTGTACCTAAAATCATTCTGATCACAGAGATTTTGCTATTTACAAGCTGAAGCTTAAAGAGCAAATAAAGCAACAGCTTTCTGATCCTCATCAGAAGGTGGGAACAGGGCTTTGGGAAAAAACAGGCAGCAAAAAAATCCCAACTAATTATTTATTTTCCAAATTTCACATGGTGGTTGTTCCTTCATGCAAAGCCACTGTGAGCTCTCAGTGAGGTCTGTCAGAGAGGCAGACTCAGAGCCCAGCACACCGCATGCTCTCATTCCTCTTCCCTAATTGAATGTCCTATCGAACTTACAGAATCTGCCTAGGAAACGTTCCAGCTTTAATCATTTCTGGATGCAACAGGCTTCAGAGCCCTGTGTGGAGAGCAGCCATGGAAGTACCCCTTGCCTCACTGAACTGGAATGAACTCCCAAATTCAAGCAGAAGCTGTGGTTTGCTCGGCAGCTCCCTCACGCAAAGCTGCCGCAGCTCTGGGCCCCTGCTGTCCCTGCTGACCCTGGACACGGGCAGAGGAGAAGGTTTTCCATACCTTCCTGCCTCCATTATGTACCACCGAGGTGTAAATTTTGCTGGGATGGCCAAGTGTAACATTTCCAGCCCTGGAAACAGGCTCCTGCTTGTTCTGTGCAAACACTGGGCTCTCCTCCAACAGAGCCAGCACAAATCCCGAGCTGACCTACAGCGCCTGCCTATTCCCCTTTGATTATGGCTCCAAAGTCATTTGTCCTACAAGGGCAGAAAACAAAACACATCTATCATTTGGAAGATGTCCTGGAAACCCCCAGACAGTTGCACTGATGAAACTGGACACTGAGGGCTACTGGAGAGCTCAAATGTAGTTAGATTTGCTGTTCCCAGTCCTGGGGTCACGACTCCCTGCAACATCATCAACTCCACTTTATTCCAGGTGGCTCAAAGTTGGAAATCATTCTCTCTTATCGTCTGAAGATTTGCTGAGCTGCCTGCCCTTTGTGGATAACAGGAGCTGCCCTCAGGCTCCTGGATGTTGGATCTGAGGCTTTTGAAGTCCTGAGGGTGAAGGTGCAAGGAACAAGCATCCGGGAAGGAGAGCGCCTGACTGTGAATCAGAGTAAAAAGGAATGTGAAGGCTGCAGTCCTAGGAGAGGATGCTGGCTGAGACACACGGCCAGCATCAGCAAGAAGGGAATGGGCTCTCAGGTTTAAGACCTGGAACAGATTCAAATCACCCCTTTTAGGTCTGACCTCCTTGCCTATCTGAGGGAGACAGCAGAGAGGGGAGGGAGCCATGAATCTTGGATCCAGTCCCTATGTGGCTTGGCCCTACATCCCTCTTTGCTTTTACCACTCTGTGTGTAGAATAGAAGGTTATTAAAAGCACCAGAAGAATCTCAAGTAAAACAATTTTACTGTTTTTAAGAGCTTTGTTACAGCATCTCTGGAACTCTGGCTTGGACCACCACAGACCATTGTCGGGAAACTCTAAACAGCCTTTGGATATTGAATTACTGTTCAGAAACATATCCAATTCCAAAATTGCAACTACTGTCCAAAAAAAGAACCCTCTGTAGAACAGAACACACTCACAGAGACAGCACAGACAACAAAACCATCGTGCTGGCCTAACTCAGCTTTCCTTCCCCACCCAGATCAACAGCCTTGCTCCAGCCTCATTCCAGCAGCGTTATTCCCCCGGGAAGCAGGCGAGCTCTAGAGGAGAACACAGTCCCACCTACTCATCACTCACCTCACAACGAGAGCCCTTCTGTTCTTGGCTTTTAATGAAATTGGGGGTTGGTATCTCAGTCGGCCCCTCCCTTCCACTTGAGGACAGCATTAGCATTAGCATCAGTCTGGATTATAATACCCAGTAAGCTGTTCTGGGGCGATATGAATCAAAGCCCTGAAAGTGGGATTGTGCTTAATTAATTGTGTCTGACAGATGAAGGTATTGATCGTAGATTGAGAGGTTCGGGACCAGCCCGGGGGATAATTATTGCAGGGCATACTGTGTTAGGGTGATATTTTTTTAATTTCTGGCGATATACGAGGGAAGCAGGGGGGAAATAAGTGAATGATTGCAGCTAATTAGAACTTGTGTGTGCATCCCAAATTAATTTGTTTGAATAATCAACCACCAACAGCAGTCTGATCCAAAAGGAAAAGGAAACAACTGCTCAGAAAGATCTCAGTTCCTCCTGTAAATTGTGCAGTCCCATGTCTGGGAAAAATGTTTTATGGAACTAAATAAAGAAGGGGAATTGGGCAAGATTATTGAGTGGAAACACTTTGGGTAAAATTATTGAGTGGAAACACTTGCTTTTGCCTAAGATCTACGACAAATCAAAGGGGCTGGGTGAGGCTGTGGCATGGCAGGGTGCGGGATAGCAGATGATGCTCCTGCCGTCGCCTCCATCCTCTCCCTATCCATGTGCAACAGGGCCCCCCGCCGCATTGCCGGCCCCTGCCCCCTGCCCAGGCGGGACACGGGAGGTGCGGGGTGGCCACGGGGGGATCAGCCACACAACTGCTGTCGCCGCGGGGACCATCAGAGGTGTCTGGGGCGAGGGCAGATGGAGGCGAGGCTGCGGCAGCAATCTGTGTCCCGGTGCCCGGCCCCTCGCTCCGGTCCGCGGGATCCCCGTAATCCCCCCCGGCAGCCCTGCTGCTACAAACACTCTCATCACCATCGCAGCGGGGGCAGCTCAGCACAGACAGCGAATGATCTAGCGGGGGGTTAATAAAAGGACTGGCGCAGAACAAAAAGCCTGTCAGCAGCCACAAGATGTGCTCTCCACCCCTTGTGCCCCCCAGGAAATTAAAAACCGGAGCCCGTGGTGTGCAGTGTTCTCTGCGGGACTGGACGGGGCACTGGGATGCGGAAGGGCAGGATGGGATGGGGGAAGGAGAGAGTTAAATATTTGTCCCAGCTGCTGTTTCTGATGCGATCTGTCAAGTGCTGTTACTCTAAGGGACCAGACTACCTGGGCTTTCCAAACCTGAAGAGACCAAGGCACATTTCTGTGTGCTGCTGCCAGCAGGTCCTCCTGGAGAGAGGCCACTACATCGTGCCAGGCTGCTCTGCCTGACACCACCGAAGTCCATGTTTCCATGGAAATGGGAAGAGAACGGATGCCTGTGACACGACATACCTTTTCTGATGTAGATTTGGACCACTTCTAACATGCCTTTCTAGTGACAACCTTCAGGACTGGATATATTGCGGGCACAACCAAAACAGAACAAGAAGGGGGAAAAGATGTCTGAATCAAACCCCACCATCCTTTCTGGTGAGCAGCAGCTGAACTCGAAAGTGCGTTTTTCCATTAAAACACCCTTCTAGGCAGAGAGACCCTGCACTAAATACAATATAACTCACAAGCAGATAGTGAGGATCAGTCCCTGCCCTCTCCGAGCCGGGCTGTGTGAAGTTTCCAGCAGCATTTCCCTGCCGAGGGCTGCGATCGCAGCGCTCGGAGGTTCCCCGGCGGTTCCCCGTACCCAGCCCGGGCTGCGCAGCGCGGGCCCGCAGCGCCCTCTCCCGCGGCACCGGGACACCCCCGGCGCCGGTGCCCGCAGCATTCCGGGGCTGCCCTGCCTTGCCCTGCCCGGCGGACCCGGCCCCCGGACAGGCACACGGGGGGTCAGGTTTCGCCCACCACGGGCTAACCCCCGCACCGCCCAAACCAGCAGCGGCTTCTATGCGCCTTGAGGGATTCTGGTGAGCAGAGAGAAATCTTTGCCTACCTACAGCTTTCCAGCTACGCTGGGCACTTCACATAAAAGTGAGGAGGTTCACAGAGGCTTTGCTGAGGGCCTGAGTTTGACATCTGCCAGAGAAGTGTGGAATAAAGCCATTATCCCTCTCTTGGACACGGTCTCTGCTCATCACCTGAGGTCTGGCTGCACCTTTTGGTGTCAAGCAGCCAAAACCTCCCCGGTCTGTTCTCGTACCATCATCACAGAGGTTTTGTACAGCCTCTCTCAGCAGCTGCTCCTGTCCCACGCTGCCCTGGGCACTGTGCTCCAGGCATCTCCTTGCCCACACTGCAGATCAGCCTGCCCTGGACCTCACCCCACACCCATCAGCACAGCAACATTAGGAGGAGAAACAGAAGATATTTGCAAAGCCAAAGGCAAAGCAATGACAAATTTTGTCTCTGTAGGGAGCTTGCTTGGGACTATTATCATTTTAAAGGGCAAGTAACTGCTCCTAGAGCTGGGAGCCAAGGATTTGAATAAAGGAGATTCATGAATACAGACACACTGCGTAGACAGAATAAATAAAGCTGATCCACAGTTGCCATTTTACTTTCCGAGTGGGTGGAAATGAGATGTCCCATCCCCAGGAGATCCAGAGAGGGCTTCAGCCCCTTCATTAGACTCAGAGAAGAGGCTGAGATGCCAGGCCTGGCTAAGTGTTTCCACCCTGTCAGGAGAGCAATGTGCTGGAGAAGTCAGCCTTTCCCCAGGGAACACCACTCCCAGGAAGCAAAGGCTTCCTGGCTGCCATGAAAACACTTGAAAACTGGAACACTCCTGCCCTTGCTCAGTGCAAGAGACTGCAGGAGGCACCAGTGTCAGAGACAGACCCAGCTACACCCACAGGACATTCAGCACCACACTACAGCTCCCGGGATAAAGTCAGCAGAATAAACAACAAATGAAATAAAATGACCAGAACATTTCATTTGGTCCAAAAGCAAATGAGGAGCCCAGGGCTCCCTCTGAGCAAGCAGCAGCAGCACTGTGCCATGTCCCAGCCCTGCTCTCCCTAGTGTGGGCACTCACAGCATCTGGCCAGGTGTGCCCTCAGGCCCTACCCTGCCTCATGCACCAGCACCTGCTGCTGGGAAATGGATTTTTGCAATATTCCTTCCTGCCACATCCATCTCAGACAGCAGAAATAAACGTCATGTCTCTCACATCACATTATATGTCCTCACAGATCTGCCCAGCCAAGACATCTCCTGCAACACCAGCCTTGATTTGCCCTGAGCTCAGTGGGTTTGGCACTAAAGGGATTTTCTCCAGGCTCGGGAAGGTTGTTCCTTCTTTGGGTGCTAACGTGAAAACTCCTGTCCGTGCTGTGTGAGAGGTCAGATGGGGTGAGTGCAAGCAGCCCTTTGGTGATGGGAGGGTGGCTCACATGGGCTTGTAACAGAGCTGGGACTCTGCTCCATGGCAGGCAGCAGGTCTGTGTTCCTCCTGCTGCTGCTGAGCACATCCCCACACATCCTCCAAATCTCATGCATCCTACACCTGCAGTGAGTGTGTGTATTTTTGGTCTCAGTGAAAGAGATGAGCAAGAATTTACCTGCTCAATGGATTCTGCTGGGTCCCACGTGCCCACAAAGAGCAGTGTAACACTGGCAGGACGTCTTGGTGGTAGTTCCACGTGGTCTTTTGTGTACTGGTGATAGAGGATTTGGTTTTTCTTAGCACTTCTCTGCTTTGTCTTGGGTCTTTTACCACTGCTGGCTGTGGTAACATTGAGAGCACCAGCTTCAGGGTGTGCAGACACCTAAGTGAGGAAATGCCCCTTTTGGTGCTCTAGGTAAGGAACAGATTGAATCCAAAGCAGACATGGGCAGGGTCCCCAAGCCCCTGACTTCATCACTGACCAAATACACTCATCCTGGCATCAAACATTGTGGCAGGCTGCCATGTCCAGTTCTAGCAGCCCCAAAGACTCCCCTCTGTTCACTCCGTCTCCACTCTGTTCGTGGTCACCCCAGCTGCTGGACTGGCACCACCATGGTGTTAACCTCAGGAGGGTGACAGGGACACTGTCCTGACAGAGCTCTCCTGGCTGAAGCCCTGCCAGTGCTCACACCTCCTCACTCCCTTTGACCCGGGCAGACTCCAGTGCCACCTCTCCACCGCACTGCCTGCAGCTCCCTCCTGAGCTCACACTGCCTGGTACTCCAGCAAAGAAGTGAATCCCAGTAATGTGAGGACACTCGCAGAGCCCCAGCTTTGCAGGGACTGGAGTTTATAGTTTATGCCTCCAGGGTGACATTGCAGTTGAAAATCAAAATGTCAGAACTGACAAAAGGAATCTTTAAAAAGCATGTTCTGCTTTTAGACAGCTGAAGGATGAACAGATCTAGATTCACTGGGCTTAGGTCAGTCTTGTCTGAGACACACAGATCCTTCTCCTTGCTCTGTCCTTCCAACCTTGCCACAAACACCTTATCTGAGTCTCCCACTGTGCAACTCCCAGGTCTGTCTTTCCAGGGGCTGCAGTAGCTTATTTATTTAAATCTCTGCAGGCACTAAGACTCCTCAGGAACTCTCAGTCTTGACAGAGCAGCAAATATTCACAACTGTAAATGTGTCTTGCACAATTTGTTCTCAGATTCCTGCTAACTGTACCCAAACTTTGGCTGATGCCCTCTTTTTCTGTGTTTTCTTTTACACAGAATAAAGATCCTGTTTTGCCATTACCTTGTGGTAATTATGATGTGTGAGGTTGCTCAGGGTGCCAGCTCTGTACTCTTGTGTCCTTTCCTCATCACACAGGCCCAAGCTGCAGCATGTCACTTCAGCAGAATGTGCCGAAGGCATTTGGGGGCACTCGCAGTGGCATTTTCCAGCTGCTCCTTGGGGATTGGATCTCTTCCTTCTTAGAAGACCTTCTGTCCTTGAAATACAGCTTGAACTTTTCACATGAGACCACAATTGCTAAACATTCCTGTACTATTCAGAGACATCTTGGCTCTGTTGATAGCAGTGACATGCACAGGAAAGCCAATGCTCTGCTGCCACCCCATTTATTGTCACCAGGTGACATGGTCACCTCTGTCACTGAGGGATAAGGCCTGGGTGTGGGTCACGTGGGTGTGTCCCGTGGCTGGAAATGTCTCCCTAACAGTTGTCTCTTCAGTAGGGATGAGACTTACAAATATTTGGAAGGAATCTGGCATTTTTACATCCCAACATCCTCTGAACTGGCAGCACAAACCTTTCCTGGGCCAAACCCCAACCTCAGGAATCCATCAGGTATCTGCTGTGTGCTATTATAAACTAGGATTTCATTTGAGGTTTACTCCCCCAGCTCTCGTTAGCAGACTGATGGCTTTGTGATTATGATTTTCTCCAGCTTCTGTCTTGAAGATGTCTCTGTGCCTGTCTGAGAATGTCACTGGGCACTGCAATGACTCCCACTCCTCCCTGCTTGCTGTGCTGCTGAGACACTGAATAACCCACGTGGAAAATCCTTCCCTTGGGGTGAAGGACTGTGTCACTCCCCCATTTCACAAGGTCAGTAGCAGAATCCCTGACACCTGCTAGTTTAGGAAACGAACTGAAATCCCTGCTCAGAGGGATTCAAGTTCAGCTCCTGCCACATGGGCCATGGAGCACCAAACAGCCCTGCCTGGAGCAGGGTAGAACCTATCCTACCTCCCTTACCTGGTACCCATGAGCAACAGAGGGCTCACAACTGTTACTCTCTGCCCTGCCAAGCAAAAATTGCTATTTCAGTCAGAACGTTGGAGGCTGATGGAAATCTGACAGTCCATGGCTAAGCTGCCAGCTGGGAAGTGGGTGGAAATGAATCTTTTGTCAAATAGTTAAACTGCCTTTTCTCCAGATTAATTAATTCACTAAGAACATATCCCTTCCCTGGTTTCACAGCTGAAAACAAAGCCAGTCTCCCCTCCCCTGCACTATCTGTCAGTCGTACAACAAAGTGCGGAAGCGCTCACTCCATTGTTCCTCATGTGATCAAATCCTGGGGAAAAAAGAAAATCCCTGCACTGGCTTCCAATTCACCTGAGGTTCTGAGCTGCCTCACATCAATTTTTCCACAGTTACACCCACATAGCTGGTTCTGCCTTGAGCTGATCCACAGGACCATGACCCCAGGCAGAAGCCCACAGACTCAAAGCACTCAAGGCACTGCTCAGACCTATTTTCAGCCCCAATTTCCTTCAATTTGTATTAAATGCCAGGTGCCTGTTTGATATTTCCACCGCAGGGGCAACCCTCAGATCACATTTGGTTTCCCATGGACCAGATCCAAGGAGTGATGGATGGCTGGACGGGTGCCCAGCTGAAAGCTCAAGAGCCCAGCACTGAGAAGCATCTCAGCACCTGTATCTCAACAGAGACAGGAGCAGGCTGAAAACACAGCTGTCCACAGGCTCCTGCTCCTCATCTGGTAGCACAGCTCCCTGGATAATCTCAAAGCCTGCTCATCAGGTGCTCAGGGCATAGCTGTGCCCTTTCCCAGCCTCGTGTCCTGTGCAGCTGCCCAGACCTGGCCTTCTCCCCTTCAACTGCCAGCTAAAGTGCTAAATCCGTGGCAGACTCCAAAGGTTATCAGCTCTTTTCTGTAGGGGAGCTTTGTTTGGGAAAGGCTTCCTCACACACCTCTATATTTGGTACCTCAGCACTCCACTCAAGTGAAAACCAAGCTCAGTAACACCTCTCCCCTCCAGGGCAGGACACAAGACAGTCACAGCACGTGCAGACTCCCACAGGCCACCATCCCACCTCTGGAACAGTGAGATACCTGGGAAAGGGAGAGCCATCCCTCCCTGCTCACCTTCTAGGTGAGCAGGGAGGGATGGCTAGCCCTTTCCCAGGTATGGGTATGGAGGACTTGCAATGCCCTGGAGCTGAGAGGTTCCTTTTTAGTCAACCCTTCCTTGTACAGAAGCTGGTCCAGATCAACAGATTGCTCTTTCCTGGTTATTTTTTATACCATATCGTTTTTGAGGTTAACAAGCAACTAGAACTGTCCTTGTAAGCCTGAGTGTGGCTAAGGAGAATGTCTTGTCAGCAGCCAATTCCTCAGGAGGAAGTCACTGGAAGTCTGTTGTTCCCTTTGGAGATGAATGACCTCCACCAGACAGCAGATGGAGCAGTCACTCGCTGCTGAGGTCTTCTGCAGTGGGATGTTTCAGCTAGAGGAAAAGGGGAAGGAATAAAGTGACAGTCTGTCTTGGCCTCTTCTGAGGAGGAAAATGTCACAACAGCCCTTTCTGAAATCCAGAGAGCAGCAGAAGTAGAGAAGCATGGGTTTGTTTCCTTCTGTACTTTTGTGAAGACGATGGAGGAAGAGTCTTTCTCAATATGTCCACCATGCAGAGGCTTTCAGTGCCTTCTCTCTTCTCTTTAGCCCCTTGTCTTCCAGAGCACAAGGCTGTGGTCCATCAGTGCCCAAGAGCCATTTCTACACGAGATGTGCTGTGCTCTGAGACAGGGAGATCAAGCACCCCCTCACCCCAAACAGCCTGAGCACACTGCAGGGAAGCAGCACTAACAAACATAGTCTGAGCTCACAGAATGGAGACAGAGTAAATCACATGCAGACTTGCAAAACACAGTCTCTGGAGCCTGAACTGGTTGATCACCCAGCAATTTCCTTGGGAATCTACCTGGGTTTCCCTTTGATCTCTTTTGGTTAGTACTTCTCCTTGTCATATGTGATGCCCAGCCTGGAGGCAAGACAAGAATTAGAAGTGCCACAGAACTCCAAAGGAAAAAAGAATTTCATGCTCACAAAGCCTCAGCAGTATCTATACACTCACATAAGAAAAAACAGACCTCAAATACTTATAAAAGGACCTATTGTGTTCTGGATTTCTGTGGTTTTCCACTGTCTTACAGCTTTATTTCAAGATTGTAAGATACTTTCTTTGAAATCTTATCGAAGCCCTTCCCCAAACAACCAGTTTTAGCACTCCTTTGCTTCTCCATCCCCTCTTTATTTTATAAAGCATATTCTGGGTGTTCTGACTATGCATCACTTTTCTCAACCACATTTCTATTTCTCTGATTGTTGTCTCTTTATGGAAGAGGTTAGACACCTCTTACCAACTTAAGACAAATCTAGTTCCACATGCAGCCACAATCACTACCTCTGGTCTCATTTAACACCAAGCACTCTTGTGTCTTACGCTTCCTGTATTCACACAGAAGGAAAATACCAGGGACACCTTCGTCACAGCAAATTCTGAGCCCCAAACCTCTGTGGACAAATCTAGAGGCGACAGCTTTGCCAGGCACCGCTATTTATGAGCTGTGTCTGTTAATACACAACCCGGGGGGGTGTGTGAGCAGTTTACAGTATGAACTATGAAATACACAAATAGGTTTGGCAGTCTCAGCGGTGACATTCTCAAACAACTGCCTCTCAGAAGACCAATAGGCACATTCCCTGCAAAGCCTCATTCGGGGTTTCAGCTAGCACGTTCAAACATGCCCAGTTTACAACACTGCATGAGGCACACCCCGCCCGGATCAGCCGCCCCCCAGAGAGCAGGACTGTGCACCTGGCTGCACATTCTGCAGCTCCCGGGGCTGCAGCACAGCCTGGAAGGTGCTAAGGAACAGACAGGGGTCAGGAGGGTGGAGCAGAGGTGGCCCTGGCACTGCTCTGTGAGAAGTGACATATCTGTAAGGCAGGATCCCCGAGGATGAGCAGCTGATGTCACCTCACGCTGTCCCCACCCTGAGCGATTCTCCCACACTGTTGTGAGTGGCAAAATGGCAGCTGAGCCAGTGGGAGAGAACCACTCCCCATGGGCACACACCCCTGTGCCCACGGCCCAGACTGGCTATTCCAGACGTGCATGGGACACACACTAAGGGAGGAACAGGAACAGGTTATGTTCATGCTGGTAGCTCCGGTGCATTTTTGCTGGTAAAACTGTGCAGCTCTCAGCCATAAAGCCTTTTCCCTCTCCGCTGCTCATGGAAATCTGACCTCAGGCTGTCCTGTCCCTTGCAAAGTGCCCTCAGAAGCCCCCACACACAGCTCTGCAAGCTGACAGACCCTCTCTACAGCACAGCAAACACTTGGCTTCTCTATTCTCACCTCTCTGGTCTTGCCTAAATCCTTCTTCCATAGTCCTCTGCCACAGCAGGGGCTTCAACTCCAGCCTTAAAGGCTGCAAATCAAAGGCTTCTCAAAGATCCAGCTTTTGGGAGTTTTTCCTGTTACAACAGTAACAGAAATGAAGGTTGCCCTTTTAGCATGTAATTTTGTTGGTGGGGCTGTACAACACCAGTTTGTTAGTTTGAGGTTATGATGAGGTTTTAGCAATGCCCTTTGTATCCCAGGAATTAGGGCAGGTTCAGTTAGGCACCAAACGTTTCAAGGCACATTCACTCCCAAAAACGCTGGCACTGCTGTTAGTGCTGAAATGATGTGAATATAAATTATAACAACTATAATATGGAATCCAAAGTATTTACAATGAGATACAACCCACAAAACACTCACCAATGGGTATGCAAATTGGATGCATGCAGGGGACTGCAGAATAATTTGAGTTTGGATTTCGGAGTTCCTTCCCAGAGATAAGATTGAGCATCTGTCATCTATCTTCTACCTTGCCAAGTTGAGAATACATGAAAGCACTTTGAGCATTGCTCTGCTCACATATTTTTCTGAACAGCACACAACACACCTCTAACACATCTAATCACTCTCATGCTTACATGGCCACACCCTGCAGATAAACAGGGGTTTAGTTGCAGCTCTCAGCACCTGACAGTGTTGCAGCTGGACTCTCACAGGAGCCAGACTGGAAATGCAGTCAAAACACCCTCCTACCAAAGCTTCTCACTTCCTGAGGATAATTTCCTAACCTGTCTTCTTCTCACAAATTTTAGTTGTTCCATCTCTATTGATCTGAACCATTTGCTCCAGAAACAAGCAGCTCAGTACTCACTGCCACCACCTCTGATTGCTTGGGGTGTTCATCAGCACGGGTGGTGGCTCACACCTGCTCCAGTTCCTGTGGATTTTCTGGAAGCCAGGCTGGTCACCACAGGGTGTGAGCAACCAGCACTGCAAAATCCAGCAATTTGGGTCCAATTGAAAGAAATTAATTTGAAAGAAATTAAATTTGGACATGGATGATGCCAGCTCCAGCTCTGGTGTCTCAGGCAAGATGGAAACAGTTCTACCTCCTGCTGCTGAGCTCTCAAAAACTGGGAGGTGGCAAGGTCTCCAAGGAAGGCAGATTCATAAGCTGGGAGGGAGGGAGGGAGAGAGATTCTCTGTGCAGAAACATTTCTGCAACAGCAAATCTCTCCAACGTGCTTCAGATCCTGCAGAACGACTGGCATCTATCTGGCAGCTTCAGACTCTTCCCAACTCTCATTCTGGGAACAGAGTTGCCAGAGAAGCTGATACTAATTATTTAAAACTGGGACTTGCATATTTCCCCTGCGATTCTACTTCTGAAGCGCTGCACTACTGAGGAGAGGTTTGCAACTGCCAAGACATGAAAGAGTGTTTGTTATTAACACATCACTTCATAATCAGGAGCTTAGCAGGGGGCTGGGCATGCACATGATTCTTCCTCTGTTGCTGACAGTGTAGATAGAAGTCCCCAGGTATCCCATTAGGTGACAAGTGAGAATGAGTTCTGCGGCCAAAACTAAGCAATTTGGCACAATTTAGTAGAGATGGCATTTTCTGCTTGAAAAGGGCCCAAAATTGGAACAGCATGAGATGTTTCAGATTGAGATTGAGCTGTGCTGGCCAAGCTGAGTGGGTGTCTCACAGAGCAGAGCGGCAGTGGGTGCTGAAGTCCAGGACTGAGATCTGCTGGCAGAGCTCAGATGGGGAATGTTGCCCAGTTTCTGAGAACAACACAGAGTTTGTATTTTAATTAGAGCTCCTCTGCTCATCTGCATGGCTCAGCAGAAACTTTCTGAATTTTCCAGGCCTTTATTAGGATCCATCCAAAAAGTCTACCTTCAATTTTTTTCTTCTCCTCCCCCAGTGAAGCCACACCAGTAGCAACCACCCACACCATGTGTTCTGCCGTTGGCTCCCATGGAATGTCTGGAGTGGGCACTGATTCCATGTCCATGGAGTGATGTGTGGTTCTGGAAAGAGTGCCCAGCTCGGATTACACGAGGCCTGTGAGCAAAGGCAGTCTGATAGCAAGGTATGGTGACACACAGACCCCAGCAACTGACTCCAGGTGCCTGGGGAAGGCAGAGATAAAGGACAATGCATTGGGGAGTGCTGGACAGGACAGGAGCTAAGAGGGCTGCAAGGAGCTGCCACCCAAATCGTGCCACCCAAATCTAGCTCCAGCTAGAGATTCCACCCCAGGCACTGCAGACACACATGACTGATTCTAACAACAATAAAGGAATTCATACTTTGGGAAGGCTCCTCCCTCCCTGCATTGTGCACTGACCTAAAGTTTAATGGGCCAAAGTAGGTCAAAGGGAATGAGCTCATTTGAATATGGAAATTCAACTTAATAAGAAGTAAAGACAATTGCTTCAAGCTTGTGAGCTCAGAGTAAGAAAAACAGGTTTCCAGAGCTCCTTTGGGAACTAGAAGCTTTGGCTGTTACCCCTCCCTGCTGTTTCCTCCCCTTGCCCACCCTTGTTTCCTTCCCTCTTGCCTCCTGCCTAATGAGGGTCTGGCAAACCCTCATTTCTCCAAACCAAGCCCATGGCCTGAAAAGCAAATTCAGTGAGGTCAAAAGCTCACACATACAGGTCTGTCAGCTCCGAGTGGCCTGAGAACAGGTGCCACATGTGCAGCTCTCCATAGCTAATCTTCAAACAAGCAAAAACCACATCCTTTGTCTGCTTCCTGCAGAAAAAGGGTGTTTTTCCACTTTTTCTCCTTTTTCCCCCACCTTTTCTTTTTTTTTTCCTAAAGGGAACAAGTTCCATTTCCAATAACTGAACACTGATTAAAACCACTGTCCCTCTACCACCCCCCAAGTCATAAGCAGCTTATACCAAAAAACTGTCAAGAAAAAGATTTCTTATACAAGGACTTCATAACACAAGGGAAAAGAAAGGAAGGAAAACGGTTGACATTAAAATTTAACTCTTTCCATTCTAAAGAATCTCTTAACTCCTACCCTTCTCTTCCCATGCTTTTAATAAAAGTATCCCAGTGAAAACTCATTGCCATCAGTCTCAACTCTTTGAAATGACACACAGCAATCAGCTTGCTATTTCCATAATTAAACAGGTATTTAATTAATACCTTTTATTCGGTCTATAGCTCCTATGAATCCAGCCCTGTGTCCCTCTCTGTTACCTCTAACTGGAGTTAATGGGGTGGCTCAAGGGCAGGCAATAAGGAGCTGGACTTCACTTCTCAGCCGACAGTTAGGTCACCTCAGATTCTGCTGTTTGAGGCAAATCTCGATCTCCATTGCCTTAAAAAAATAAATGATGACCAAGAAATGGGTGTTTAGCTCTAACTGAACAGGTTCTCTGAGGGAACTTGTCTTTTTATAAACCTCTTATTTTTGCTGGCAGATTGTAAAACGAATCTTACAATTATCTTTGCAGCCTTGTTCAAGTGCACTGACAGAACTGTCCATGGAGACTGAACACCAGCAGCTTACAAAGATCAAACTGACGTGGCTCCTCCTCAGCAGCTTCGATTGCATTGATGTGGAAACTGCACCTATTGTAAAAAAAAACGAAACCAAGCCAACTTTAGTCTTCACGGCAACAACTGCATCAGCATCAGGTGACAAACTATTCACCCCAAAGTGGAATTGTGCCTTAATTCCCCAAAGTATTGCTGTGTCAGATTGCTGCTCACAGCCACACCCTGACATGGGACTAATAACAGAGTCCCCGAGTGGTGACAATGCTCTGGATGGAGGCTGCCCCGTGGGCACATCTAATTATGATGTTCTGTGACAAGGCTATAAATACCCCTGCTCCCACAGGTGAAGCCCTCATTGCAGCAGGGTTTTTGGGCAGGTATTTACTCTGTTCTCTCTGCCTGCCTGGGCTGAAGAGCTGTTTGTAACCATGAGAGCCTTGCAGGCCACTCCCCCAGGGAGTGTGAAACGAGCGAGATTTCATAATCACAGACAGATCAAACATCAGCCAGAAAAGCACTGAAGGGGAAATGATTAAATTTGTTCAAATGAAAAAGCTACTGACAAAACCCAAAGACCACCTGAAGGAAAAGGAAAAGAGGGTTTACACATTAACAGAGCAACTCCGGTGGGCTGAACGGGGTCTGAGAGAAGATGGTTAAGGGGCGCTACACAGGAAGGTATTCGAGCACAGAGAACTGTTTGAAGGATCTGTTGAAGAACAGGGAAGGCAGAAAGGCCTCTAGTTTGTTTTCAGGATTCTGTTCTTAAAGATCATCACATTAGCATAACGCTTTAGGCTCACAAACCCAGTCAGTGCCCCTGGGCACCATAGCTGTCAGGTGAGGAGGGTTTTTTCTCACTCTCTCCTTCACCAGCAATTCCAGCCTCCATCATCCGCCTGTCCTGCCCACCTTTGCAGCCTCAAAGCTCTGAGGAATAACTTCAGAGGAAGAGAATACATAAATAAACAAGGAAGTCCTTTATGGCAATGCTTAGTAAGAAAGGGAACATGATGGGCAGCCAATGAGCCCTGAGGGCCAGTCATGAATTCATGACAATGGCTGCTAACTAAATACAATCCTAAAAAGAAAGAAAAATCAACAAAAAAAAAACCCCTTCCACTACTCTATCTCCTTTACTGCTTGCTTTGTCAGAGTCTGAGGAGATGACAATCACTCAAAACACAGAACTGAATAAGAAAATTATCGGCTGCCTCAGCCAACGCGCCGTGGCACACAGTTGTCAAACTCTTGCAAATTTTGTCAGAAGTCTCTGAGCGAACGTTGCTGTGATTTCTAAAGAAGCCCAGAAAAACTCCCTTTCATTAAAAAGGGAAACCTCCCTTCTTGCTCACTACAGCATCTCTGTGATGGGCACACCAGGCAGCAAAGGGCGTTCCCAGCGCTAATCCCAGCACTGGAGGCCTCAGGGCTGTGGGCAGGTCTGAGGAGGACACCTCACCCTGGGAATGGCACCGAAGAGGGAGAGACCAGGAACTTTTCCACAAAAAAATAAAGAATAACCAATTAGCTTTGGAGAGTGACTGGATTGCTGGATGTGAGCCTTTAGAGAAAATTCGGTGTTGACGCAGGACAGAGGAGCTGTGGGACCACAGAACTGCCTTGTCGGGGCAGAGTGGAAAGACAACCACAGACCCAACACGGGTGTTGGGAAACAAAGAAATAACGGAATCGTGAGGAAGAACCCCCGGGAGGGGATGGAGCAACAGGACCACATACATAGAGGGTGCAGGCACGATGTCCAGCCAGTCATCAGCTCAGCGCTACTGAAGGCCCCGGCACCAGGGCAGCGCTCACCGCGGGCTCCTCGCCCCAGCTTCCCGCTCCCGAGGGCCCGGCTGCCTCGAGCCGGCCGGTTCCCGGAGGCCTGGGCCTGGCGGTGCCGTGAGGGAGCAGCTCCCCGCCATCTCCCCTCACGACGCACC
>VZTN01030271.1:743663-841692 GCA_013400515.1 Erpornis zantholeuca | reverse complement strand
CCCCTGGCGGCGGGGCGGGGAGCGCGCCTGGGCCGGGATGCGCATCCCGGTGTCCACGTGTGTGGGTAGGGAACGAGCGGATGCGGAGGTGCTGCGGCCCGGCGTGCATAGCCATGTACCTGGCGGGTATCTGCCCCGCGCGGCTGAGACCTCACCTGCAGAGCTGCCCCAGCCCTGGCGTCCAACAGCAGAAGGACCTGGAGCTGCTGGAGAGAGCCCAGAGGAGGCCATGGAGATGCTCCAGGGCTGGAGCCCCTCTGCTCTGGAGCCAGCCTGGGAGAGCTGGGGGTCCTCACCTGGAGAAGAGAAGGATCCAGGGAGAGCTCAGAGCCCTTGCAGAGCCTAAAGGGGCTCCAGGAGAGCTGGAGAGGGACTGGGGACAAGGGATGGAGGGACAGGACACAGGGAATGGCTTCCCACTGCCAGAGGGAATTGATGGGATGGGATATTGGGAAGGAATTGTTCCCTGGGAGGGTGGGCAGGCCCTGGCACAGGATGCCCAGAGCAGCTGTGGCTGCCCCTGGATCCCTGGCAGTGCCCAAGGCCAGGTTGGATGGGGCTTGGAGTAGCCTGGGCTAGTGGAAGGTGTCTCTGCCTGTCGCAGGGGATGGAGCCAGATGACCTTGAAGGTCTCTTCCAGCCCAAACCATTCTGTGATTCCGTGAAAAGAGCTGGACGTGCGTGCAGCACCTCCCGCAGCACTGCTCAGTCCGAGTTGGACATCGGCCGAGGGGATCAATGATCCAGAACACTCCTGTGGTGGGGATTTAAGCTGGGCTCAGGCCCTGTTGGCAGCTCTTCTCCAGAGACATTATTCTCAGCTTGCTTGTCTGTAAAAGAAATTTATATACAGAGTCTGAGGGCTGGAGTCAGTTGGAGCTGCTGGTCCATCCAGCACAGGCTGGCAATAAATAGGTGGCAGAGACAAGTTTATAAAGTGGAGAAAGGAGTGAAGCCATTGCCTTTGGGAAGAAGCAACCAAGTCCAGGCAGAGCTGGAGAGAGATGAGGAGGGAAGGCAATGGATGTTGAGCTCAGGGAAATTCAACACTCCTTCTCTTTTTAAAATGGGAAGAGAACAAGGGGAAAGTTCAGGAATGTCACATTGATCTTAAATGCTGGGTTTAAGTCTGACCATTAGTCCAGATGTTATATTTAGCGCTTGACTCACTTTCTTTTAAAGATATGGACATGGCAGGATAACCTGACTTTGACTGGAGGGTTCAGCCTTTGGGTGTTGGAAGGAGTTATCCACTCCCATGGCTGTGTAGCTCTGTGTTAGCACAGGAATGTGACTTAGTTTCGTCCTCTTGGATCTGTAATGACTCATTAAAACATAAAATTAGGGCTAAAATGCTGCTTGAGCTTGTGGTTTTTTTCTCTGCCATGCGAGGGAATTTCTCTGTCCTCAGTGTAGGAGGTGATGCACATCCAGAGGATTTCTGGGCTGGTTACCTCATGGAGCAGAAGGTCTCAGGGTTTTTCATGTCCTTCATTTCATTTGATGCAGCTTTGCCGTGTTGCAGCCCAAATCTGAGTTCTGAGAGATCACTGCCAAGGGAGTGCTGAGTGCTGAGCACTCCTCACTGACAGGGAGCAGAAACTGGCCCTTGGAGTGTCGTGGGGGGAGATGTGGAGAAAGTCAGGGATCCTGCACGAGTCTGACAGATGGTTTGGATCCGTATCAGGGAAATGTGGGGCAGAGGAGCAGAAGTGGCACTTGGCAGCAGCTCCAGAAGATGCTTAAATAATTGCTGGTGTCATCTCAGGAAGTATTTGCTGTATGTTGATATTGCTCTGAAACCACAGAGTGAGACAAGGGCAAGTGTTTATAAATTGTCTTCCCAGGCTTCTGGTTCCAGCCAGAAACTTTCCTGTCCTCTAGTCTGATTTAGACTGTGATTAAATCAGTGAAAAATGGGGACTGGAAGTTAGACTTTCCATAAAGCCTGGATCTGCTGAAATGGTTCTTATCCCTCCCTTACCGTCGCAGGATTTTTCTCCTGTTCCCACCATGTGCTATTTGTTTAAGTTTGGGATGGTCCTTCAGAAACTGCTGTTTTCAAATATTTCAACTGACAAATTGCTCTCTTGACTTCCCATAAACAGAACCAGCCTGTGTGGAGAGTTTGTGTGTGGCTTTGGGTATTATTAGGACTAGTTGAAACTCCAAAGGCTGATCTAGCTGACTTAAACACTTTCAGTTTTGTTTTTAACAGTTTTGAATCACATGCCATTTTAAACCCCCAATGCATCTACTTTTTAAAACTTCTAGGAATTTAAAATGCCACCTGTTACTGTGCCTGTTCTTTTTGAGCGAGCCCAAGGCAGGAAATGAAATAGAATCTGTATTGTAACATACTCAGCCACCTTTGGAGCACACAGCTTTCCTTGTTCTCACTCAGCAGAAAGGTAGAAATCCCTCTCTGAGCATAACAAAAGCTAGTCAAACGGAGAAAGCTTCAGGAGACAATTTCAGGAAATTCCTGTGCCTTTTTCCCCTTTGGTTGGTTGTTCTCCCCCTGTAGAGTCAGGGATGTGACCTCACTGCACTCCCCAGTGCCCTGAGGTCTGTCTGGTTTTCCCAGGACGCCTTTCCCTTCTCTCTCCCAGCGTCAACGCCTGCGTGGACGTGGTTCTGTCCGGGGTGAAGCTGCTGGAGGCGCTGGGCCTGGAGCCGGCCGAAGGGAGGAACCACGCGGTGCTGAACTCCGGGCAGGACCTCAGGGAGGCCTTTGCCCACTTCATGGAGAGAGGGGCGGCTGCCGAGCGCTTCTTCAGCGACGCCGAGGCCTTCCAGGCCATCGCCAGGACAGCCTCGGAGCACCCTGCTGCACAGGTGGGTCTGTGCCAAGGCACGGCAGCCTTGGCACTCCTCGCCTCCTTAGCACTGCTGCCTTCTGTCCTCCCTCCAGACAGAAGATGATTTCAGGAAGAAACTCGTGGTGTAGCTTGAGTTGTGTTAATGGTTTTCTGTGGGATTCTGTCCCTGCTGCGAATGGGAGGGGTTTAAATGGTCTCTCCCCTGCTGACATTCCCAAACTGAAATGTCAGAGATGCCTCTTGGGAGCCAGATGGGGCTGGGACTGTGAAAGAGCCTCCGACACCTTGGCATGAGGCTGGGAGTGAGGAATCACCTGAATTTTAGCTGTGTGCCCTGTTTTCTGTGAGAGAAGCCAGGAATGGTCTGGGTTGGCAGGGACCAGAAGTCCCATCCAGTGCCGCCCCTGCCATGGGCAAGGACACCTTCTGCTATCCCAGGCTGCTCCAAGTGCCATTCTCCAGTCTGGCCTTGGGCACTGCCAGGGATCCAGGGGCAGCCACAGCTGCTCTGGGCACCCTGTGCCAGGGCCTGCCCACCCTCCCAGCCAGGAATTCCTTCCCAGTATCCCATCCCATCAATTCCCTCTGGCAGTGGAAGCCATTCCCTGTGTCCTGTCCCTCCATCCCTTGTCCCCAGTCCCTCTCCAGCTCTCTTGGAGCCCCTTTAGGCCCTGCAAGGGCTCTGAGCTCTCCCTGGAACTTTCTCTTGTCCAGATGAGCACCCCCAGCTCTCCCAGCCTGGCTCCAGAGCAGCCCTTGGAGCATCTCCATGGCCTCCTCTGGGCACCTGTGACCCTCAGGACAATCTATATTCACTATTTTTCAAGCTCAAAACTGAGTTTTACTGGAAAGTTTGACCTTTATCACTGAAGAAACTTCCACAGTTCCTTTCACTTCACGTGGGCACAGGCAGCAGGTTTCACCTCGACCTCAAACTGGAGGAAGAATTGCTGCAGTTTTTAAATTATTCCTTGTCAGCTTTGCTAAAAACCCACGGGGCTTTAGCCACAGAGAGTAAGGGCTGTTTATGTGTTGAATGAGTTGGTTTTTACTGTGCTGCCAATTTTATGAATTAATTGATTTTTACTGGGCCATTACCTGAAGGTGAATATTTAGATTAAAAATAAAGAATGCTCAGCTTGTTGAGATCTCACAGAGTATTGTAAAATTGTTTTGCCTTCAGCTCCAATAACCTTTAATAACTTGGGTACTGCTGAACCCTATTGTGAAAAGCTAAAATCTCCAGCCTGTGATAAGGACTAAATGTGTTTAAAGGTCCCAAAGCAGGGGATGCCCACACCCAGCTCTGTTTGTTTTACAGCTTTACGTGGGAGGAAATGCTGCTCTCATTGGGCAGAAGCTGGCAACAAATCCAGACCTGAAGGTACACACATGTTCCAAACATTTCGTGCTGTTTGCTTGTCTTCTTTAATTTGCTTGTCTCATGTTACTTCTGTGTAGGTTTTGGGGATCTAGCAGTTATTTCCTAGGTTCTGCTGGTGGGACATAGGGTTGGACTTCCAAGCTGATCCTTAAAAATTGAATTATCAACTTTTTTGAATTAGTTCTCTAGGTGATACTTAAATTTTGGCAAGGGACATGGCAAGGGAAACCTTGTTTGTTTTTCCTTGTTTTCTAGATCCTCCTTTGTGGTCCAGTTGGTCCCAAACTCCATGAACTGCTCGATGACAATGTGGTTGTGCCGCCTGAATCCATGCAGGAAAGAGATGAATTCCATCTTATCTTGGAATATCAAGCAGGTACCTTGCCAAAGGCTGAGTGTTCAGTGGAGCCCCTGAACATCACTAAGATTGGTGCACAGCCTGAGTGAGGGGTGTCATTCTGAAGCTCCAAAACCACTAAAATGCTCCCTGAAAACACAGATTTAACCACGTGCTGATGAAACTCGGGGTAACCTTCATGTAATGGCTCAAACAATTCCATGGCTTTTCTTGCTGCTGATGGAGCCCATTGAATTTGTGGTCTTGCCCAGGAATAAACCAGTTCACACACACTTGGTCCTGTTTGCCCCACCCCAGGTGAGCAGTGGGGCCGAGTGAGGGCACCTGCTGCCAACCGCTTCATCTTCTCCCACGACCTGTCCAACGGTGCCCTGAACATGCTGGAAGTGTTTGTGTCCAGCCTGGATGAATTCCAGCCAGACCTGGTGGTGCTGTCAGGACTTCACATGATGGAAGGGCAGAGCAAGGAGATGCGACAGAGACGACTCATGGAGGTGAGATACTGAATCTCTGAATCTCCTTCATTTCCACTCCAAGGGTTTTGTGGCAAGGCCTTGTTTGCCCAGGTTTGAAGGAGCAGGAAGGCTGTGCCTTAGAGCTCCCACAGATCTCAGTGTTGAATGCCAAAAGGAGAGTGGGAGCTGCAGGAATGGCCCAAGTCTAATCTTGTAACATTGGTTTTTCCTGGATTCAGTGCCTTGTCCAGGGAAAAGAAGGGCTGGTTGCCTGGCTGGAGGTTGTTGACCTCATTACTGGGCTTGTCTAGCAGCTAAACCACACTTTTTCCATCCTGGATATGGAGACAATCCAGGTTATAATAAACACTTGCATTCCTTAAGCAGCATCTGTCTTGTACCACCTGTTTTACAGCTGAGGGCTTGTCCTGATGCAAGGCACTGGCCTTTTTTGTGTACTAGGATCAGCTCTTCTGCAGCCGCTTCAGGTTCATGAGGTTTTCGGACTTAATCCATTAGAAAGGTGCTGAGCTGGGAGCAGATTAAGGTTAGATACAGTTTTCCTGCCCTGGGATTCTGCAAACTAGAAGTTGTTTTATTTCCTCTCCTTAGCAGTATGTACACAGGTCAGACATCCCATTGGAATTGTTTATATCCACACACAGGAAGATTAAAGGATGTGTATCTTGAGTCAAAACCCTTTTTCTTCTTCTGTTCCTTAATAAATACATGTTCTAGGGTTGTTTTTTCCATTTTCCTGTAGGCTGTGGCCTCCATCTCTGATATCCCAACTGATATTCCCATACACCTGGAGCTGGCCAGTATGACTGATCAGGATTTTATGAGCAACATTATGCATCAGGTAAGGAAAATGAAAGGATGTGCTCTTCTGAGCGGGTTCAGTATCACAATGCACACACCAGTACATGAATGTGGAAATCAAAACTCAATATTTGGACTATATTTTCAAAGATAAATTGAGGATTGAATTTGAGCTGAGTTTATAATTTTAAAATTCCCTTGATTTCTTTGCAGAATTTCTTTGCTGGTGGTTCCTTGTTTAGCTTGACACAGCTGTGATCTCGGTGTTATGTTTTACATGGAGTTGATGAGTTGTTATTCTTTACTACCAAAGTGTGTGTCTGGAAAATTAATTGCACCAAATGGAATGTTTTATTGCCTAAGTAATTCTTGCCAACTTGTGGAAGTGCAGTGACTGGGAAACTGGGTGCTGCTTCTGCTGAGCCAGCACCAGGGTGCTGCACAAACCACAGCCTGGGGGGGACCCCCAGGTGTGACTCTGCCCTCGAAGGCAAACCCGCCGTTCCCTGTTTCTGTTAGCAGGTCTTTCCCCTGGTGAACTCCATCGGGCTCAACGAGCAGGAGCTGCTGTTCCTCACCCAGGCTGCCTCTGGTCCCCACGCCTCCCTGGCCTCCTGGAGCGGCATTCCCGACGTGGGGGTGGTGAGCGACATCCTCTTCTGGATCCTGAAGGAGCACGGCAAGGCGGCAGAGCGCGCCTCGGACCTCACACGGATCCACTTCCACACCCTGGCCTACCACATCCTGGTCACCGTGGACGGGCACTGGGGCAACCAGGCGGCGGCGGTGGCGGCCGGGGCCAGGGCCGCGGGCACCCAGGCCTGTGCCACCGACACCATCGACACCAGCAAGGTGTTCCTCAAAGCTCCTCTGGAGTTCGTCACCTCCCACACGGAGGCACCGTCCAAAATCTCCCTCAATCCGGACGAGCCCGTGGTGCTCTGGCACAGGGAGGGCATCTCCTTCCACTTCACCCCCGTGCTGGTGTGCAAGGATCCCGTCCGGACCGTGGGACTCGGGGATGCCATTTCAGCCGAGGGACTGCTCTATTCCGAAGTGTATCCTCAGTAGGAAACCTTCTTCTCCAACACTGCACGGTGTCTGAGAGCCTTGGATTGGGATTTGAAGCAGTGGTGGGATAGGAACAGAACCAGGGTGTGGTGTGTTTGTGGGTATAACTGAAAAAGAGCCAAAGAATAATTCCAGGTATAAACTGGTGGCTACATTCCAGTCACTCGGCAGTGACTCGAGTGCTTCACGTGCGGGTGCAGATGTTTTAGTATTTAATGTGAAAATTGGCTTTGTCTTAAGGAAGAGGGACACAAAGACCAAAATCCCTGGCTGGCAAAGTTTGCTGTTCTTAGCTCAGAATGGGTCTTTTCTGGTAGTGCTGGAAAGGGCAGCAGCAGGAGAATTTCCTGCCCCTGGATCCCAGGGAGAACACAGCAGTGCCCGGCCCTGCCTTGCCTCTGGTAAATTCAAAATAAAAGGCTTGTGGGTTATCTCCTCCCAGCACACTGCAAACCTTGCTTGGGGTGAGGATGGAATTACTGCCTGGTGCAATCACCTCTCCGTGTGCCCAGCCCCAGAGGGAGCCATGGTCCCAAAATGTGACACAGACTGAACCTACTCCAGGCTGCACAGGTGATTCTGGAGATCTGTGACTAAAGGTGTTCAACTGAGCCCCAGCAGCCTGTGCTTAGTTTTTTGGGAACTAGGAGTGAAGATAATCAGGGTTTCTGTTTGGGGGACAGCTCTGTTTCCCTGCCAGGGAACCCCCAAACCATTCCCTGTGTTTGCTGTACGCTAAATACTCTGCTGACAGTTGGTGTGTTACAGAAAAGCTCTTGAGTGCTGGAGACTCATTTTTGGTTGGTTGATAATGGTTGTGCCAAATTCTTCAGTCTCCCTGCCCTCTATTAGGAGAGGTTAATATATTAGGGAAGGTCCCTCTGGAAGCTCAAAAGCTGCAACAGCGTTTTCCAGGTAAAGCTGAAGTGAGGAGGCCTTTTTAGGGTTTGCTGTTGGGGTTTTTTTGACTAGGTCACTGATAGTTTCTTTGCTCTGGCCTTTGAAATTAAAAAAGCAGAACCATGTGTCCTTGTTAAACACTTTGCTTCTATTTTTTTACCTCTTCACAGTCACACACTTAAGAATTGCAGAGCACCAGCATGGTTTTGTCTCTGGCCACATCAGGAACCTGGAGTGTATGTGCACAGCTCTCAAGACACTTTTCAGTAGAAGTGGGTTAAGTGCAATCAGCATGTCTGGGCAAGCCTGTGCCTCCCCAGAGCTTGGGGGAGGTTGTTCCAGGTCAGTCTTGCACCTGAATGGAGGGAGGAGAGTCTGTGTCACGCAGGGTGGAGTGATCTGCTGCAATAACGCTGTCAGCTGCGTGTTCTCTGCTGGGAAAAGCCATCCTGACTGCTCTGCAAGGATGAGAACTGGCAGCTGTTGTACTTGTACTGACTCAGCACACAATGCTGTCTGTCATGTGTATTCAGCTTTCCCCCTGAGCAAAGTCTTCTGTGTTGTACAGAGCAGAAGTAGAGTCAGTGCTGTGTTTTCCTGCAGCTCATCCCACCCTGAGCTTCCCTTGAGTCTCAGCATTTTATCCAGGTGCAGGATCTTCTTATGACTGGAAGCATTTCTACCCAGATTATTTTTTGATGATTATTATTATTGTTATTATTATTACTATTATTAATATTATTATTATTATCATTGATAAACTGTAGCACAGGACTTGGAGTTCTGGTTTAGTCTTCCTAAATAGAAAATAAATGAAAAGAACCTCTCCTTTTGGCTGTCTTAGAGGTCCAAGGCCATTAGCAAGGCTGTTTTGCAGCCTGGGATGGTGGTCCTTTGGCACTCCACTCCTAGGGCCACCAAAGGCCATGGATCTGCCAGCTGGAAACTGATCCTTGGCTTACACTGGGTCCCACTTTCCTGATACTGGGCCAAGCTCTGGATTCTCGAGCTGGAAACAAAACAAAACTGAATACACTCAGGCTGTCACCAGCAACAGCTCTGCTGCTGTGTTTGACTTCTTTCTTCCCAAAACACTTCCAGGGCTGTGAGGCTGAGGGGGCTGACATTCCTTGTGGCCACCTAACACCCCAGGACTGCACCTACAGACCTTGTCCCAGGGTCAGCTGTGCTTGCATTGAACAGGAGCATGACAAGCCAAAATTAGCTTTTTTTAATCTGAGTAAATAACTGCTGTAAACAATCATTAAAAAGGACCTTACTGCTTAGAAATCATCTGGGCCAAAAATCTAAACTGATGATACTGTTCCCTCTTTCCTGCTGCTCCTCAGGTAACTTGTGCTGTGGGCCCTTGTGGGTGTGCTGGAACGCCTGGCACGGGGAGCCCCAGCTCAAATCCCAGCAGCTTGGGATGGCCAAGGCTGCTGCTCTACCCAAATCTGCCTTACCAGGCACCTCGAGCTCACAGAGTCACTTCCCAAGGGGAATCCTTAACCACCCTGACCTGCTCATCAGCTGTGCCAGTGGGATCCCTGATTAAGCTGTGGACCAATCTATATGGTAATACATGGGAATTGAATGGAGGGGCCCAGCAGCCTTTGCTTTGTTTCACATGCTGTGAACAAGATGTGTTTAACTTCCTTCCCAATTAATGATGGGGAGGCAGAGCTCCCAAAATCCTTCCCCTGCACCTGCAGTCTCACACCTCTCACAGCTCCAGTAGTGACAGCAAAGCAAAGCTGCTTCAACAACTGCAAAAATACCAAAGCTTCAAAACCAGGCTTGAGCTGACCCTGCTCCCCCTCATCCTCTGTCTCTACCAATTCTGTTTGTTCTCCTGTGTTGCTCATACCTTGAAATCCACAGTGATGGATGACTCAAAGCTCAGCCTCGCTCCCAAAGCAGGGTTTGCTCTGGCAGTGTTTATTCACACAGATTCTGCAGCTGAGCTCAGCACTGTGACAGCTCTCCATGGTAAAACCTGTGCACATTGGTGTTTTCACTTGTGGGTCCCTGCAGCCAGCTTGGTTTGGGTTTATTTTGTCTAATCCATGATCCAAAATGAGCATTCTTCCCATATTTTCTGTGCCTGGCACTTACTGAGGGTCAAGTGCTGGATTGTTTGGGAGGTGTGAATCACAGGGGCCTGGCACAGTCTCAGAGGACACACTCCTGCTCTGCTGTGCCCTTGGTGCTGTGCCATGGAAGAGCCAACCCCAAATCCAACTCTTGCCAGTTTAAAGGCTCTTTACCTTTGTTCCTGTCCCAGGGGAGTTTCGCAGCATTACTAAAGAGTTACTTGATTTTCTTGTGTTTCCTGGTTATCTCCTGTTAGGATGTGTGAGATCCAGTCAAGTTTGCCCTCCCTTCCCAAGTTGTTTTACAGAACTGGTGCTGTAAAACCTCAGCCTTTAACAAAGCCCTCATTAACTGCTTTGTGCTGGATGTTTTAGAGCTCGGCTCCCCTCCTTAGCCACTGGAATCCAAAGATTGGAGAGCAGCAGAGCACTAAATCCATTCCAAAACCCAATGGAAAACTGTCAGCAGTTGTGCTTGGCTTTTATTTTTACTATTTATTTTGTAATGATAAACTGAATTATCAGGATTTCTGTGCCACAAGGTGACCTTTCCAGCCTTGTCCTGAGCAAAGAGTTGAATAATGGGACAGTTCTGTGACAGGGTACAACAGAACTCAATTTCCAGTTATCCTAAAATGTTGGTTTGGGGTTATTTTTGGAGCTTGCAGCTTCGGTGAAAGCTGAGGGTTGTGAGTGAACAGCTGAAGTGTCTCTGAGCCAGTACTGTCTGTGTGCACCCTGTTCCAAAGCAGCACTGGCACAACTTGTGTCACACAATTGCTGCCTTGCTCTTCCTGGGCTAAGGAACCTCAGAGTTTTGGGGAGAACAGGAGAAAACCAGAGGAAAACACCGGGTCTGGGTAACCTGTGCAGTAAAACTTGGATCTCAGGAATGCTGGTTCTGTCCATTGGAGATGCCAGATGAAGTTCTCCTCTGTCACTGCAGAGCAGTTTCTCCTCTGGTATCTCAGGTAGATCCAGGCTGAATTCTCAGGGAGTCTCTGACCCAGACTCTGGTGGGAGGATGTTCTCTCAGCAAAGGAAAGGTGTGGGTTGCAAATAGCACAGGGCCATTCCCTCCTGTGCCAGAGCTCTGTTCCCAACAGCCTGGGATCAGCAGATCTCACAGCAGCTGAGGAACACAAATGCTAGCAGGAATTATCCCATCAAAATGCAAGGGGGGGCAATGGAAAAAACACCCTGCAAAGCTGCCCTGGGAATTTCTCAGGAAAGCTGCCCCTCAGTGCACACTGGTAAAACTGGGTTCAGATCTCACCTGTGTCTTCCAAAAAAAACACAGACTTTTTGGAGCAGTGTGGTTTGAGAGTGGTAAAGCTTTCCTTGTAGCAGAACTGGGTATTTTTTACAGAAAAGTCTTGGCAGATGGAGTACTTGTTAGAACACAGGCTCTTTCTGAATACACTTATGTGTGGAGCTTATTATTTTAGTAAAGTTTTCCCCCTTTCAGCACTGAGGCTCGTCTGTCTCTGCAGAAGAGGCTTTGCCAACTGAAACCCACTTCCCAACTGGGGACTCTAAATTCTGAACAGCTTTAAGGCCCCCACATCCACCTTGCTCAGTCCCAACTGAGCAAACAAGGACAGGAGCACAGCACATACCCACTAATACTGCCTGCTCCATAAATCAGCATCCAGTTGTCTCAGGGACCTGACCACCACATTTTTTGGGTTGAACACATGTTGCTGGATGGACAGATCATTTACTCTTGGCTGGAACAAGGTCTCACTGCCCAGGCATTGATGTCTGAATGCCTTTTAGTTTGTTTTCTGTGCAGATGCCAAGTACCTTGTGAGCTCTGTGATTTACCCTGGTTCATTGCAGACCTTTCCCTAAAAAGGGGAAGAAAAGTCCTAAAGCAGATGGTTTCTGCTTCCCTAGAAATTGAGATCATGATTCTTTTCCATTAAGGGGCGGAAAAGAGGGGATTAGAATTATGGCTGATGCCAGAAACAGGTTTTGGAACATAAGGTGTGATTTCCAAAATCCCTAAATGCCTCAGTGCAGTCCTGCTGAAGAGTCCCTTGCTTCATTCCAGCTCAAAGAGCAGTCCAGCCTCATTACCATTAGCACAAAAGCACTCTCCAGAAAGATCCCAGGAATTTACTGCATGCAAATGCCACCATCACCATGCCCAGGGGAGGAGAGGGGACAGGACGAGGAACTGCAGTTCTATTTATTATCCAACTGGAATTACATATTTAAAAATGCTCCCTTAGACATGAGGCTCCCAGGAAGTAAGAAGGTGCTACTGCTTCATTTCATAGAAGAATTGGTTCCTCGTTGCATAAGCTTTTCACAAAATCTGTATTTAAAATAAATCCTTTCACAGTACCTCCAAGTGCAGTTCATGCTCCCTGTGTGACATTGATCCTATCAAAGCATCCTAGGACAAAAATCTGCCTTGATTTTGGGGCTGAGGTGAAGAATCCCAGACCCTGCCCACCCCTGCTCTGCAATCCTCACCTCTTTTTCCCAGGCACTTTGTCAGGCTGCAGGAACTTTCAGTGTAAGAAGTTAAATGTGAATAAAAATCTCTGCACTGTACCTGACTGACATTGCTCCTTGTCTGCTTTGTTTCAATTTGCCAGTGCTCTACCAAAAAAAATCTGTTTTCTTTAACTCCTGGCAGGAGGGAATCCTTACCAGAGTGCTGCTCTGGAGCTGAGCTGACCCAAAACCCAGCAGAAAGGGCAGCTGGGGGGAAAAACCCACATTTCAGATAAGCAGTCAGTTTGGGCTATCAGAAACCAGGGGAAGTGAGGGGTCCTACTCCTTCAGTGTTCTCCAGGGAACAGGAGAGCACTTCAGCTCCTGGCTGGGCTCTAGAGATGCATTCATGTTGTTCTGGATAAAAGCAGCAGCCACAAAGCACAGCTGGAGGCTGGGATGTACCCAGAGCCCTGCTCATGCTGCCTATACACTCAGAATGTTTCCATGACTAACCTTCCTCTCCTGGACTGGTATTTATGGAGGGATCCAGTCCAACAGGGCAGAACTAAAAGCAGGAAATACATTTCAAACAGCCAGGGAGCTTCCCCAGCAAACACAGAGCTTCAGCTTACTGGTTCTTTATGCAAAATCAGCTGCTCACCATTTCAGCCACTGGAAGGGTTTGATCCTCCCTGGGTGCAGGATCCTAAATCACTACTGCTGGCCTTGCTAAATGTCCTTTTGGAGGACTCACACCCAACCAGTGGAGAGCTGCACCCTCCAGTCCTGCAGTGAGCTGTGCCTGCACCTAGAGCAGCTACACACAAACCTCTCACTGCCACGACTCCCTGGGCCAAGGCAGAGCCTAAAATCACTGACAGAAAGCAGCTGCATCCAGACTAACTGACAGTGGGGAGAAGCCACCACGGGGCAGGGCGGGGCAGGTCCCTTCTCCAGTCCCAGGCAGCCCTGGAGAGGCTCCTGCACCACCCTACTCTGCTGCCTCCTGGCTCTGGGGCTTCTCCTTCCTCTGCTCCTCGTCCCCTGGGGCAGCTGAGCTCTCCTCAGGGCTCGTCTCTGAGTCCTGCTCCTGTTCTGCTTCCAGAGGCAGGGAGGGAGGCTTTTTTGGCAGAGCTGGTGTTGCAGCACCTGGGAAGAGAGCACAGTTAAATTTACTCTATGGTTACATGCCTTTTGTCTCTTCTTCCTGCCCTTCCCAGCAGCAGAGGTGCAAAACAATCACAGCTTTTAATTATCCTCAGATTCCTTCTGCCTAACGTTAGTTTATTGACACTGAGTTCTCCAGACCTTACAGTGCTCCAAGTGCTGCTGAAAGGAGGCCCAGGTACAGTCTCTCAGCTGTCAGAATTCAGTACAAATGTAGGAATTAACTCATGCTCTGGAAGGGAAAACATTTTATAGAATCACAGAATCCCAGACTGGTCTGGGTTGGAGGGACCTTAAAGCTCACCTCATCCCACCCCTACCATGGCAGTGGCACCTTCCACTGTCCCAGGCTGCTCCAAGCCCCATCCAGCCTGGCCCTGGACACTGCCAGGGATCCAGGGGCAGCCACAGCTGCTCTGGGTACTCTGTGCCAGGGCCTCAGCACCCTCCCAGGGAAGTGCCACTTCCACTTCCACTGAAGTTGGTTTATGCTCAAGCTGGAGCCCCAAAGAAAGCATTATTTTCAGTTCAGAGCTTTAGCAAATGTGCGGAGATCTTCCAGGCAGTTAAAGTAGCTACTTACAGAATCAAATCACAACAGGACACAAGTTGTTTCTACATTTAAATTTAGGGGGCCAGCTGATGTTATGAACTAGCTCCCTTCTCTGGTCTGGATAACGAAGTCCTTCAGGTACACCCTAAAGCCTTGGTGTGCTTTATTTTTCAGATTTTCTGCCTAGGTCTTCCCTGCATGGAAAGTTTATTCCATGTGTGAGAAATGGAGCAGGTCCTCAGGGAGGCCAAAGAAAGAGGCCTGGATTACACAACCACTCTCCTGGCTCAGTCCACAGGCAACAAGATCAAGAGTGACAGAAAATCACCATGGTGAGCAGCATCTCCAGTGCATTCCTCCTCGGAAGCTGAGGGGTGAGAGGAGGTCAGGCTTGGAATGGTTCAGGAGATGCTCCTACCCAGCCCCAGCACACACACCCCCTTGGGCTGAGCCTCCAAGGGCTCACACCACCTCCTGAGAACCCTCAGTCCTACTAAACCCAGCAACATCTGCAAGCCTGGGCAGCTTGGAAGCAATCCAGCTGCAGTTATTGTTGTCAGAGAAAAGATGGAAGTACTCTGGTAAGTTATCCATCCTTCCCCTTCTCTGCAGCAGCCTGGTTGTGCACATTAGCTCCCAGGCCCTTCCCAAGAGAGGCAGGAGCTCTCTCTTCCACAGCAAGATCACAATCCCATGCTAACAGAATCTTGCCCTTTGTGGCTCAGACAGGAAGGGAAACTTTCCCAGCGTCCCACACCCCTGCAAAAGCAGGAGAGTGAAACACACTACATAGAGCACCTTCCTGAACTCAGAAATCCAGGAAAGTTATCACCAAATACTGCTCTCACTGCTGTGCAAGTCAATCCCTTCCTGAACACTCTCCTCCAAGGAGGAGAGATCTCTCTTCTTCCCTCCCACATCTCCACTTGCAAGAACAGCAGAGGAGACGTACCTGGGGGGAGCTGCATGGTTTTCCCATATCCTGCAGCAGAGGACATGGCTTGACCCAGGGCCTGGTTGGAGCCCAAAGCCTGCTGAGAGCTGGATTTCCCTGACACAGCAGCTTTCTGCTTGGGTTTGGACTCTTTAGAAGGCTTGGTCCAGACCAGGCTCTCCCCAACCTGCAGGGCAGCTCCCATCTTCTGGGCCATCTCCACCATCTTCTCGAGAAGCAAAAAGAGAAGAGCAGTGTAAGCAGGGACACTTCAGACAACAATAAAGTCAACAACACCATCAAAAAAAAATACAAGAAAAGAGCTGTGCAGAGCTGGCTACAGCTTGGTGCTTGGGGGAAACATCTCTGCTAATTCAGTCCCTTAATTAAGAGGGAATCTTGTCTGGCTGTGCATTGATTGAAGAACTGGGCTTCAAAGACAGAAAGGAAGTGAGCAGCTCTCAGCAGGAGCCCACTCCGCTCGGAAAATCTCATAAGCAGATTTTTTTCCTAATAATTGGACTCGAAGTCAAACCTCCTCCTCGTTTGCTGGCAGCCCTGGGGTGGCTCCTGAGCTCAGGCACCAACCTCAGGGTCGAAGTCAGGCGTGCTGCTCTCCCTGGCCACGGTGACCTTCCTCTCCATCTCCTGGTACTGGCTCAGGGCCCCCTGCTTGTCGCCCTGGTTGTAGAGCAGGACAGCGTAGTTCAGGTTGATGAGGGGGTTGCACCTGCAGCAGAAACGTGGGATGCATCACATTCCCTGTGGGAACACCTATCCTGGCTGGAGTAATGCTGAGGTGTGCTCGAGCAGCAAAGCAGGACACACCTCACGGGCTGGCACCGACAGAGTGCAGCAGCCAAAGCCCTTGGGGACCATGGCTGAGACCCTCGTGCCTGCTGGCAGCCCCCATGTGGCTCTGTGCAGTGCCCCCTTGTCAGTGACAATGTAAATCCCTCCCCTGGCTGCCTCCCTCTCTGCACCAGCCAGTTCTGTGCACCTTGGGGCCATCCCAGGGCTCTCCTGGTGTCCCAGCCCCTTCCTCCCAGGACAGGTAGTGCAGTGATGGGGGCTTTTGTCATACTGGGACATGATCTTTGATTTACCTCACACCCTCCCAGCATTCCCAGGCTGCAGGAGAGCAGCTCATCATGGCACAGGCAGTGCTACAGAGCCCCACTCTTGGGTTTTATTTTATAACCTGACACACCACAGAATGTGCTCTTTATATTTCATTTCCTCACCTCTTCTCTCTCCTCCCCCCAGCAAAGCCACACACAGGTACTGCTACAGGTGAACACAGGCACCTGCACGCTCCTGCCCCCCTCCCTGAACGCAGATTTCACACAGCAGAAGTGCCCCACACACTCTCATTTCCCAAACGATCCCCTTCCTTCCCTATGATGCAGTAACCCTCTCCATCCACCCTCCCAGGAGTGCCAGGGTGGGTGGGGGAGCCCTGCCTGCCCACAGGAGCGTCCCTGCACACAGGCCAAGCAGGGATGCTCCGATGCTCCGTGGGTTCACAAGAAATGTGAGTGAGGGACTGGTGCCCTCTCCTGGAGAACTGGAACCATCCATGGCCAAGGCAGAGGGAGCATCCTCTGAGCAATGCAGAAGGGAAGAATCCTGCTGGCACTGGGCAATAAATCCAGTGTAACCTGCAGGTCCTAACTCGCCAGCCCTGGTGACTCTATCCCAGTGCAATGAAGGCAACTCTTAGAAGGAATCTGACTGCATTTATAACCATGGCTTCTCCTTTAACTGGGAAACTAAAATACTGAGCCCACCACAGAATAAACCCTCCTCCCTGTCTTTGCCAGAACACTGAGGAGATCAGACAGTCCTGGGAACAGCCAGTTTTAAAATTAATTGAACCTGATGGAGCTATTTCACTGCCTTCAAGAGCTGAGAAGCAATATGACAGCCAGAGAAAAATCAATAGCTGAACACCCACAGAAAGGACAGTCACAAGGCAGAACCAGGAGTGGAACACCTTTTTCTAAACAGTTTTCCAAGACAGTTCCATTCCAGCCCCCAGCATGGCACCCAGGCCACTACAAAAGCATCCCTGGTGATGGAAACCAACCACCTTCATCCCCAACAGCTCCAAAGACACCAGCAGAGGAAACTTGTGGGGACACAGATTCAGCCACACCAAAACTGGCTAAAATCCACAGCATGCCAGCTGAACCAGCCTCAGGGTGTGGATGTTCCCCCAGCAGGCCCTGGCAGTTGGAATTCATTTCTGCTTTGATGAGGGTTTATTCTCCTGCTCAGGCCCCAGAGCTGGAGCATCGCCCGAGTGCCAAATACTTGGGCAAAGCTGTAGAGCCAATTTACTGCTCCTCCTCTTTGAGCAAAGCACACAAGCCCCTGACTATGCAGTGTGAGCTGCCTTTAAGGTCCTATCCTGCCTTGCTTAGGCATGGAAAGCTGATTAGAAACAGAAGCATGGAATGATTTGGGTGAGAAAAGACCTTAAAGCCCATCCAGTGCCACCCCTGCCATAGGCAGGGACACCTCCCACTGTCCCAGGCTGCTGCCAGCACCAATGTCCAACCTGGCCTTGGGCACTGCCAGGGATCCAGGGGCAGCCACAGCTGCTCTGGGCACCCTGTGCCAGGGCCTGCCCACCCTCCCAGGGAAGCATTTATCCCTGGTATCTCATCTGTCACCAGCTGCTGTGGCCCCTGCAGGTGGAAGTGCTTTTGGCACCACTCTGTCACCTGCAGACTCAGGGCTCAGGAGGGCTGGGAGCTCTGTGTGTGCAAATATTCCCATTAAACTGGGGAGAGAAGCAAAACTGTTAATAAATCTGAGATAATTTTCATTTTGTGCCTGAAATGATGACATACCCTGAGGTTCAGCTTAATATTTCTGCAAGCAAACACTCTGATTTTAAGACCCAGACTGCAAACATTAAGAACAAAGATGTTCTTAATGAAGGAGCTGCCCTTTTATTTGCTTTATACAAACTTCTTGCACATTCTCCCTGCTAAAATCTTCTCTCTGCCCAATCAGAAGAGACTCTACCCCAGGCATCTCACTGCTCTACACTGTGCTCAAACTTTGGGTTAAAAAATATGTTTTCCTCTATTCAATCTGCTCCACTGTGTATAAATATTCACCAAAAGGAGGGCTGGCATCCAAAGTCATCACCACTGACTCACTAACCAAACAGCAAAACAAAAAACAGCTTTGGGTCGCTCTGAAATAAAATCCTCTCTCATTTTTCAGAGCTAACTTGAATTAAAAAAAAAACAAAAAAACAAAAAAAGGTTTTAACACTGTCACTGCTACAAGAATTAAAGTATTTCCCTACTGCAAACCATTTAGGGTCAAGGTACAGTGAGAGGCAAAGGACATGAGGGAGGCAAAGCAAGACCAAACAAGGGACAGCTCTGACAAAGACTTACTTGTCCAAGGCCACAGCTTGTTCATAGGAACACTTGGCGTTCTCGATGTCTTCAAGGTTGGTCAGAGCAACTGCACCAAAGCAAAGCATACACACAGGGGGAGAAGTTTCACAAGCAGCTCATTTTTAGGACAATTTTGAATGCCATAAAAGAGGTGCCAGCAGGGTTGTCTGGACTGCCAGGATTAACCCTACTGAAAGGACTGCCCTGGCTTGGAAGTGACCTTAAAGCTCATCCAGTGCCACTCCTGCCATGGGCAGGGACACCTTCCACTGTCCCAGGTTGTTTCAAGCCCTGGCCTTGGGCACTGCCAGGGATCCAGGGGCAGCCACAGCTGCTCTGGGCACCCTGTGCCAGGGCCTCCCCACCTCACAGGGAAGGATTCCTTCCCAATATCCCATCTGTCCCTACGATGTCACTTCTGACACGTTTATCTCATTTCATCCCAAAAATACCCAGTGCTGGAAACCCACACCCACTCCTTAGGCAACCCAACCCCAGTCTCACACAAGTCAAGTCTCGTCCAAGGTTTAATGTGGATCTGACTGCAATTTTCCCTTCTGTTCCCCCAGAGAGAAGAGACTGACCAACAGCTCCTGAGCAAAGCCTTTATGCCACATTTCTTTAGTTCATCCCACACCTCCTGTCTGTGCACACAGAGCAGCCCTACCTGCCAGAAGCATGTAGAGCTCTGCCATCTTGGGCTGGAAGTTGATGGCAGCACTGAGGAAGTGGAAGGCTGAGGCATACTGCTGCATGGTGAGGTGCACCAAGCCCAGGTTGTACAGGATCTTCCAGTCAAAGGGAGCCAGGTAGTTTGCCCTCTTCAGGCAGCTGATAGCCTTGAAAAACAAAGGGATAAATGTGTTGGAAGAGCCTCCTCACAGCAGGAATCTTGTGCTTGCATGGAATTTGATGCAGATGGGAGAAAAGGGAAACTGGATACTTACTGCCACGTATTTCTTCTTCCCAAAGAAGCACATGCCAATGTTGTTCCAGAGTGGGGGGCTCTCAGGAACGCTGCTGGCCACCACCTTGTACTTGGAGAGGGCAACATCGAAATCCCCATGGGCCTGCATCATGCTGCCAGCAGCCAGGGTGGCCTGGGGACAAGAGTGAGCCACTCACAGCCCCGTGTGCTCAGACACAGCAGGAACACGAGAGGACAAA
This sequence comes from Erpornis zantholeuca, assembly GCA_013400515.1. Taxonomy (NCBI): domain Eukaryota; kingdom Metazoa; phylum Chordata; class Aves; order Passeriformes; family Timaliidae; genus Erpornis; species Erpornis zantholeuca. The sequence goes on along the minus strand of VZTN01030271.1, from coordinate 822,090 downwards.
ATGATTCAACCAAAACCATCTCAGAAGCAACCTTTTCACTTCTCAGGGCTGCCAAGACCTGCCAAGTGGGAGCAGATGGGGACTCTGGAATCTCTCACCACAGAGCAGAACACAGGGTGAAGAACAAACCTGAGTCTGCCTCTTCCTGCACTATTTTGATCCTAAGTGTCTCAGAAATGAGTCTGCCCAGAGAAACTGTGGCTGCCCCATGCCCAAGGCCATGCTGATGGAGCTTGGAGCACCCTGGGATAGTGGAAGGTATCCCTGCCTATAGCAGGATGGGCTTTAAGGACCCTTTCAACTCAAACCATTCTGTGAGTCTGTAATTCCATAATATTGCAACACGGCACTGCAAATGTTTAGGGTATTTTTTGGGGTGGCAGAAGTACTTCTTAGAGTATGAGGCTCTGAAAAGATCTATGCACTAATAGATTCTTTTTACAACCAAGCACTTCTGATGCAAGTTAAGTGAGGAGTAAAATGTACTCAAGCAAGACATATGCAGCAAAGCTCTCCTAGTTCACACTGACTGCCTGATACTGCAACTTAATGGGAATATGCATGGGGAAAAAATGGAAGTGAGTACAACACACTATATTTAAACCACTCTAGTTAAGTCCTTTATAAGATTTCACAGTGCCAAGTAAAATTCCTAAGTGTAAAGGTGTTTTCACAACAACTCATGTTTGTCCACCACACATTTCAATGCTCTGCATCGTTAGCAGGGGAAAAAAGGAGAGAAATGAAGTAACAGCCCTAAAAAGGGAAGCAGTTCCACAATGAGGAATGAAACTGAGATGCCAAACTCAGCTTTCCAGGCCAGAGCCAAGGAAATACACACAGCAGCTGGAAGCACAGGGTATCAGCAGATGGGAGAATAATAAAATGCAGTATCATTTGGATAACAAGGGACCTGGCACAGCTCTTCTGGGATTTTTAAAATCCAGAAGACCTTCCTTCCAAAGTAAATTCCACCTGGCTTTGGTGCAACTTCAGATTAAAAACCAAGGGATCAATTTAAAACCCCACATTCTGCCTCCTCCCCTTTCCCTACCTCCACACACATCCAACTCCCTACCCAGGGAAACATCCCAGAAATGTATTTCACCACAAGCTTTCTGGGCAGGATCCCTTCCAGCCTCTCCAGGCCCCAGCTGCAGATGGCAGAGCTCTGACAGTGGAATCAGCTTTAGGAGGTGTCCCCTCATGGCTCAGCTGGCTCATTTCCACTCCTCTCCATACCTTGTAGTTGCCTGGCTCGTAGGTAAGTGCATTTCCAAGGTGTTCAAAAGCCTTCTGGTAATCCCCAGTCTGGGAAAAAAAGTACATAAGCATCAGAAATTCAGGAATAAGGGGAGTTAAGAAAGAGAATAAAGGTTTTGTGGGCACCAAAATTTCTGATTCAGTTCTATAGCAAGCAGAGTGAGTTTTACAGTGCTCCCATTACACAAATGTTCCTGTTTGACAATTCACAGAACAGATTCGAAGAATTTATTTGACTTGGCTGGATTCACTGTTCTGACCCAACCAGAGGTATCCAGGGAGTTTGTACTCTGACTTTTTCACACACAAATGAGCTCTGGGTTCACATGTCTCTGCTCCTTTCTCTAGCCCAGAAAATAGGCTACAAACTGGTAGTCTGCACATTCCCAATTCCCTCACCACAAACTCCTCACTCCCCAGGGCTCTCCTGCTCAGGTGACAAACCCTTCCCTTGTCTTCCCATGGACTGCAGGTGTTAGTGGGCATCACTGTGGCCACATATGAGCATGTGAGAGCTTGGAATCACACAAATCCAATGGATCAGAACCAGAGGAGCTCTAAGGTCCCTTCCAAACCAAGCCATCCTGTGATTCTGTAGTTTCACCTCAATTCACCTAAAGCTCATTTCATTCCACCCCTGCCATGGGCAGGGACACCTCCCACTGTCCCAGGCTACTCCCAGCCCCAATGTCCAGCCTGGCATTGGGCACTGCCAGGGATCCAGGGGCAGCCACAGCTGCTCTGGGCACCCTGTGCCAGGGCCTGCCCACCCTCCCAGGGAACAAGTCCTTCCCAATATCCCATCCAGCCCTGCCCTCTGGCACTGGGAAGCCATTCCCTGTGTCCTGTCCCTCCATCCCTTGTCCCCAGTCCCTCTCCAGCTCTCCTGGAGCCCCTTTAGGCCCTGCAAGGGGCTCTGAGTTCTCCCTGGAGCCTTCTCCTCTCCAGATGAGCACCCCCAGCTCTCCCAGCCTGGCTCCAGAGCAGAGATGCTCCAGCCCTGGGAGCAGCCCCAGGGCCTCCTCTTCCTTTCAGGCACTACTGCCTATTCTTCTTTGCTTGTTCCCTCTTTGGGAAGATTATTTCTGGGATAATCCAGCACTTCCCATCCATTTTACAGACTCAAGGGTAAGCACACCTTTGTTATTTAAATTGATTCTGATTTTCCTCTCTGGTGCATTAACACTCACAATTTCATGGCTGCTTTTTCAGGATAACTTGCAAGAGTCCTGCTGCAGAAACAAGGTAATGACTAGTCATGTTTTGTTATACTTGGAGGATTTATAACAGAGTTCTGGTGGTTGCCAGACAGAATTCCTGCTCTGGCTCTGCTCCAGGGAATCAGCTTGCTTTTAGCAGCAATGAGAAGGTACAGAAAAGCAAATTCTGTCCTGTTAAATTCAATCTGTAGAGAAGCATGTGCAAGTCATGGGAAGGTGGATAGAAATTCACTCCATAAAAAACGTGGTTCTATTGAAAATAATTCGGTTTTTGTAACAGTAACAGCATTTAGTACCTGCAGGTACAGTAGGCCCAGGGCTGTGAGGAGGTCTGTGTTTTCTGGAGAAAACCTGGAACACAAAAGCCAAAGGGCTGGGTTGCTTTTTAGCCCTTCCAGAACAGGGTAAAAATAGAACAGGGACTCTGATGCTACATCATGATGTTATCACCCCAGGAAATCAAAGTGTTACTATTAAAAACAAATATTAGAACAACTGCCATCATTGGGACTTCCTCTGAATAACATCACACCTCAGCTTCCCAAATATCTTCTGGATATCAGCAGGAAGGCAACAAGGCTCTGAGAAATAGATCTGGACACGTAATAAGATAATGTGGTTTTGTTAAGCTTCAAAGTGAGTCTGAATCAGTGACCTGGAAATACAAAATGGGATTTTCTATCATCTCTCATAAACCACCCTGTAAATCCATCCATCCTAAGCCTCTTGGGCCATGTAGGACAGGCAATCCTCAGCATTCCTGATGGATCCTACACACTCCTCATCAGAATTTGTATTCACCTTATAAAAAGATTACAAATGAATAGGATGGAAACCACAACAAAAAAGGACAAAGCAGAGAGAGACAGTATTTGAGGTCACACTCACATCAACAGGAGTCAGTTTTTCATTCTCTGCTACCTTAAAAAGCCTTAAAAAAATCTGATGTGCACACTTGCACTGGCACCTCTACTGTACTATTCCACTGTGCCTGGTGGAATATGAACATGGAATAACAAGACTATCCTGGAGCTGGAAACAGCAAGAAAAATGTAAGAGGCAGATGAAAACAAAAGGAAACCCAGGAATAAACAGGAATGAAGAAGAAAGGAGGGCAGGGGAGCACCAGGATAAGAATATAAACCTGTAAGATGCTTAGCAAGGATTATTTACGTAATAAACATTCTAGATTAGTCCAAATGTCTGCCCAGCCACGCCCACTGTCAGGCAGCAGCCGAGGGCTGACATGCAAGGAGACACTATATGGATCCTGATTTTCTTTCTAGTGTTGGCCTCCATGGCAAAGCCATATTTGAAAGCACTGGGAATGCTTGGGAATGGCCAAAAACGAGGATGGAGGGGCACTGAGGAGCAGTGAAGAGGTGGGAGAAACTCCCTGTGCCCCAGCACATCTCCCTCAGCCACAAACTGCTCCGAGGGGAAGCAGCAGGTGACACCCAGCCAGCAACTGTGCATGGACAGCCAGGGTTAGGGGTTTTGGAGATAAACCTTTGGCATGGATGAAGTCAGTTTGGATCACTTTGCTCCCAGGCATCTCCATCCATTTGTTATTGCACTTTGTTTTCTGGCAGCCCTTCCAACAGTTCCCTTCTTCCCTGCCACACTGTCAGCAGGAGCAGAGACAGCTGAAGTGCTTGGAAGTGCCAGCTTTGCTCAGAGCCTCCGTAATTACCATTAGCTTTTTAATCATGGCCTCAATTCAGATCTGGGACACCAATCAATTTTCTCCTGGCATAGGATGGGAATGGGCAGATGGAAAAAAGGGATATTTCTTACTCTACAGCTTTCTTATATATTTCAATGGCTTTATCCATCTCCCCCTCCAAGAGGTGGATTTTGCCCAGCATCATGTAGGTCAGATTGTGTCTGTTGAGCTCCAGGGCATTGTTGAGCTGGTCTCGTGCCTAAAAACACAACCACAGAGAATAAAAAAATAATAAATGATTACAGAGCCCTAGGCAAAGCAACAACCCATGAGCAATCCCCAACAGCCAGGGAAGAAGGAGAGCCAAGAAACACCCCCTGAGCCTGGAGAACAGAAACCCCAGCCCAGCTACTCCTTGGAACAAGCTAAGCTCTGCACCTGCTTTTAGGGGCAGCAAAAGGCAGCACCTTCAAGCCAAGCAAGAGGCAATGGCCTCCCAAGGAGGAGACGAGCACAGGCCTGTTCCTGGATTTGAGTTTGTTTGGCTTGAGGGATGCTCTGGATTTGTTGGGTGAACTGATCCTTCACAGCTTATTCTTCCTTCAAATGCTTATTCCAGCAGTGAGCAAGTGAAAATCTCAGTGGAGGTGTGAGCAGGTGCCAGTTTGGAAGGGGTTAGTGCAGACAACAAATCCCAAGTGTGAATCCACACTCCAGAGGTCGTTTTTTTACAGGGATGCCTCAAACAGGGAGCACAGCCAGGGTTTGCTGCAAGGGCCACAGCACCCCACCAGCAGGAGGAGCTGGGCCAAATTGGGAACAAAAAGGGTCTGAATGCTGTTTTTTCCCTTACAAAGTAGCTGGATCAGAGAGAGCTCAGTGCTCACCACCAGCACTCAGGGGATGGTTAGAGGAGGAACTGGGAACAGCATGCTCAGACCTGGGAATAAAACTGTGTTTCAACCTCCAAAACTCCTTTACTAACTCCAGGTTTAATTCAAAATGAGCTTCAGGCACAGGAGCAATCCTTCCCATGGAGGAAAAAAGGACCTTCTGCACCTCCAGCAAACAGCCCCATAACTCCTTCCCTCTGAATCCTGCCAAATCCAAGGTGCTGGGCTTTCCTTCAGGAACTCTCTGCATGAGGTGCAGCAGTTTGGGCTGGGGAAATGGTTTGGGCCTTGGAACCCTTTTCTTGCTTCAAGAGGATGGACCTGGATTGCTGCTCCTACAAAGCCAGCAGTGTTCCTGGGTCTGCCTTTAAAGGGCTCAGAGACAGAAGCAGCTCTTGTTGGAGCACAGCCCAGCTTCTGTCTAGCTTGAGGTTTCTCAAACATTCCCTTTAAAACCAGAAATGTTCTCTGAAAAATCTTAAATTTCAGAACAAGTCTCTGGCCCTGCCAGATCTCCCTTTATCCAACCCCACTGGCTTGCAGCTGACTCAAAGTAATTCAGCACTCAAGTGGAAACAGACAACTCACAACCTTATGCTCCCAGAAACAAACACTGAAGCAAAAAACTTTCTTGCTGCAAATGATCCATTTCAAGCCACCAAAGACAGTGACATTTCTGGGATGCTTCCTGCTTCCCACTGGCATTACCTTGTTGAAGTGTTTCAGGTACATGTAGCACACACCCAGGTTGTGGCTGATCTCCTGCATGAAAAAAACCAAAAACCAAAAAACCAAAATCAGCACAAGGTATGAAACATAAAATGTGACAACAATGACCCAGAGCAGGAGAGCCCTGTGCCTGCCCACACCCTTCTTGCTTTGTAGAGCATGTAAACTTATAAATTCCAGTTACTTCAGGCACTTACAGAGCTTAAGTGGGGTTGTACACAAAACATTTCAGCCCACTGAGACCAAAACCACAGAAATGACAAATCTTTTTTAAGAGACATCAGACATTTCTCTTCAGAGAATGAGGAGCACAGACTGGCTTCTTCACCATGGTGTCACCCTCTAAAACCAGGGGAGCTGCCCTCATGGGTGACTCAGCCAGGCTGTACACCAGTAGGATATGCACAGTGTCCAGCCCAGCTGGACAAAACTGGAAGATGTGTGCAATTTTCCAAAACACAACGTGAGTACTGGAACATCTGATATCCCTCTGGAATCCTAAACAATTTTGCACAGGGTAGGAAGATCCCTTAGAGATCCTAAACACTCCGGGGACACTGCAGGGATAGTCCGTGCCCCTAATTCCTCACCCACAGTTTAACTCACAAGGCACCTTCCCCACCCAAGCACATCCCTCAAAAGCAAGGTCCTCCCATTCCTTATTTTATTCTGGTGGGCATTTCACTGATTCACCAGCTTAGACAGCCTCGACTTTTCACAGGGAACTCTCTTATTACATTAACCTGTCTCCCTCCACACAGCCTCCACAGCTGTGCAGAGCTAAATCAGTGACTCTGGGCTGCTGCAGGCTGCAGAACGAGGGAAGAGCACAGCCTGGCTCTGCTTGCAGTGCTGAGCCAGGAATGGGGAATAACTACTCAAAATACCCACTGGCATCTGCCTGCTGGCTTGTAAATATGGTTACAGGCATGCCAAGCACTGGGAATGCAGGTGGGAAAAAGACTCATGATACAAAAGATTTCTGAGCTGTCTGGCACAAGGTAAGTTGAGTAACACCAAAGTTATCACTGTATCCTGAATTTTAGATGTACTGAGAAACAAAGGAATGAGCTCACATTCTGCAAACCTACTTTAGAAACACTTCTGCAGGCAAAACAGGCAGCTGCAGAAGGCTGCAAGGCATGGCCTCTCCCTCACCCACTGTCACACCTTTCCCTTTGCAATGCTCTTTCTCTCTTTTTGTCTTTATACAGAAGAACTATTTAACCACTGCTCCTGTGTTTTCAGTGGTGTTTTGCATTATGAAAACTTTCCCAATTACTCAGGCAAGTTTTAATAACTGAGGTTTCCAAACTCTCCCCATACTTCCCTTAAAGTATAGATGTGGTTATGTTAAAAGTGATCCTTTGCAAAGCTCAAACACAATGCTCAATTCTCTGTGCCCCAAGCCAACGCATGGGATTTGGCTCCTGTGATCCAAGCCAGGCTCAGACCACAGGCAGTGTGAGCTCACCTTGCATTGGGACAAGTGTGCAGCTATCACAGGGATCTGCAACTCCCTGAACACTCACCCAGTCCTTCTCATCGAGTTTTGCTGCTTCATTGTACACTTCGATGGCTGCCTTGTGCTTTCCCAGGAGAAACCTGCAAAAGGATTGCAATTCTTAGGTTTTTTCCTGGTTTTAGACCCTTCTGTGCAGCCACTATCACATTTGCCAGTGAGAAATTATCCTATCTGCTGCTTCTCCAGAGATCTGCAGGAGAAGTTTACAATCTCAGCACTGCTCCCTCTCAGGACCAAGGTCATCCATCCTGGCACTACTGGGGATGTAAGGAATGAATGCCCAGGCTCTGCAGCCTGCTTTTGTCTCCAAGGGAAGAGACAGGTACCCTAACACAACATTCAGAGACAGAAAAGAGTCTGTAGGGCAAGTGTGCCGAGCTCAGGTCAGCACCTGTAGCTCTGGACCTTGAAATCAGTATCACCTTTCTGCTTGAAGCCCAAAGGAAAAGGGAACACAACAGCAGCCAGGCAGATAACAGAGATTCTGCTTAAAGAACAACCCACGCTTCTGGAAGCCAAGCCAAGTGTTGATAAGGAGGAAACACGTCTGGAATTAAGCAGCCTAAGAGAAAAACAAAGCATGGAAGGTCCTGGGTGGCACATCCAAGAGAAACAACAAATAAAACACCACTCACAGGGATCGTGCCACCTGCTTGAGGTTGTCAGCGCTTCGAGGGTTCAGAATGGAACATGTCTGGAAAAGTTCAAGAGATTCTTGAATTTTCCCCTCCAAGCGAAATATCAAAGCTGTAAGACAACATACAGCAGGCAAATGAATCCATTCTCAGCAGGAAAAACGTGCCCCTGGCAGCAGGGAAAGAAGGGGGAGTACAGACCCATCACATCCATGTGCCTCTGGTGCCTCCCCCTCCTGCAGCACCCACAGTTTGTGTCTGCAGGCAGGGCTCTGTGTGCCTGCAGAAATTTGGGAGTCAAAGCTTTAAGCTTTAAACCTCAGGCAGTTGCTTGTAGAGATGCAGTCTGGATTTGTCCCCTCCCCAGCCTCCCCAGGCTGCAGTATCTCCCTGCCAGCAAATCTCCACTGTCCACCACCGTGGCACTTGGAACTGGAATGCCACATTTTGGGGGACATTTCTCAGGGGCCAGAGGGCAGGACAGGAAGAGGAATACCATCCTTGGAGCAAGGAGTGAGACAACAACCACCCAGGGTGGGTAACGAACAGAAAACATGCATCTGTAACACAATCAAACACACACAAACACACTGAAGGCCAGGAGCCCGTAATCCAAGGAGGAACTGGTGATAAATACAGAGAAAACAGGACATTTAATCTGCCCATTACATGTGAAAATCCCAAACTTCAAAACTAAATGGAGCAAGCAGGGAGAAAAAAATGTGGTTTTTACATAACAATTCTATGTTTCCCTCATCTATCCCCTGTATTGTTCTCTGTATCTCAAATCAGGGGTGACCTGCTCTAGCAAAAAGAAGATTTTCAGACATACCTTGAACATAGACAGCATATTCACAGAGCCCTTGGGACTCCTGGAGCTGCTCTTTGATGACAGCCTGGAAGGACAAAATTGTAAACTCACATCATTTTAACGAAGCTGATTCCAGAGATTTGGTTCCAGTCACAAAAGTCCCAACCCCACGTGTGACAAGGGCACTGGACCATGACTGGGACAACCACACAGTGCACAGGCCAGAGCTCTGTGCCAGGAACTGTGGCCCTTTAGTATTCCACTGTTCATTCCTATTCCCAAAGGTAACTGGATACTACCTGGGGAAAACGCCACGAGGCATCTCTGAAAGCATCCTCTGCTGATAAGGGTATCTACTCCAGGCCCTTTGTGACAGAATAAATTGAACTGGAGCAACTGCAGCTGAGTCAATGGAAGCCAAAAGAACAAATGAGGAGTGCACAGGGGAAAAAACCTGATAAAAATGTAAATTCTTGCTGGCTGCACCCATGCAGCTCCCAGTTTGGGGTGGGGTGGTTGCAGCTTGGATATACTGCATAGCCACAGCTGGTCCTACCTTTGGGAGGATGAACACCCTGGATAGGAACCAAGGGCATAATTTGTGCTCTGAGACTCCTCTTTTGTGCAGAAGTGGAAGAGATACAAGGGGATAAGAGTAATTTCTGGGTGAGCAGTGACCTGGTGCTCATCTGGCATCCCAGATGTGTATGGTCAGTACCAGCATCCCCGGCCTCGGAGAGGAACAGAGGTGAAGGACCTGAAAACTGAACCTTAAATGCAGCACACAGGAGAAAAACTATTACTGAGAAAGTTATTCTTGAGATGGTATTAATTGAGAAGTTATTACTGAGAAGATGGAAAGTTCTTATTGACCATTCTCACCCGTGAAGAGAGCAAGAAAAAGGAAAAACAGGCCTGAGCTGCTCTTCCCTCACGTGTGCCTGCTAATTTATCCATATAACTCTTTACAAAGTGCATTATTATAAAACATTTGACTCAGAAATAACCAACATCTCCTCAATTCAGATACTCTGGATTGTTCCATCTACATAAGCCCAGATTCTCAGAGCAAGAGAGGGCAATAGAGAGCTATCTTTTAGAGAAATCTGATTTATTCTATAAACCTACAAAGTCCCACAGCAAAAGGCCCTTAGCTGAGGAATAGGATCTGTAATCCCAGATTTGCCCCCCAAGTTTATTTAAGGTGCTGATGACAGAATTTAGACACAACTGGCAGGAGACCAACCAGTCTGTGTCATCCCAGGGCATGCTGCAGCTGCACACTCTCGGGGATGTCTGCCTGGCACCTTGCTGGAGTGGCATTGAAAGGGTCAAAATCATGTTAATGCCTTCACTTTGGCAAGCTGATGTTACTAAATACACAGTTTTTTAATGGCCTTTTAGTTCACTGAAAACTCTGGGAGATTTAAAAACCCTTAGAGAGGGAGCATTTCAAAGCACTGAGTGGGAAAGACCAAAATTAATTAACACGACAGGTCACTTGTTTCTCACTGAGACTAAACTAATGGATTTTAACAATGCCCAAACTGTCTTCAAATCTTCCAATTTTACTGCAGAAACACTGTTTTGTGAGCTCTGAGGAAAAGCAAAGCTGGCCTGCCAAGCAGAGGAGTATTTATTAGCTGACTTCTCTTGATTTTTCCCTGCTATTTCCTTGCTTCCATGACTGATGAAGACATGAAGACGTCAGTGTTGCTCTTATATCATCTCGTTATTTTCTCTGGTTTCCTGAGCTGCACATATTTTTCTTTTCTGTACTCTGTGATTCCACATCCCACCACAGAAACAATCAGCACACAAAATTCACACCAAAAACCTCCAGTCAGACAACAAAAAAGGAAAACAATTTTCTGTTTCAAGGGCTAGTGCAAGTTGTGTTTCTATCTATGCAAACCAAGACCTGAGAGGAAATCACTGTACTGATGATACAACCCCCAGCTCTGTTAATTAAGAGCTAAATGAGTTTCCTCCAGCCTGCCTGCTTCCCAAGCACCCCCAGGACCTCTCCAGCAGAGGCAAGTCCTGACTAACACGGTGTCTCAGAAGCCAAAAAGTCTTTTCAGATCTTTGTTGCACATGCCACAATCAGGAAGGCACCTCTGGTCCCCTCCTCCTGGCCCTGGGTGCACCATCTTCTCATGTTCATTTTACCAGGAAAACACACTGTTAAATAATAATTTGCCATTTTCTTTGTCTGCTTACCATGATAATCCCAAACAAACAGCCTGTTCCAAACTATTCCCCAAGCCCAAGATGAATTAAAGCCTGCCATGGATCATGTGTAAAATGAAAGAATTTTGCTCAAGAGTAACCAGGATATTTTTTATTTACACTTGGTAGTAATGTTCCCCTCAGCTGAAGTGTTTTCATAGCCTCTCTGTAGCACCATCAAGAAACCTGCACTGTGGAACTGTGCTATTATCAGTTTGGAAAACCTTATCCTTCACTAGGAACAACAGAGGTTTGCTGTTCTTTCCCCTTTTCCCCTCCCAGCGACATCCTAAGTTCACAGATTGCTCCAGAGAGCTGCACCCTCAGATCCTGAAGGCAGCCAAGGAGTGGAGAACACTGAAGTAATTTTATTTGTGTTTTCTCTCGATCCCCTTATTCCAAAAGTCAGGAAAGAGGGTGGTTTGGAAATTGGCAAAACTGTTTTTTCATGACATCGATAAAATAATTCCCAGGTTCTGGAGGCAGCTCTTACCTTACACTCCTCGTAATCTCTGCGGACGTAGAGCAGATAAATCAACCAGTTCTTCCTCTCCAGGATTGGCAGCTCTGGTGCTGTACATGGAAAATATTCACAGAAAACAGGGAATCAGACTGAGCAGCAGAGAACCTGGGAGAGATATTCCCAACCACCCCAACTGCCAGCACAAGGCAAGTAATTCAAGAACTGAAATTGCAATTAATGGTTTGACTTGAAGGCTGGAGTGTGGACTTCCAACCAGCGTCTGGTTTTATTTTACTTCTCAAACTGGTGGATAAAACAGCTTGTTCAGGTTAGACACTAAGTAAAAGCTCTAAGCAGCAAACTTCCACCTGGTCCACTGGAAGGTGTCCCTGCCCATGGCAGGAGGTTGGTCCCTTCCAACTCAAACCAGTCTGGGATTCTAAAGGACTTGAGGCATCAGCTCCTTCTGGAGCAGCTCCGGGATTAAACAGCTCCACACACACATTTTAATTCAACACCAACACTGGCTGGAGGAATTGGATTTTTTCAAATACATAAGAAGCAGCTTGGGGGAAATGAGTTGGATTCACATTTTGAAACTAGGACAGAAGAATCAAAGGTCTTTAAGATAAATTTCTGGGAGTGAATGAGCAGGAAACAGGCGATACGCACAAAAGGAGATTGGGGAGATGGGGTCTGAAGGTGTGAATAATTTAAAGAGGTCAAACTTAGTTCTTTGAAACTGTGAAGGGACTGTGAAATATCACAGGTCTGAACGGCTGGGAAGCTACTGCAGAAAAACATTTGATGCAGTGGAGGAGGAAGCCTTGAGCTCCAGCATCTCCATGGTGCGGAGCTCGCAGCAGTAATTATGGCAAATCACGGATGGATGTTGCTTAGCGATATCCACGTCGGGTTTACAAGCTGAACACGCTGCTGTGCATTTCATTAAGGCTGGAAATGTATTGCCTGCGACTGGAGTCTCCACGCCGAGAGGTAACCATAGCAACTGGCCCAAAAGCTCCGTGTTTGCAAGTCAATATTGTGACACGAGTGCGGAGGCAAAGCCGGGCGAGGGCTGGGGCAGAGCTGGGGGGGACACGGCACAGGGACACTTCTGCAGCCCTTCGAGCCACCCACGGCCACGCGGGCTCGGCTCCGGCAGCACTGAGCACAAGGTGACACTGGAGAGTCCCTGCTCCCCTCTGCCATCGGAGGTGAGGACGAAGAAACCCTGCAGGGGGAAGGGCTGCATCACGTCGGGAGGCAGGTGCCAAGTGTAATTATCTTTTGGAATGGCTAAGCTTTAATCACCTCTGGAGCACACCAGGCTCTCCCCCACAACCCACATCAAGTCCAGTTTCACGGAGAGGTCCTGAAACTAACATCCTTCAGCTGTTGAATTTGGAAAACATTTCACAAAGCCATTCTCATTCTCTTGGTTTTTCTTTCTTAAATTCCAGAATATCCATCTATATCCATTTATGTTAAAACTGAGAATTAAGTGTGCACATTAGCAATTTAAGGTCAGATACCTTCCAAAGAAGGTTCAAGTACCCTAAAACAAATAGAAAGCTTGCAGTCCAAACAAAAAAGCAATCCAAATAAACAACAGAGTAATCCAAACAAAGAAGTAATCCAAACAAAAGAGTAATGCAAACAAGCGAAGCTTACAGAAATGCACAGATCACAGATCCAAATGTTCCCAAATTCTGCTCTGCTGTGGAGTACCTGGATCTTTGTAAGTAAGGCATTTTAATGAGCGTGTTCCCAGATCAGATTAATTGATTTCTGATGGCTTTATGTTTTTCATTATTCCTTCTTAGAGTGAAAGGATGAAGGGAAGAGTCAAGAGGCTCCCTAAATAGCCACAAATGGATTGAAACCCCACAGTTTCACATCTGAAGCCCATTCAGGGGCCACCTAATTCAGTGACACTCTGTAGTTACTTCCCTGTATAAGTTATTACGGGTGCCAGGGTGTGACACAAACATGGCACTTGGGGGTGCTGGCAATGCACTGCCCCTGGATCCCTGGCAGTGCCCAAGGCCAGGCTGGACGGGGCTTGGAGCACCCTGGTCCAGTGGGATGTGTCCCTGCCTGTGGCAGCAGATGGGATGAGATGGGCTTTTAAGGCCCATTCCAACCCAAACCTGACTGGGATGCTATAAAAGCAGCTGGACTTGTGTGCCCTTCCTGCCTGCTGCCACAATCTGATATAAAACACCAAACCTGACACACCTGGGCACTTCCCACCTTCTTTTGTAAGTATGGATTTAAGGAGAGACACTGCAAACTCTGTGACCCATCAACATTCCACTAGCAGTCAGAACTGAAGTATCCTTCACCATTTTGTGCCTATTAATGCAGCCTCAAATCAGAAAATCCTGCAGCTGTCTGAAACAGGGAATAATCAAAAGATCTCCAGACACACACCACCAGATCTCCAACCATCTGTTCATGCCCTACTGGGGGGTTAAAAAGAAAAAGTACCATTTAAGGTTAAAATAAACACCAATGTTGTGGGCTAAGATAAGAGGCCAGTACACCAGGGAGGGGATGGAGGATTGGTTGTTTAATTCCTGAAGGAAAGAGCTTTTTCACACTTATGAGACAAGAAGGATGTTATACTCCACTCCCACGCCATGGAAACGCCTGCTGGGAACAGAGATGGGAAGGAAGAAATGCTGAATGTCAGAGTGAGGGCTGAGCAAAGCATCAGGCTGCAAAGGAAAAGGGGAAAACCCAAGGAGCTGCCTAAAAGTGCTGGGATGGAGAGAAACCAGAGAAATCAAAAGCCACGGTGAGCCCAGGAGTGAGCACCACTCACACCTGCACAGATAAAGCAGCTCTGCTTCCCCCAGTGATACATGGAGCTAAGGATAACTGTGTGGGATTGGGAAAACACAGGGAGATTTTATGCTCCTAAATCTCATTTGAAAATAGCACCAAGGCTGACTGAGGAGACACGAATTGCTTTTTTTCTTCTTTCTCCCTAAGACAAGCAAATTGAAAGCAGGCAAACAATCCTGATGTTTTTCAAAATCTATGTCTAAATTCATGATTAAATTTGACACAGGAACATATCTGATCCCCACCTCCCCCCAAAATGTCTGTGGGAAGTAAAGTACTATTACCAAGCTCTATGTTCTATTCAGATGCAGAAAGAATGAATGGAAATTATTTAGACACCTCTCCAGAGCCACAACCATCTTAATCTGCATTTCTGCTTTCCCACAAAGCAGTGGATAGCTGCTCCTGGTGCATTTATCTCCCTCAGGTTTGCTCCCCCACCCTGCTGATAAGGGCTGTCGCAGTGCAATGGGTCACTGCATTCTCCTGAAGAAAATGGAAATACAAATCTCTGGCTGTTTGGGTCTCTAGCTCCAGAGTAAGGGAATAAAACACTTTCTTCAATATATGGACCTTCAGGAGTTTCTCCTGTCAGTGCTGTATGAAGACACACTTTTCTTTGTCACCTCTAGCAATAATCCAGGCACAGGTTGGAAAAGCATAGTTTAGATCCTTCTAGCAGTGAAGAAACAAAAAGCCATTATTTTCTGTAAATCAATCTGCCCAAAGGCCAGTCCAGGAAAACACAATTATCAAAAAACTTGGTATCTACAGCAAAAAGACTTTGTAACTTGCATAATTGTCTTTTGGCCTCTCTTTTGTGTGACTACAAAAGTCCTACACCAGGGAGTCAGGCACCAAATATATGATTAAATGCCTTTGAAGTGTGTTTTGATTGAATTCAAAAGGGAATCCATCTGATCCCCTACCTCCTCGCTGGCCAGTGATTGATTGCACGAGCCACTTCCAGCAATGTGATTTTTCTTTCTGACAATGCTCCTTTAAGGAAGCCACTGGAGCAGAAACCCTGACAGAATCGGAGTAAGATCATCAGGTTTGTATCTCTGCTGCTCTATCATCACTCTTCCCTTTATTCATCCCCTTATAGATTTTCTCAAAAGACTGAAAAAAATAATAATGAATTACTCCCTTTTGTGCAAACCTCCCTAGGAAATTATTTTGTGCTTGCATCTCCATATTGAGTAATTATATCTTAGAGATGAACTATTAAACAGTGGGGTTTACATTTAATAAAAGGGCTTTAAATTGCTGTAAAAGGAAGAGGGGAAAAAAGCCCCAGAAGCTCTTATGAGATTTCATGGGGGAAATGATTGCTAAAGCCCCAGCAGTAAGAAGTGGCTCAAGAACACGTTTTAGTCATCTCAGAGGGAAAAAAAACCAGTTCAGAGCCCAGCCCTCCTTCCAATCCAGATTACTGGAAAGGGTCCAAGCCCCCGTTCACCCCTTCCAACTCTGAACCCAACCTGCAGCAACCTGGGCAAGAGCAGCTAAAGGGCAAAAGACTCAAGAAGACACAAAGAAAAACTTGTTATTTGCCCAAAATCCACAATAAACTAAAGCACACATAACATACAGCACAAGGAAAGGGCAGGAAAGCTTTGGAAAGGCAATGGAATAGAAGTATTTTCATTTTTTTTATTTTCAGTAGCTTCATGAGCCACAGTCTGGATCCATCATGGTACATACCACATATGTGGGAAAGGTTTTCCAAAAGGACTCAGCTATCCCTTTCCAAATTCTAATTCAAAATTCCATGTTCCAAAACAGCATCATCCAAGCACAGAGATATTTTCAAAACTAACAAACATGCAGACAGTGCCTCAAGCCTCTATTTGTGACATTTTGATATTGAGGCAACAGAAGCACAAAAGAATTTCATAAAGTTAATCTTACAATCACATAATGGTTTGGGTTGGAAAGACCTCAAAGATAATCCATGGGCAGGGACACCTCCCACTAGCCCAGGCTGCTCCAAGCCCCAATGTCCAACCTGGCCTTGGGCACTGCCAGGGATCCAGGGGCAGGCACAGCTGCTCTGCTCTGGGCACCCTGTGCCAGGGCCTGCCCACCTTCACAGCCAGGAATTTCTTCCCAATAGCCCATCCAATCCTGCCCTCTGGCAGTTTAAAACCACTGCACCTTGCTCTGAAGAAATCAAAGCAGGAAGCTGGGCTGTGGCAAAGCAGGGAGGGATGGAGGTTATCAGCTCCCATCATTAGGCAAGGCTTGCTCGGACACACAGCAGCATTGGACTGGACTGGACTAGACCGGATTGGATTGGATTGGATTGGATTGGATTGGATTGGATTGGATTGGACTGCACTGGACTGGATTGGATTGGACTGCATTACACTGGACTCGACTGGATTGGACTGGATTGGATTGGATTGGATTGGATTGGATTGGATTGGACTGGACTGGACTGGATTGGATTGGATTGCACTGGACTGGATTGGATTGGACTGGACTGCATTGCACTGGACTGGATTGGATTCAATTGGATTGGATTGGACTGGATTGCACTGGACTGGACTGGATTGGACTGGATTGGATTGGACTGGACTGGACTGGACTGCACTGGATTGGATTGGATTGGATTGGATTGGATTGGACTGGATTGGATTGGATTGGATTGGACTGGACCGGACTAGGTTGGATTGGATTGGACTGGACTGGACTGGAGATTCAATCCCCATTTCCAAGTACTTCTGGTCATTGCCTCAAGGGCAGAGTCCCAGGGGCATAAAGCCAATTCCCTTGCCGCTGCAGGACAGCATCCCCGTGTGCGAGGCCCCACATGGAGCTCTCTGCGGAGCGCCCGCCCCAGCCCGCGCTCCCAGCCCGGCCTCCCGCGGCCGTGTGCTCACATTACTGACAGGGTTACCAGGGTTTCCACTCCAGAGCTTGGGCGAGGCTCAGGCATAGCTGTGGTTACAGCCCTAGCGCAGCTCCGTGCTCTCATATCCACGTTAAATAAACATGGATAGGGAGGATGAGCCCATCTGTGCCTGTCTCCTTTTTGCCTTGAGCTTCACAAGCTGCCAACGCCAGGAATTCCACTACCGTTTGTAAATTCAGTGTCAGAGAGGGAATGGGCATCTTCTGGGCAAAAATAACATTAAAAGAATAGAACGTGCACTCAAACAGCTTCTGCAGAACAACACAACACTGCAGGGAATTGGATTTTCCAAAACAAGGTATGATAATGGACAGAAAGCATTTGTAAGGTCTAATATCAATTTTTTTATCAAGATTTAAAACTAACAGACTGCCTTGGTGTGAGAGGAGCATCCTACAAATTTCTAGCAGAGCCAAATTTAACAAGAAATCCTCTTCCTTCCTCAGACTCTTTTACTGAGAGTGTAGCAGTAGATACATTAGAGCTTTGAAAGAAAACTAGCACAGGAACATTGCTCTTCCTACGCCCAGATCCATCCTTGGAGTTTGAAAATGGAGCCGTTAATGTATTCAAAACTCAGTAATAATGAAAAATAACCCCAAAACCCAGCACTCAGAAGAGGCTCTAAGAGCTGTATTTCACTCACCATGTGTGAGTAAATATATGTGAGAATAGAGGTGTTTGTGTGCACAAATCCCTCTAAAATGGATATAAACAACAACAGAAAAAGGAGCAGCTTTCTGCTGCAGCCGTTTTCTGTTTAATCCCTTTTCCCTCTGTTTTCCCGTTTGCAAATTGTTGCTGGAACACCTTTAAATCAAGCCCTAAAGCCGCGTGGTTGCTCGTTATTTACAGTCAGCTGGGGTTAATAAAACTCATCGCACACAGCCCGGCGCTGGCGAGGAGCCGTAACTCATCCCCAGAGCTGCCTCCCGTGGTTTAATGGCTCCACGAGGTGCACGGGAAGCTGGAAGGAGGCTGGAAAACAGCGGTTTAAACAACAAAAAAAAAGCAACATTTCTGACTCTCCACCTCCCCCTGCAGGAAAATTAGCCAAGGATAGATGAAAGAGTTCAAAATTGTATCTTAAATCTGATTTATACTGTAGGGCATGGGGGAAAAAAGGCATTTTCTCTTGCTACTTTGCACTGCATAAATCTCACAGAGTTGCCTGCTCAGATTTGTGGTTTTTTCTGATTTAAGACATTTACAGTTCTGAGTTAGTCCAAAAAAAGATGGTTTAATTTATGAGACAAATACACTGATAGTTCAATTAATTTGCCTTGTAAATAGAATTAATTTATCTGATTATTTGTCTTCTACTATGTGCTGCTTAAGTTCAACCTTAAGGTGAAGTGGGTTGATCTGTAAATAAACACACACTTGTGATCCCCCTGGACCTCCCAGTGCCAGTGAAGCTCCCAGGGGCAGAATCAGTTGGGTTACTGGGAAATCTCTGTTAGCAGTAGGAGGCTGGTGAGGTACCCCTGTGCAGTCCTGAATCCACCTGGGGGAGATGAGATTTACACACATTAATGGAAGTACACGATCCCCATCCATAAAAAGTTTAATTCAGGCCAGATAATGCTCAATTCAAGTCTAAAATTTGATTCAAACAAATAACACCAGAGAGACATTTAGTAACAAATGCCTTTTAAAAGAAATTTGAAAAAGTAGGGTCTTTCTGAAAAATAAGAATCGAAAGTCTATTTGCCGTGCACAAGCCATATTTGACCACTGGTGCTGACTGCTGAGCAGAGATGTCCTCAGAACAGAGAAAAACCAAAAAATAGAGAAAAACGCCCCAAAACCAGGCTACTTTACATGTTAGTTCTTAAGTCCCTAAAGGTGCAGACACCACACTTGGAGATACTCAAGGATCCAAGCCCTGGCATGACATCCCAACTCTTCTCTGTTTAAACCATGTCCTGCTTGATGCTTTGTGCTCTTGTAGGGAAGGTGGAGCCTGAGCCCTCTGTGGGTGCCTGTTTGCCAAGGCTGCTCCCAGCTTTGGGAAGCAGAGCCCTCCATGGCAAAGGCTTGGCAATAAAGTGCCTTAAGAACAGCAGAGGTGGTCTGAGATACTCACTGCTGGCTCCTCACTGTCTCCTCCCACAGCAGCACTGGGATGGCAGATATTTCCCTCACGAAGTGGCTGCAGGCATTCCCAAAATAACCAGCTCTCATTAATTCCAGCATCAGGAGCACAGTAGTTTGGGGATTTCCAGTCT
Source organism: Erpornis zantholeuca (assembly GCA_013400515.1). Lineage (NCBI taxonomy): Eukaryota > Metazoa > Chordata > Aves > Passeriformes > Timaliidae > Erpornis > Erpornis zantholeuca. The sequence continues at coordinate 802,649 of VZTN01030271.1, read as the reverse complement.
AATCCTTCCTTTGGCTTTAATTCCTCTGCTTAGTCTTTTTCTGTCTACAGTGCGAGGTATTTTACATGGAAATTGAAACTGAAGTCCTTATAAGGCATTTGTAAGAAAAGCTTTTCCTTTAGAAAGCAAAATAAAATTCCAGCAGGGAGAGAACCACAATCCAGGCATGACAGTCTTTGAAACTTCCCACTCCATAAGGAATAGCACCTAGAACCTGTCCTCGCTTCATCCACTGCCAAAGAACGTTATACTGGAAGAATATTATAAGAATATATATATATACAAAAAAATATAGAAGCTGGTCTTGCAACATTTCAATACTCCCTACTACAAGACCTTAGTTTGAGTTCTTCCAGCCCCATTGCCTCAGGATGAAGTTTTCCAGGCAGGGAATCCCAGTCTATCCTGGGATGAACATCTGCCTGTGCACCTTCACTCTTCCCTCCTGCACAAATGTGTTAATGATACAGTCTTTAATTACACAGTCACAGAAGCACACCCTGCCTCCTTCTAATTACGAGTATAAAAATGAATCACAGTCAGGCAGGGAATGAAACAGTTGAGAATTATGAATAAACCAGTGACTAAATCCCAGGACTTGCAGCGTGTGTAACGCAGCTGGAAGCGTCGGAAGCGAGGGGGACAGGCCCTGCAAGGAGTGAATGGAGATGTTTTTTATTCAAAAAGCCCTCAGTGAGCTGCTCCTTGCTCAGCAAGTCCCATCATTCCTGTGCCACAGAGGCTGTGGGAGAGCTGGGCTAAATCCAACAGGCAATTATGTCACTTAAGACTCAGATGCTCAAAGTCCAGCTGCACAGACAATGGGAATTCTGACTCTTGAGTGAGCTGCATCTCCTTCAAGTGTCTGAAAATGGAGATATGAGTGACTTGCCTTGGGCTGTCTCCAAGGTTAAGGAGAGGAACAGGCATCCTTAGGAAGGGCATCACCCCAGCACAGGCGGCTGGGAGAGGTCAGGGAATGGCACAGATTCCCTTTCCACTTACTAAACATGGAGCACGGGTGATCTGCTGAGACTTGCTCTGCATCACAGAGATCTCAGTGCAGGAAGATGAATCCCACCCTTCCTAAATTTGTCACTTACTATTTTTACAGACTTATTTTTAAATTCTCACCAGAAGATGCCATTTTATCTGTACGCAGCACACCAACAAACCGGAGCTGAAGGCTTTAAAATCAAAAGAAACTTGCTTGGCACCAAGGATTTTCAAAGAAGCTTCAAAAATGAATTTACCTGTTTTAAAAGCTGGCTAAAATGCTCCCTGCTGTGCTGCCTGCAAAGGATTCCCTGCTCCCGTCAGCATAGATATTAATGTACACACACAAGAGGGCAGAGCTGTGCTAGCACATTCCAATTTAAATATTACCAGTTCTTTGCAGTGCAGGGATTACTGGGCTGTTATTTTGGGGAGAAGAGGATGAAGTGCTGGATATTATAGAATTTAATTACCCAGAAATGATAATCCATTTTTTTAATCTCACTACTCAAAACTAGCAGCTGCATCAGATCCCAAGCATCACGCACGGCACTCACTGCTCCCCACTTATCGGCGAGATGGAAATACCCAAGTCTCTTACATAAAACAATGATGTAATTACCAACTAATCTAGCTTATTTAGGAACCAGTTTCTTCCCACAAGGTTGGAGGTTCAAATGAACTAAAAGATCTTGGCTTGCACGTGGCCAAATGGAAGCAAATGGGTATGGACAGATAAGGGCTGGATTGGCTCCCCCCGACCACGACATTCCCACTAAGGCCTTTTCTTTCTGACACACTTAGAAGTATTAATTAATTTAACTCAAGGGGGTTGTTTTTATCTGGATTTCTCAGGCAGCTTCACTCTTACAAGTTCAAAGGCAGCTTTGAAGCCAGCTCAAAGAATGGATTTATATTGATTTAAGAAAATGTATCAGAAATTCAGAAATGATCTGCACTGCAAGTGCATGGAACCGACTCCTCGGGGTGGAGAGTTCCTGCTCTTCAGATTAAATACTCACAGAATACCTTAAAACATCTGCAGGAGCAGGAGGGATCCCCACTGGTTCATCTGGGCGAGCAGGAGGCACCCAGAGAGAGACAGGACAGCTCATCAAAAGCCACTTATCTATTTCTGCATAATCTGAGCATTATTTATTATCTAAGAGCCACATTTTGAGATTGTTTATTGTCACTGGCACTTCCTAACCAGAGTCACCACCCAAGAGGCCAAGCAGTGCATTGCAATATATCCATTTATATGATACTTTTCATTTCATGTCTCCCAATGTTCTGTTAACCAAAAAGCCTGCAGCATCCAAAACCTGTCACTGGATATTAGGCCAAGCTTGTGGTTGATAAATGGAAAGCAACAAAAGCCAAAGCACTTTGCCAAAGGTCACAGTTAATTCCTTGCTTCAGACCCTAGAAAAAACATACCTACAAAGCATCCCAAAAATACCCCAGTGCCCAGGCCTGGGAGAACACTTGATCTCTGCTAATACTTTTACAGGGTTTTAATTTTGAAAATTATCTACATGACCCTTCCTGTGGTATGTGTAGAGGTGGTTATGACAATTCAGAATTCTCATTCTTGACAGATTAATGGATTTTTAGGACAAGTTCTTCCCAGTGATTCAAGTGAAATCCATTTTGCTTCAGTGAGTTTATTATACCATGTACATATTTAGGATTCTACCTTGTCATTAAAACACCATCAGTGCATCTCAGAAGGTCTGAGGTCTCATATTCATATAGAAATCCAAATGCATTTAAAATTGTCCCATTAACCTCTGAACTGTTATTAAACAAACAGGAGCTCGGAACTTACTTTCTAAACATTTTGTCCACAATTAAGGGAATAACTTCAAGTTATGCTCCATAAAAATCAACAATACAAGCTGGCAAAAGCACTTCTCCACTCCAGTACTATCAGATCCTATAAAATGACTTGATTTGCCTGTGTGGGAAAAAGAAAGTGGGAAGATGGGAGACAGCCTATCTCAATTCCGAACCAGTAAAGCATTTAGGAAAATATCTGATTAATTTAGAATGCAGGAGGGAGATTAAAACCCCACCTCAGGAGGCTGACATTAACTCCTTATCGCTTCAAGGAACAGAGCTCCCTTTATTCCACCCTCAGTTGCCTGGGGATCAACACTGGGAGAGTTATGGATCTTGATGGAGCAACAAAGGGAATTGATTTTTGGAGCAGCTCTCCCCACAGGGGGTAAAGGACAAAATAATGAATGGTTTTGCTCCTCCTGTGTTAGCTGCTGAGGAACGACTGTCACCAAGCGTGGCCGCAAGATCCTCGGAGGGAGTCGCCTCCACCCGTGCCGTTAATTCAGATCGTTGGATGGAGAGATTTCAAACCCAATTCCACCAGCATCATCTGCTCCAGAACCTTTAGACCTCCTTCACCCTTGTGGAACACTCATCCTCTTCCCTCCTGGCTGACCTGCCTCCAAGGCAGACTCGCCCAAATCCCAACTTTTGGGCTTTCGCAGCCCAGCAGCCACATGATGGATCAGCTGCTTCACGAGCAAATTCTGCCTCCCAGCTTGGCATTATCCTTCCAAGAGCCATAAAATCAGGATGCTAAACACTGCCTGTAGTGCACCTCACGGGCAGGATCACAGGAGGAAAGCAAGGAACAGTGAGGGGAAGCTACTCAATTCAGGTTCCAAATATGCCATGTATTCACACCTGTGTCACTGAAAACGTGGTCTTCTGGGTAAAGGTCCAAACCTCACAGGTGGATTTTGTCATTCTGATGATTCTGGGCAAATTTGAGACTCCATTCTCAGAAACACACATTTAATACCTCACTCCTGCCCAGTACAGACACAGACTTGAATGCAGCACTGTGATGGTTAAAATACAGCCTCAGCAATGACTTGGTCCCACTCTGCTACATCTGTGTGCAACCACATCATCCATCATTGCTCTGTTTGGGCATGAATTTTGCCCACACCAAACTGTTCATATGGTCTCTGCATTTCACAGACCTGTTTGTGCTAATGTGGAGCTCAGGATCTCTCTTGCCTGAGAAAACACTGATACAGAAGCTTTATCCTGCTTGAAAATACAATGCAAATATAAAAAGGCAATTTTCTGCAACACAAAGTGGCCATTCAGTGTTTAAAATGTCAGTTTAAAATAAGTTTAGCAGCACTCTTCTATTCGAACAGCACTGGTGTAGCCTGGCTCCTAAAGTTCATCGTAATTCTCCTCAGCCAAACTAAAATGGGATGAGATATTTAATTAAGATGTTCTACAAATATTCTATTAAAAAAACCCAGCTGTCGTGGGAAAAAAGATGCTGCTCTTTCCTGCCAAATTCCACAAAAACATATCCAACATCCCTTCGTTCTCCCTCCTCCTCTTTTCCATGCCCCTAGTCCACCACCCACACGCAGAGGACACTGTTACATCACTCCAAGTACAAATCTTTTTGCTGCCCTCATTTCCCAGAGATTAACGATCAGGCAGCTCAAAGCAGCTTTCCCCACTGCACTGAAGTCAAATATTAAATGGCAAAGCCCAAAGGCTTCCAAGGCATTTCAGTCAGAAGGGCCCGAGGTGTGCCAGGCACTGGAGATGCCTCCATTTACCTTAAGGGAGAGAAAAAGTCACAAGCTAGAGGATTTTTTTTTAATCATCATCATTTACTTGGAGTCAAGTATAAAAGGGAGATCCAGAGCCACAAATAAATGGAACTTGCACAAGGAGGCAGAGCAGGGTGGGGGTTACAGAGGATGGGGAGATAGGAGTCATAACCTTTATGGGAAAGGATGGAGATGAACCATCTCACCAGGGAGCCCAAGAGTGCCGCCATGGAAGTCACACTAATTGCTTCAAAGTGACCGATTTGGAGTCATTTTAGAGCAATCCTTGCTCTGAAAGAGTTGAGGGTCAAGATAAAAGTAAATTCGGGAGTTATTTTTACTTGCATGCAGGCCTGACACTGTAGCAATCTTCTCCTCAGCTCTGGGCAAGCTACCAAAGAGACCTGGGCTTGTGCTGAGGCCTCAAGCCCCATCTCCAGGACAGCCATACTCTGCTCAAGGGCTGGAATTCTGCCAGGAGCTGGGACTATGCGAGGTTGGCCTGAGCTCCCCAAAAGCAAAGGGGATCTTCCAGCTTGCCAAGGCCAAGGCCTACATGCACAACAAAGAACATTCTCCAGTTAGGCAGAATGCCAGTGCAGGGCCCAGCTGCCAATCCAGCTCCTTTTACTGCCAGCATCATGCCAAGGCAGCCTCTATCCCAAGGAATACTCTGACAGGCACACCAGGGCAGAAAATGGCCCAAGACTGTTCACCATCTCAGGTTCCCTGAATGCAAAGGCAAGGGAAAAGGAGGACTGCTTCTAGCCCTGCAAGTAAATACTCTTAAGTATGATCTGAATTGCTGGGGCCCTCTGCACACTTGAGAAAGAAGAGTCCATTAAAAACCATCCCAAAAGCTCAGCTCAGGGAGGCACAAAAGCTCTGCAGTGACCATATCTGTGCTGGAAGGGGAGCAGCACCACAGAGAAGGAAACACTCGCTGCGTGTTTGAGACAAGTCCTGCCTCAAGGACGAGGGAAAGGGGGAGAGGAGAGGCTGAAGAATTTACCAGATCTCTCAAAAACCAGCAGGATTTGGTAAAACATTTTGAACCAACAACAGAAATTGTACCTGTTCCAGTTCAGACTCAACCAAGGCTTCAAAACAACAATTTGCACTCAGCGAATTAACACATTTTCAGTATTAAAAAGAAACATAAAGCAAAGAAACAGTAAACTCAGTTACAACCTGCCTGATTTGATATCACTTTTACTTCAAAAATTGGAACATATGACATAAAAACACCCACAAGGCACGATGTTTGCTTCCCAAGATTATTTCCAGAGCAAGACATCATTCTGAAGAACCCAAAACAAACCCCTGCTATTATTTGAGAGGATAAATGAGGATCAAACTCATTAACAGCCCCGTAAGTGAGTACACAGTAAAATAAACAGTCTCACAGATTATAAGCAAACATGATACAGGCTGTGGCTATGATAAGTCAGCCAGGAACAGCTCTGAGCTCACAGAGACCCTGGAAAAATACTGGTACTCAGCAAATTACAGTCTAGACAGCCTCCTCTTCTCCCAGAGGACATTTATTTCCTCCTAGATTATAATGCACACACTACAGAAGGAACCTTAAAACCAACCTGCCCAAGAAACACAATCATATCTTCAAACAAACCTTTTTTGGGACGGGGTTTTGTTGGTTCTGTAGCCGCTGGCGATGAAGAAACCTGAAAAGACAGAAACCAGGAGTAGTAAATATACCAGGCAAGGTTTCTTGAAGCTCTGTTCCAGAAAATAATCAGAAAGGACAACTGGCAAATCCCAAAGGAAGGCATAAAAATAGCAGCATTGCTGCTGGACAAACTCTGCCCTGCCAAGCAAGGCAGAGATTTCTGTTCCACAGCTCGATCAAACAGACATCCTCACTGTGCAGCACATCCCTGCTCGTGGGGTCACTTCTGATCACCAGCATCCTGGCAAGTGATCTTTACCTTGCAAAAAAACCAATACCACAGCATTTAAGCAGCTAATTAGAGATCACACAGAAAAATAAGTCCAAAACATTTATTAGAAAATATTGATGAAGTTAATTAGGGCAAAGCTGTTCCAGAGGAACCGTCTGAGGCCGCAGGATGTGAGCACAGGGATGTCCCATCACATGGAGGGCAGGGAACCTCCTCCTGCCCATGGAGCTCCCAGTCCATGGAAAATCATTTAATTTTATATGGTTTTCTTACTTTGCATCAACCATCAAACCTTCATGGAAGAGAAACTGGTTTACACAGGGAAGTTTTTTTTTTTCTCACTTTGCTTTTTGAGGAGATACAACACAGAATTTTATACACCTGTGTCACCTCCCCTCACCTTAAAAATATAATTTTTAAAATCAGAGATTCAGTCAATCTCTGTTCATTGCAATGTTCTGGGGACATTTTCTAGTTGCATCTTTTTTCTGGAGATGGGGCGGAGCAGATATGCCAAGACATGAAAAATAACCCAAGAAAGGCTCTTCCTTTTTATTTTTTAATATTTACTTTTTAGTTCCTTAACAGTTTCTAAAATTGTATCGACTTTTCTGATTCCTATTGTGAAAAACTGAGTTGCTATTTTCACAGAATTACCCAGTTCTGAGCACTCCATCCTCAGAAGGAACAACCAGCACAAACACCTCATTTTTTTATATATTGCTATCTTTTTAATTTGCACATGCATCATTACAATTCTGACTCCTCTCACTCAGCTGTTAAGACTTTCCTGGAGTTGCCCCTATTTCCTCCTCACCTGAGTAACTTTCTACTCATCCTTTTGTCCAGATCATTTCTAGGCACACTGAACAACCCAGGCCTGGTACTGATTCCTGCAGGGCTTCACAGCAACCACCCTCCACCACAAAAACTTAGGGAGTTATGGAATCACTTGGGTGGGAGGGACCTTAAAGCCCATCCAGTGCCACCCCTGCCATGGACAGGGACACCTCCCACTATCTGAGCTGGCTGCTCCCAGCCCCATCCAGCCTGGCCTTGGGCACTGCCAGGGATCCAGGGGCAGCCACATCTGCTCTGGGCACCCTGTGCCAGGGCCTGCCCACCCTCCCAGGGAACAATTCCTTCCCAATATCCCATCCATCCCTGCCCTCTGGCACTGGGAAGCCATTCCCTGTGTGCTGTCCCTCCATCCCTTGTCCCCAGTCCCTCTCCAGCTCTCCTGGAGCCCCTTCAGGCCCTGGCAGGGGCTCTGAGCTCTCTCCGAGCCTCCTTTTCTCCAGGTGAGCACCCCCAACTCCCTCAGCCACTCCTTGTGCTGCAGCCCCTTCTCCATCTCCATTACTCTTCCCCTGTTCCAGCACCTAATAATCGATTATTAATGTTAATTACTTCAGCAAAGGCTGAATTTCCCTCACGTTTTCCATACCAAGTATGCAGCGTAAAAACTCGCTCTTCAAAAGAACTTCCCGCCGCCGCCACCCCTCATCTCCCCTCCCGTCTCTCGCCCCTCCGACCCCTCACGGTCCCCTCAGCGCGGGCGGCTCTCGCCCCTCACCGTGGCGTCCTGCGGCTCCGCCATGGCCGCGGCGGGCCGGGGTTNGACAGGAGGATCCCGCCCCCCTCCCCCCGGCCCCCGTTTAATGTGGAAAAACACCCGAATAACCACAGAAATAATAAAATGCCCGGCTTTTGGAAGGTTTTATTGGGAACTCCGCGGTGCAGAGGGAAATGAGGCCGCCAGTAAGGAGGGACGGCCCGGGAAGCGCTGAGCAGCTGCGGCCCCCCTCCCTCCCCGCCCCACAGTAGCAGCAGCGAGGGAGGCTGGAATGGCAGATTTGGTTTATTTTCCTTTATATTTGCACAGTGCCTGTGGGGATGGTGTCCTGCCAGTCAGGTAATTCACCTGCGAGCGCCTGGAGCCCGGAGGAGAGGAACAGCAGCAGGTTCTCCTACAGAACAGGGCTTTATCATTGTCTGGGTTTGCCAAGAGCCCTCGGCATGAGGGACGCCACAGAGCGGGGTCCCTTTGGGGTGCAGTGCCCACATCCTTGGCGTATTCCTTCTGGGGAACACCGAGTGAAAACCGAACGCCTCTCTGCTTGCACCGCCCCAGCCCACCTTGCTCCAGCTTTCAAGCGTTTCAACGCACGGACGGAGAATTCCCAAGGGGAATGGCAGGGACGGATAGGGGCAGGGCCGCTCCCTCGCAGCCCTGCGCCATCCCATCCCTCCAGCAGCGCCAGGAAAAGCACCGGGAAAGCGGCTGCACTCCCTCTCGTTTGATCTCGAGGGCAAATAAAGGCAAAAACTGGCACAGAGGGACACAAACACATCCCTAGAACGTCGGTAGGAGCGGTGAGGGAGCCCAAGTGACTCCGCTGCCAGCTGGAAACAGCAGCCCGTGTTTGTTGCAGCCCTGCTTTTTTTTTTTTTTTTTATTTGATCCCTTCACAACTTCCATCCCCTGGAAGCTGTCAGAGGGGCAGGAGGCTTGGAGGACACTTGCCTGGCGAAAAATACCACAGAAGGAATTCCTATACAGGAGTAAATTTAATAAAACCACCACCAATTGTTTACTTTAACATAGCTCTTGTTACAGAAATCATAAAAATGGACTCAGTAGCTAAACTCATTAGTTCTTTCCCCTTTTAATTGAAAAATACGCCGCTGATTTCAGCTTCTACTGCACTAGATGGAGTGTTAAATAGTTGCCAGGACAGGACGCCCAGTGATTGAGCCCAAAACAAATACAAAGACAATTCCATCAGCTTTCCTTTTCAATGTTACGACTCGTTATAATGAAGTGAAAATTAAAACAGCAAGAAAGGGTCCATTTGACAGATGAAAGGGGGAGGGAGAGGAGATCCACAGCCGAAATCTCGCTGGAAGTCTTTGGAGAAGTGGTGCAAAAGACCCTCCTTGTCCTGCCTGGGGATCCAAAACAAACCTCGGATCGCACACAGACACACACACACACACAGACACACACACGCCTCCTCTGGGATCAGAGCACGTGTCCTGCGTGCACGGGTGGGAACGGAGAGCTGCATTTGGGCAGGTCAAGATCCGGGGCCGAAAATAAACCAAGAGAAAGGGAAGGCATCCTGAACCAGAGCTCCAGGAGCTGCGAGGGGCCGCGTCCGTCGCCAGCAATGGATACACACACAGACCTGAGGGAGGCCCTGGACAGAAAGGAACTGCAGGAAGAGGAGAAACCCAACTGCTCTGGAAAAAGCCTTCCAAAAAGAAAAAAAAACAAACTAGAATATATATAGATATATTCACTACACCAGCACACGCTTCCCCCACCCCAGCCCAGGGAAAAAAAACCAAAACCAAACAAAAGAATCAAACTGAAAGAAAATGCACAGCAAATAGACATAATCTTGAAGATTTTTAAAGAATAAATATTTTTTTGTAATTAAACATTATGCAAACACGTGCCACGCTTGCTCTTTGTCCATGCATATGCGCTATATACAACTTTGAAAAATACTGTGTTGTCCTCTTTTTGTTTTAAAAGTCATATACAAAGGTTGGGTTTTTTTTTTCCTTGCTGTGTACCCCCCTCCTTCCCTCCCCAAAAATCCTCTTTACAACGAGCCAATCCACATTCATCCGTGTACTTGAGTGGCAGAGAGGAGGAGGGGGGCGGGAGAGCCACCCCCCTTACCAAAGTCCATCAAAATGGCTGGTTTGGACATGAAAAGCAGTGTCAAGAAACTGGTTTAAGTTTCATCTGTACTACACACAGGAAAAGAAAGAGAGAAAAGAAAAAGGAGTCGGCTTGGAGGATGAAGCTACGTTACAAGTTAAAGTTGGAGGGTTTTTAGTGCGTCTGTCACACTCTTGGCCACCTAGAATACTGTTGTACAATGGTTTATCTACCTTTTTTTTTATTACAATATAATTTACTTAATTTTTCTGTTAACAAAACAGAATCCCGGTACTACAGACCAGCGGTGTAAGAGGCGGAGCAGCGCCCTGGGTGGGTTTTATTGGAATTGCATGAGCACTCTAGGATGGGAAAGGGTTCAGAGTTCATTGCTGCGGGGCCGGGCTCAGTCCTCGATGTACTCCCACAGGTCCTTCTCGTAGCCTTCATGCACGTGCTGCAACAAAACCCTCCGCCGGCTCTCGCAGTATCTGCAGGGCACAGGGACAGCATGGAACAGGCATGTTAGGAATCACAGAGCATCCCCAGCACCGAGTTAGCCACACCTACTGCACGCCTCGCTTCCCAAAGAGGAGATCCCCCGAGAACGGAGTTTGTATTTACAGCCCATTAACAGTGCTAAGTAAGACTGCGGTTGCTCAAGCTCCGGGTCCCTGGCTGAAAAACCAGTGTGCAAATTGGGAGTTTTTCAGGCAAAAGTACTCCCAGAGCCCCTACAGCTGAGAAACCTTCAGGAGTAACTGGAAGAGGAGGAAGCAGCAGCTGTGGTTTGAAAAAGCCTGAGCACAGGTTGGTGGTGACACATGGAATGGGAATCTCCTCAAATGTGGGCTGGTGCCTGATCTGAGCCCCATCAGAACAACAAAAATCCATGAGTTAGCTGGGAAAAACTAGCTTGAAGTGTTCAAGGCCAGGTGGGATGGGGCCACCTGGTCTAGTGGTAAGTGTCCCTGCCCATGGCAGGAGGTGGAACAAGATTTCCTTTAAGATCCCTTCCAGCCCGAACCGGTCCATGATGAAAACCTCAGGAGTACTAACAATTTTATTTCCCAGTAGAGATGGAAGCAGTCCAAAGGGTTACTGGTCTGGCTGGAGAGCAGGTTTCACCTCACATCCCAACACATGGCTCTCAAAGGGACACTACATCCTTGGAGTATTCCCATCTACACTGACTGAAAACTGCTGCATGTAAAACCGATCCCAGAGTCCAGCCCAGTCCTCCCAGGATCACTGATCCTGAGGAAAAGGGATATCACAGAACACAGCAAAGGATGCCATGGTCATTTTGTGTGTGTTAGAAGACAAAAAAAGCCCAGAAACATTTTTAAAGAATTCATGTTCCAAGAGCAAACTCTAAATAAGCATCCAAGAGGCTCTGGCTGCTGGGATCCCGGCTTGCTTGGCAGGGGTCAGACATCCCTCAGGAGGAATCTCCTGGTGGGAAGCCATCTCTGACCACAACACACACTTAACACCTGGCAGGAATTCCTCACCTACCGCTCAGGACCTGATCAGAGTGACTGATTTATCCACCAGAGCAGCTGAGGCTCTCCTCACTGCTGGCAGCTGGTGTGAGAGGAACCCCTTACACAGAGTCCCACTGATTTTCAGGAGCATGTGATGGCAAACACGTGGTCTCTGCTTTCCCAACTTTAGTTATTTTTCTGCTAGTTGGGGGGGGGGGGGGGTTTAATCCCGTTTTCTAGCAATGTCTTTGCAAACAAAGAGATCCAAACCAGCCTGGAGGGCAGCTCCTGCAGCTTCCCAGAGCTCTTTAAAATCCACCTCGATGACACCCTGCTCCCAGTCTTGCATCAAAGGGCACCGTGCAGGACATGATTAAGACGTGACTGAACTGGTTACTTAGGGACCTGCATGGGCTTGACAGATGAATTCTTGCTTCCCAGAAATGCAAAGGCAGGTTTGGGATACTGCTTCCAAGCAATTCAGGCTATATTAGGTTTTAATTTCATCCCTACAAAAGCATCCAGGTTCAGAGCACTGAAGTAAACAAGCAGCTTCATCTGAAATACCAAATTAATGGTGGCCTTAAAGGGTAAATTATAAAATGTCTTCAAAAAGAAGGTCAGAAAGTCTTGTCCATCCCCAGCTGTGCTGCCCAAGTTGGGCAGGATGAGCCACAGGCACACCAAAGTTTAACAGCTCCTGCCTCACCCCACAGTCCATTGAGTCCTACAGCTCACCCTGCTTTGGATATTTTCTTCCCCCTAAGCCAGGCATAACAAATTCAGTGATTTTGGCAAAATGCCTCAGAAATGCAAGCCCTAATCCTGTGACTCATTCGCATTTTCAGCTTTGTACTTTTCCACTGTGCAGAAATGATTCTCCAGGGACTGAACAAAGCCCTGGCATCTGTGTCACCTGGACCCCAGTCCCCTGCTCCCCTTCCCAGCTGGGCAGGCTGCTCTCTCCCTCTTCCTTAGGGACAGCTTTCCTACACCCACGTTTTGCACAAATGGACCCAGCAGACAATTAAAAGAGCTGATTGCTCTCTGCTGGCAGCTCATCCTAGGCCAAAGCTGGCAGCTTGGAACAACAAAGTCACTCCTTGTTCTTTGGCTCTCACTCTGCAGATCCCATCCTGGTGCTGGCCATTCCCACACACTCCTTCTGTGCAGGAACAGCAGTGTACTGAGACCCATTGCTTCTGGACACAGGATTTTCTCCATTCCGAGGCTGGATCCCCAGCTCCTGCTCTGCAGAGCAGATGGAAGGCAGAGCTGGGAGCCTCCCCCCGCAGGCTGTCACCTCCCCCGAGAGCTGGTCCCAGCAGGGACACAAAACTGCCAGCATCTGCGTGAGGGCTTCTCCAGGAGGATGGGGAGCTGGCGCGGGACAGCACTGCTGCCCTCGGACAGCCAGGGACTGCCTCCTCGCAATGCGGGGCACAAAGCCAAGAGCAAACAGCTTCCCAGGGACCTGGCTCTGGAGAAACTGTATCTTGGCAAGTGCTCAGGTCACTACCTGACACAAGGCATGGCAACACTGGGGCAGCTTTGAGAGAAAGGAGTATTCCAACACCAACCTGTACTTATCCTGTACTTTCTGCTTTATGTCTTGCAGCGAATCTTGGGATATATCTCGCTCCAGGTACCCAGAAAGCACCTCTGTAGCATTCTCTAAGTCTGCTTGGTTATTCTGTAAAGACAAAAGAAAAAAGTGTTTGAGGTGGGGTACAAGAACGGGGGAGATCTTTATTTCAGCACAACTGGAATCAGTACCAAAATAAAAGAGGAGGATTAGATATCACAGAATCCCAGACTGATTTTGGGTGCGAAGGGACATTAAAACTCATCCAGTCCCACATCCTGCCATGGGCCATCTTCCACTAGACCACCTTGCTCTAAGCCCCATCTAACCTGGCCTTGAACACTTCTAGGGATCCAGGGGTAGCCACAGCTTTGTGATTCTGTGACTCCTCCAGCAGATGATCCAACAATGCCCACAGAGCATCTAACTTTTGCACAACAGAAAATAAAACCAGACTAACTTGGGTAAAAGTGCGGACAAGAGAGGCCTCCGAGCATTAAATCTTATTTCCTCAGCTTTGCAATCTGAATTCCTGACAACGCCATTTTCTCCTACCTCAAAGATAATGGACTGATTATTCTTTTTGAGGTAGAAGGCAAAGACGTAAGTGTACATGAGTGTGGCACGACACTGGCAGAGGACGTCGACTGCTTTCTTCAGGAACTGCACCTCGATCCACGACATGTTGTGCTGCTGCATCTCCTCCATCTTCTGCTTCACCTGAGCGTAGAGCTTGTGCTCGAAGCGCAGGCTCTGCATGTGGTTCATGTAGCGGTTGCAGTAGAACAGGTACCTCTGCAGGGCTGCTCGGGATCGCTGTGTTAATTCCCATTAGGGAGAAAGAAAATAAATAGTTAAAACAAAGTAATGGCTGCAAGAGAAGTAAACCCTTTCATAAGGCTCTTCCTGACCCAGAGAAGAGCTTCCTTTCCAAAGCAGCCTCCTCTCCTGTCACGATGGGCAGACGGCTCCGCACGGCCCCGCTAACCCTGGGAAGCGCCCCAGGCACTTCCCAGCACAGCTCTGACATCCTCACTCCCAGCCTTGGAAGCAATTACAATCACACTGCTCAAGCCTCATCACTTTTGTATTTCAGCCTCTCAACTCAAGGTACAGCACTTGAATGCTTCCAGTGCCATAACAGAAGTGAAAAGATGATGTTTTGTTGTTTATTCTTTTTTTGCTAATAAGGAATTCTAATTACTGTGCTCATGCTAAGAGGGCAATCTCAGGTTGATTATAGAGCAGGGGAAAGGTACCGTGTGCTAAATAGTGCAAGAGAACCAAGATGACTCAATACACAGTCATTAATCTTATTTTCTTCACACTGACAGACCAGCTGTAAAAAAATAACACCACGGGCATGGTTCAACTTGTGTGCTGTGGATGTACAAAGGTAGCACATACCAGGCAAAGCCATCCCTATCTTAAAAGTCAAAAGACTTAACTGTCCCTTGGATTTGTGCCCAAATCCGTGAATTCCTTCAGAGCAGATGTGTAGGTTTACAGAAAGCACACCACAGGGCCGGTGATCTCCCTCATCACCAAAGGTTATGGACTCACCTCCTGTGCATCCCTTGCTGCCTTTGCATCATCCTCATTGTAGCGATTACAGTTGTACCTGTAACGGGGACACCGATTCCACAGATTTCAGTCCATATCCGTGCCGTTTGCACCACGACCTCCTCGCCTTCCAGCAAGGCACGCTCCCGAACTCACCAGGCAGATCCGTGGGGCTCCCAGGGGCCCAGACACACCCAGCAGAACTCCGCCTTGCAGTTCTGGTTCCGACAGACCATGTGGTTGCAGCCCCCGTCCTTCTCGATGGTGACGTGGCATTTCGGGCATTCCTGTCCACAGGACAGAGAGCACCGTTAGCAGGGCAAGCACGGAACCCCAACAGCCTGGGGAACTTGGAAGGGTTCCCACGGCAGTCAGACAGAGCACGTCAAGTGAAATACATGATTTAATTCTTCCCTTTGGACATCGAGATCCTCTTCAGAGTCAGGCCTTAAAATACTTCCAAACCCGGAGCGGTTAGATAGAAAAAACTTAAGGAATAACACATTTTATCTATGCTGCTCTCACAGAGGGACACTGGGTGAGTCACTTCATGACCTTCCCCAAAATCCCAGCAGAGGGGTGGTCTGCAAGAGCCTGGGAAGCATCTGGCTTTCCTCACCACCAAGTGTCTGGTCCACTCTGGGACTGAGACCGAGCCGGAATCACGCTGTTACCAATCCGAGCCACCTGCAGCTGTAACATGCCATCCAGAAAGGAGCTGAAAACATGCAGCAAGACTCTAGTGTGCTTCAAAGAAGCTGCTGTCAGCTAAATAGACACTTCTCTTCCTGAGGTGTTTCCACGTTTCCCATCTTTTTTCCCTTCATGTGACACCTCACTGAAGACTTTTCCAAAAAAGCTCACATGGAGTTTCCCTTTCAGGAGTAAGGCTTTTGACAAATGTGAGTATCTCAAAGGGCAGCTCTGCACAGGGAAATAGCTGGGGAATGTAACACCAATATCATGGTCTCCACGAGCTCAGAAATCAACAAATCATCAAAGCAGCAACTACAGAGAAAAAATCTGCATAAATAAAAGCAAAGCCGCTTTAGGCTGAATCAGCTCCTCATCCAGCTCATCCCACAACCACGCCAGCCTTCATGGAGTTTCTGCACAAGCCAGGTTTTATATATAAGACGATAACAAACATATCCAAACCAGTGATACACACATCCGTAAAATCAGCTGCAGCTCTTGGTTCAGAAATCCCCTCCCCAGTCTGGAGCATGGCTTTGCTAACCAAAGCAAGCAGTTCCTACCCTGCATTCAGATAAACTCTTGGTAAAGGAAGAAACCAACATGCACAATCACTCCAGAACCGCTACTTGTATACAGGACACAATCCAACAGGTCATTGTACACCCACTCTGAGTGTCCCAACTGCTGCTGCATTTTATACGAGTTTGCCAGTTTGTATTGTCAGGGAAAGGAGAATTGACACATCAAACCAATGGAATCAAGCAGAAACCAAGCACTGAAGAGGAATTTTCCAGGCCTGACTTCTTCCCAGTCACCTGTGTTTGTCCTTCAGCACAGTAACTGTACTACAAACACAGTAAGTGAAGCACAGTAGCTCCTGTGCTGGTCCCTTCAGGGGCACAGCACCAAGATGTCCCCTAGGACTGTCCACAGGATGGATACTCAGCCAGGGAAGCTTGTTCCCAGTTACTCAGTGCAGTCTGTGAACTTCGGAGTCAGAAATGGTCTCTCCTTTGAGCAGAGCACTCAGTGCAGCATCTATTTCCCTCTTCCAGGCAGCCCTCCTCCCTCTTCCAGTCCTGCACCAAGTCAAGACTCAAATTTAGGTTTATGCCAGCAAAGTCCTTCCCAACCGTGCAGAGCCCTGCTCAGCCTGCTCCCCAGGCAGCGTGGCTGTTAAGTATAGACAGTGGTCCTGGCCCTGTCACACCACGATGACCCCAGGGCACACAGCCAGAGTGGTTTCTCAGAGGAGGCTGTGGAGCTGTGCAGTTCTTCCAGACACATCTCCTCCCATCAGGTGCCAACATCACCCATGGGAGACGCAGCCAATCCACGCAGCTGCGCTGATCCCTCCTGCTGAGCAAAACCCTACAGCTGCACGAGAGGGAGAGCAGTGACCTGCTGAGCTGGAGAGGTGCCACAGGCACATCCACACCACAGGGATGTGGGGCCATCCCACCCCCAGCGAGACTCCAGCAGGAGCATGGAAATTCTGTCCTCCTGTCTTTGAGGTGGGACTCCAGTGTGTCCACAGTGCTCAGGGCTTCAAGCTCTGGGATGCAAACTAGGACTAAAAGACCCTTCCAGTGCCTAAAGGGGCTCCAGGAGAGCTGGAGAGGAACTTGGGACAAGGGGGAATGGCTTCCCACTGCCAGAGGGCAGGGACAGATGGGATACTGGGAAGAAATCGTTCCCTGGGAGGGTGGGGAGGCCCTGGCACAAGGTGCCCAGAGCAGCTCTGGCTGCCCCTGGATCCCTGGCAGCGTCCAAGGCCAGGCTGGATGGGGCTTGGAGCAGCCTGGGATAGAGGAAGGTGTCCCTGCCCATGGCAGGGTGGTGGAACTTGATTGTCTTTAAGATCCTTCCAACCCAAACCATTCCACGATTCTATGATCTCATTACATCCCTTTTCTCACAGGGAATGCCATCCTTTCCAAGTCTTTATGCTCCTCCTTAGCAAAGCACGAGGAAGAGGTGACACAGCATCTGTGCAGATCCCTGAAGCTGTGTAAAGTTGAATATTATGAAAAATTAAAGCCATGAAAAGCACATACTAAAGAAATGCTGGACAGCAGCAGAAAAAGAAGTAGTAACTACTCAAATCACCAACACAACAAGTGGGAGAGATTTATGGATTAAGGAGGAAGGGAAGGAAGATCTCCCTGAGAATTACGGCCATGGAACAACCCAACAGGCAGCAAACCAAGTTACTAAACCTGCAGATTATTGTGCATGTTATCAGTCACAGCACAACGCAGAAGTGACCTCATTAACATTGTTCCACTCCAAACAATTCGTGCTGGGCTTGGAAACAAAAGCCTGGGCAAACCTGGCAAAGGAGAACAATCCTGATTTTGTTGTAAAAGTCCATGCATACATAAAGCACCACAAACCTCAGCTGCTCTTTTATGAACAGGAAGTTAATAAAAACATGTTTCTTATTTCAGGGCAGGTGAAAGAGATTAGTTCTTTCCAGAACTCCCAGAGGAACTGGCAGACATCAGCCTCCCACAGCCACATTCACAGCAATGCTGTCACCTCTAACCCATCCTATAAAAACGATCCTCAAAAACCACAGGGATTTCTTAACGCATTTCAACAAAACCCAAAAACTTAATTACAGCCAGCACAAAACAGTACAGCATTCCAACACCTAGAGTCACAGAGCAAAGCTTTTTTAAACATATTTTAAACTCCAGTTCATCTGAAAGAAGGAGATGGCACTTGGACACCTCTGGAAGAACACTGATGATGGCTCCGGTGCGGTGGGAAATGAAGGAGCACTGTTTGGTGCTGGTGCCCAGGAGGATCCCATATCCTGGCAGAAATTCCATGTGTTAGAATAAATGCAGGATCTCCAGAAAGTACAGAGGGAGCACTTGTTCAGCCATTAAAAAGTGACCTGAAGAGGGTGAGGTGTGGGCTCATGCCATTTTATCTCGTGTAGGGGAGAAAAACAGCCAATGGTTTTTTTGGAGAAGAAAATGTGCCTGGTTTATCCATCAGCCCTTCAAGCTCGGTCTAGCCTGGAAAGGAAGGATGGGGATGTGCCAGGAGCCAGAAGAAGCAATGCTGGGGTGTTTTTAGTATCAGATGAACAACCTTCATTAACAGCAATTTAAGTTCCACAATAAAAAGCAGTGCCTTGGGTGAAGGCTGGCACCATTACCAACTTTGTTCCTCTCCCTTTGGTATTCCAGGAGGCAGAGATGAACATTGCTGACACTCAGCTTCCAAACAACTTTCCCCTCCTCCTTTTAGACCACTTTCAGAAAGGCTTGATACACCTTAAGAGCCCAAAATAAATGCACAAATCCAAGTTTTCTCTATTTTTCACTCTTTTGAATGTCCACTTAACCAAAGTAATAGATCTCTGTGGTTTCTTTATTCCCAAATATCTGAAACCTGCCTAGTTCAACTCAAGAAAAGAACTACTGAAGAGCCAAGTTTGTCAAACAAACTGAAAAAGGAAGAAATGTGCAAATCCTCAGACTATTCAACTCCATTCCTCAAGAAGACTGAGAATTACAGGCTTGATAAAGAACTTGTATTGCCTTATCTCAACTTTAAATTAATCTAGTTAAGCTGAAGTCATGTGAAAGTAGCTCATGTTAAGAAAAAAGCCATCTACCCCAGCACACTCTGCTGCAAGGGTTGTATCTTTTGTAGAAGGAATTTAGGTCTCCTAAGTGCAAGTAAATGAATGCAAAAGAATAAAAAAATCATATCAGAAACCACAGAACTCGCTACTCGAATCTCCTCGTTTTTCATTCAGACCACTCTACATAATTCATCAAAAAATGCATCGCATCATTCCAGTTTGGGAACAGAACCCAATTCAGCTGGGTTTCACTTTTCTATTCTCTCACACAATTGCCTCATTTTCCTTTCCAATTCCATCTCCCAGGACAAGCCGGAACAAATGTATCTCACATTCTCCCGTTGCAAAGGATTATCCAGATTTCAAGCCCACATTCCAGAGGATTGGTGTTTTGTTCTTACACCTTCATCTTGGTACATCTCCTCCTTCCCTGAGAGGAGCCCACATGGGACAGGACTCACGTCTGGATGGCTCCAGAAAGCGCTTTCCAAAAGCACTTCAGTCACAACTGAATTCCTTGGAGAGCTGTTCCCACTGAAAATGGGCATTTGTGCATCTTGATGGTACCTGATTCCTTTCTAGGCTCTTCAAAATGAAATTCAACACAGAATTTATGCTGTGAAGCCAACAGTGCAGGTACAAGTTGTGCCTCGCCAAGCACGGCTGCCCTGCTTTCCTGCTAGGAACAGGAGAAAGGAGGGATGGATACACACTCCAACTGCACAATTCCCATCCCAGTCCATTGCTACAGCCCCACATCCACACAGCACTTGGATTTCTCTGGTCAGCAGGGAACTGAGGCAGGAGGGAGGTGGCTGCAGCCCCATGACCCCGGGCTGACCCGGCTCTCCAGAGGGCACACATCCCAGTGGCCAGAGCTGGAGATTCCCACCTTCCCCGAGGCAGAGATCAGCATGAGCGTGGGGCACTCTCCCTGCCAACTTTCCCTTCAATTGAATCCAGCATCAGCTCGAAGAGAGGAATGCCATATTGTCCTTCAGCTAATTCCAAGGGTATGGATGCCATGAGACTCCAGGACAGTTGGCTTGCTCAAATGTCTGCAGTAATTGCCCTGATGGCAGTTTTTCTCCCCGTTGCAGCCTGGGCTCCTAAGTATTCCCATGTAGGAGTGTCTGGGACAGTAGTAGAGGAAGCAGGACAGTAGTAGAAGCAGCTTAGACAGTGATGTCCAAGGACAGCTCTGCTGCTCACACCAAACTACAGGCACCAACGGAGATGCAGGGCTGGTGCCCAATGCCACCCTCCAGATGGGTGTTCCACCCCCAAAATCTTCTTATTCCCAAGGCAGGGGCAGGTACAAGATGGGGAACCCCAAGATCAGTCTCCTGAGGGTTTTAACAGACAAAAAAGGGCTGTGGCTGTTCCATGTCCCAACTATGTGAGACCCAAGGCTAGCAGTGCTTACACTCTGCCTTTTCCAAGCTATTGGCTGCTCTTCCTCAGGTTTAACAGCAGTCCCTGAAGACCCAGCAAACTCCAAACAAACGTGGCTCAGTCCCCAAGCCCCACTGGAACAGACTGAGACAAAGCCAAACTCCCTTTGGTGAGCTCCAAGCACAGGGCCCAGCTCCAGCCTGGGCTGAGCTGCACAGTGGGTGTTTCTCTGCCACCGAAACACAACATTCCAGCTCGATGAGAAGCAGGCAGCCAGCCCCGGAAAGCAGCGAGGCTGCTGCAAACAATGCCATTAACCACTTACACAACAGAGCTAAGAAAACAAAGCAGCCATTTCCTTGCTCCCTCCCCACCTTCCTCCTTCAGCTGGGAGCCCCAGGCCTGCTCCTCACCCCCTGACAGGATCTGCTGCTTTTGTGTCCTTGCCACCATGACAACCTTGGTTTTAATTTGTCCCAAAGTGATCAAATGCTAAAGTTTCAGGCGAAGTTGGGCTAAGTAGAAGGAAGACCTTCACATAATGCAATCCCAACCAGCTGTTCTGCCAGTCTCCACCTGGAATGCTGCCCAGAGGAAATGAAGGCTCCTCTGGAGGCCAGTCCCAGGGATTTGAAGGCAGATGTAAAGGATCCCAGCCCAAGTGATCCCAGCCACACGGGTGGTGGTAACATGTTCCACACATGAAATGGGGCATGGGTTTGCTTAGGGAAGCCACTGGTGCCAGACAGGAGCCCAGTGATTTAAATCTTGAGCTTCCTTTGGGTCTCCAATTAACCCAATTAATTGGGTTTTTTCCAAGCACTTTCCTTCACTGAACTTGAAGAAACTCACCTTATTCCAGGCATTAATACCAGTTTGCTCTTCAAACAAGAGCACTTCAGTGTACTGTGGATTTTAAGGCTTGCTCTTAACATGGAACAGAAAAAACAATCCTAGTGCAAGGAATTAGACTGATGTCCTTTTCACCTGACAAATCTATATAAAATCTCTATATAAAATACAATAAACCTCTCACCTTTGTGTTGGCTGCAATCCAATTGGAGGTTTCACTGTCATCATCACATTTCTTAATCCATTTCTTTAACCACTGTCAGAAAATGATGGAAGAAGAGCATTAGTCTAACTGCAGGAACTGCAAATGTTCCTGCTCACGTTAAGGAAAGGTACACCAAACAACATGGGAATAGGGGGGTGTTGGTTCTGGAAAAATGTGCAAACAGCCACTAATTTAGTGGCAGACAGCTCCTGCAGCTCCAACCTGATCCAGCAAGCACAAGCACACAGCACAAACACTCCTGCAATGAGTTTGCAGCCCTAAAGCTCAAACAACACAAACTTCATGTTGGACTCTTAAATAATAATGACATTTGGCTTTGGGGTGATTAATGGTGGCCTTCCAGTACCTGAAAGGAGCCTACAAGAAAGATGGAGAGAGACTGTTTACAAGGGCCTGGACTGACAGGACAAGGGGGAACGGCTTCCCACTACAAGAGGGCAGGGATGGATGGGATAGTGGGAAGGAATTGTTCCCTGGGAGGGTGGGCAGGCCCTGGCACAGGGTGCCCAGAGAAGCTGTGGCTCCCCCTGGATCCCTGGAAGTGTTCCAGGATGGGGCTTGGAACAGTGGTCTAGTAGAAGGTATCCCTGCCCATGGCAGAGAGTGGGACTAGATCATCCTTAGGGTCCCTTCCAACCCAAAGGAGCAAAACCAAGTGAGTTCCTTCAGTACAATGGCTCACGCCTGACAAAGCACCAAACACCCACAGGAACACCTCTTACAGGCATGCTCCTTGTCCAAAAAGCACCTTCACTCCTTTGCAGGGGATCACAAGTCTAAGAACCTCCTCTTCCAGAAAATTCCCACTGGATGAGGCACTGTTCCCTCACAAGGTCCAACTGTGAAGCTGCCAGTAAAGGCACCCAGTAGGATTTCACTTTGGTTCTCACCCTATGATTCAAACAGATGAGCTCCTCTGCTCCCTGATGGGAAGAACAACTGGGCTCAATGGTCCCTGGGTGTCCCTTCCAGCTCAGGATACTCTGTGTTTCTATGGACAGCCACAAAAACTTGGGTTTTGTTGCTAAGTCTTGCACATAAATTGATTTTAAACTTTTTCAAAACACAGATTTGGGAAAGAACCTTGACGTACTCACCTTGCATTTAACAGGATCATGCCAGTTTTCACCGCAGTTAAAGCTGTAAGGGAAAGAAAGGGGAAATAAGCAAACAGGGCAGGTGATTGTACTTGCATTTAAAACAGGGAAAATTTTCTTCTGGGTTGTTCAAAGCCAGTCCTAAGGAAACTCAACACACTCCCTTCAATCCTGAAATCCCTCAAGGGCCACCTCAAAACAGTGACAGAACAAGGGGGGAATGGCTTCCCATTGCCAGAGGTCAGGGTTAGGTGGGATTTTTAGGGAGAAATCTGTACTGTGAGAGTTGTGAGACACTGAGACCGGTTTCTAGAGAAGTCACCCCATCCCTGGAAGTGTCCAAGGCCAGGCTGGACGGGGCATGGAGCAGCCTGGGATAGCGAAAGGTGTCCCTGCTCAAGGCAGAGAGAGGAACTCGATCACCTTTAAGGCCAAAGCAGTTTGGGACTCCATGAACACACACTAACACTGCAGGGCAGCGAGCACAAAGCAGCACCAGCACCTCTTCCCTGAGGGCTCTTACCAGAACTGACGGCCACATTTGCAGCGCACGGGTTTAGCATCCGGGTATTGGACTTTGACGACGTGGTGGCAGTCGGGGGCAGGACACCACTTTAACAGTCGATTACACTGGAAACAAAGCACAGATCCCACATCACACGGGAACAGTGTGCTCAAGGACAGCTCCTGCCCTGCACCCCTTTGCCATGGCTGTGAGCAGCGAAGAAATTAAAACCAAACCCAGTGCATCCATCACTTCTGGCAAGGACTGAAAGCTCGGTCCCATCACTTCCTCCCTGGGCTCTACAGGATAGCCAAACCCACACAGCTGAGAAACTGGGACAGTGCAAACATCTTGCAAAGCACCTTTCTCCAAGCTTATGGCGAGGCTATAAAACTATTCGTATTTTGCTAAAGCATTTTTGCAGTTTTACTTCAACTCACAAAATGTTTAAGGCGTGTTCTTGTTTACAGCATTTCCTGCTTTTCAACCTGAGGTATCACAGGTAACATCCAAGAGCATAAATTTTATATAACTATTACATAACTGTTACAACTATGTAATTCTGCTTCTCAGAACCCAGATATTAAGCAACAGCTCTTGCATTCCCTTTAGGTCTTTTGTCCTTAAGTTTTTCTAATATTTTCCTACAACTGTCCCTGTAACCAAAGGACTATAAAACAACCCCTGCATTCACACTTGATTAGAGACTATGCAAAAAAACCTGCTCTGCAGTTCTAAACAAGCCTCTGGTCTCTGGCTGGGTACAGGTGTGAGACAAGAACAATCTACAAGCCATTAAAAATTTCACATAAAAACTCACCTCTACAAAACTATTGGTTATTAAATGCTGGTACTTTAATTTAACCTTGGAATCTGTGATCAGACGCCTGTGGGAAAGGAAGAAACAGAAAAACTGTAGCAGAAATCTCATTTATCCCATACACAACCAGCAAGTTAAGACAAATAGGTTTGATTTGTCCTTCTACACTTGCAGGTACTTTTTGTACTTAGCTGTTCTCTATTTATTTGTTAGATCATTTATTATTATGAAAACTACATTCACTGTATTCGATATATAAATATATATAAATCTATTAGCTTCAGAAACAGAAAGCTCACACAATTCAAAAGAACCGAACCTCTTGGTGTGAGGATTTTTATTTAAAAACACTTTCCTAAAGAGCCCAAGAAACAAAACAAGTAATTTAATCAGTTCATTTACGTAAAACATGCACATTTTGTGGCAAACCCCTTTAACAAGCTCCAGAACAACCCTTGTGTGGTTAATAACTTCGGGAAGCCTAATGTTAGCTGGGCTTCGGTGGAATGCTACAGCTTCAGCTTAAAAATTAATGGTGTTTTAATCTATTTACCATAAAAACAAGGTCAATTTGAATTCAACATCACTAGGGGTGTACACAACACGACTTGAAATTAATTCCAGTCTGCTTGGAACTGGGAGAGCAGAGGAAAACCGATTGATGGGAACCCTTGACAAGCATGGTGACCACTTTTCTCCTCGGCACACCATCCCAGCTTGCATTTGCAGACTGCCCAGCCTAAATACATCCAAAATAACTTAATTATGGATTGCTGAGCACTTCTAAAAATATCTTTTAGCTGTAACTGAAGTGTCTTCCCAATATATCTAAATATAAAGCTGGACTAACACACCCTTTGTGGCATTCCTGGTTTAAATCTTACTGTGGAATACAGCTTTATACAGGCCATACCATGGATAAATATTGGAATTAACAGGTTTTCCTTTCCAGCTGCAGCCAAAACTAAGTGTACTCCTGCATGTTATCCTTACAACACTCCCTGAGGAGCAGCATGTGCCCATGGGATGAGCACAAATCCCAGCTCTGGGCAGCTCCTCACTCAAGCACATGCTGGTTATTACATAAATCACAGCACGTGGCAGCTCAATTCCCAGGGCTAAAATAAAACAAATCAGCTGACAAAGCACCTCTCCTGCAATTCTGGAGTCGAACTTACTGAAGAATGAGAAAACAATTTAAATTTAGTATGAATTAAAAATTTCATTTTTTTACCCCAAAACTGGGCTTCAAGACATACTAAGTATCACTCTGAAAATGTATTGAATGATAACAATATATCAGGTACTGGAATTTAAATTAATAGTCATGCCATGACTAACCCGAGCACATAATCTCCTGGTTTTTTGCTTATCAAAATGCTTTGATAGCCCCAATCAACATCACCAGGTCAAGACTTTCAAGAAGTTAACTTTGAATATTATTGTCTTTTGGCAAATCATAAATGAAACTAGACAAATTAAGAGATGAAACCCATGCCCAGAGCCCATAAATCATATTAATTCTGTGTTCATATTATTTGGAAACCGAGAGCTGGAGACTTTATAAACAGGAAAAGACCTAAAAAGTAGTAATTAAGGACATGGAAGTGGGTCCAGGTTCCAGCTGAGATAATTTACATTTTTGCCATATATATAGACACATCCTAAGATTGCCACAGTTGTCCATCTTGGCTTTTAAAAGAGAGTTTTTCCCAAAATGCACCTTCCTCCCACAAAAAGGCAGGTAGGAACAGGGAAAGGTGGATTTGTACCTCTAGACAGTTTCTAGATTTACTCAGACTAAGGGGATCTGTTTGCTTTAGCAGCCAGCTGCCACTGCCCTACCCCAGGCCTCATCCCTGCCCTCTCCAGCCAAGTGGATTCCCCCAGCACTGTCCTCCTTTTCTTCCCTCCTTGCCTTGCTGCTGCTGCCACTGCAGCCTCCAATGGTTTCAGCTACTCCATTTCACATGCACTGTTTGAACAGCTCATTCCAACTGTTGCCATCAAGAAAACACTCCAAAAAGTCCTGCTGAGAGCGTTCGACACCACAAATTGAAGTTCAACCTCTGGTAAACAAAACTCTCAATCAAGTTACTCAAGATATGCCAACTTCAGCTCAGTTTCCACCCACTGGGCTCTACAAACCACCCCTCAACAGGGCAGGAAAGCACTTCAGCTACTTCCACTTCTGACTGGCCTACACTCTGTGAGTAACCAAGAGCCAAAATTGGGAAAATCACCACTCTGAAAGCAACTGGTAATAAAAAACAGCAAATTCATATCAATGAGTGAGTCAGGCTTCAGGAAGGAAAGAATAAGGTAACAGAATGTTGAGACTCTGTTGAGATGCTTTTTAGCAAGAAGGATTAAAATGAACTTGAACAAAGTTCAGAATTATGAAGGATATTGCTCATTCAACAACCTCTCCCAGTATAAAAGAGAAGGAAGCTCATGGAATTCACTGCTCCACCATGACATAACAGTCATTCTATAGCAGGGCAATTTAATTAACTCCAACAACACAGGCTGACACACCAGCTTAATCAAATCTTGTGTTTGAGGGTCAACTGCTTCCTATCAGAGGGCAAAAAGCACAGCCTGGACCAGCCCTTAAGACTCCTGTCCTCTGACACACCTATTAACTACAGCTATAGGGCTTGGGGAACCAGAGGGTTGACCTGGGGAAAAGTCCTAAATTCCTATATAAATCAAAGGAAACAAAATGCACAAAGCAGTAAAAGAGGGTTTGGAAACCCTGGTGTCACACTGACCAAACTGGTCAGGGAGTCTTTCCTCTCAGTGCTGTGACACAGGGTTTTCACACCTATACAAGAAGTTAAGAGACTTTCTTGTATCAAAACAGTTCAAGGTGGGCTTCTCTGCTGCCTCTGTGCAGTTTGTTATAAGCATTTGAATAGATCTGAACAGCCCATGAGTAACACAATGGAAAGAGAGAGCAAAGCCAAGAGCATTACTTACATAACTGTATTGTCGTCCACTAAGATATCACAGCCATGGGCAGGGCATGAAATGGTCTGAAAAACACAGAAAGGTCACAGGAGGAACAGTGGTTATCCTGGCTTTGCATCACAAAGAATTCCAAGGCAACAGACCTCACTACAATCCATAGCCAAAGGAGTGCCTTGCCTCTCCCACCACATCCCAGGTGTGCCACTGGTTCCTCCTTCCCCAGCCCAGATACCTGCACCAACTGCACAGAATTCCCTCCAAATTCACCTGCAGCAGAGGTGAAACCTTTGGGGTTTGGGTTTTCTCTGCTGTTCTTTTGGGTCTTTTTAAACTTCAGCAGGGGACACTCTCCCCCATTTCTTCAATACACAGAATTTCCAGAAATAAGCCATGAGGTGAGATTTTACCTGTCCCATGCCTTCCTCCATTATTTTGGTAGTTAAATATTCACTCCAGCACTGCATACAAAACTTGTGTCCACACTCTAGGCCAGTGAAGTACTGCAATGACAAAGAACACAAGACATTGCCTCATTTTATCACTGGATTCACTCCATAATTTCATCCTTCTTGGTGCTGTGCAGTTCACCCATCCCATGCCTCATTCCCCACACCAAACATGAGACACTGCTACTCATTTTGCATCACCACCCCTACAGAGCATTGCCAAGGCAGCCTTAGTCACTCTGCCAAAGCCAGACTTTAATCCCCAACCCCAGCAACAAGGAAAGGTGTGGCCCGTGTTTCCATCCTGCCCATTTAAATTTATCCTTGCTTTAGGAGTGTATATGGAGCACAGCACAGCTCTCTCCCATTTGACTTTGGAAATCAGTCAAATAAATGCAACACCAAACAGGTCACAGTGATAAGGATGCAGAGTCTTCATTCCCCCTATTTTTCCCCCATGCCACATGTGGGTGCTGCCCAAAAGTCCCAGACCTGCTCAGGGAACTTCCCCCTGAAACCCAGATGCTCATCAGATGAGGACACTAAAGATCCTGATCAGCAGGTGTAAATTGCTAAATAACATTCAATAATGATCAGCTGTCACAGACAGCAACAGGGACAACTCCAGCCTTGTCTGCATCATCTGCACTGAGCTGTCAAGAGATCATCCTGGACTGAGTGGTTACACAAGGGGTGGAGAAGCAAACACTGCTGAGGAAAGACTGGAATTAAAGTACTGTTCTCTGGTCAGCTTAAAGTTATTTTATACCCAGAGTCAGCACCAAGGAAAACCCTATTTAAAGCACTTCACTTGTACCACTATAGAGGTAGTATTTGCTGGCTCAGCTTTTCAAACCAACTTCTCAGCAAGTGAGATAAAACCAGAACTCCATCCGCAGATACCAACAAACAAAACTCCACAGAGGAAAGAACCCAGAATCCTCTGTGGAACAGCCCAAAACAACAGCAGGATGGTGGAACTGAGGAAAGCAGAATCCACTTGAGGACAATGCTCTTCTCAAACCACCTCCTCAGCCACGATCCCACAGAGGTGTAGCAGCTGTGCTGTGCTGTCTCAGGATGCTCTGGCACGGCATTGCCCAGGGAAGGTGCCTGTCAGCACCCTCTGCCCCCG
Organism: Erpornis zantholeuca; assembly: GCA_013400515.1. NCBI lineage: Eukaryota > Metazoa > Chordata > Aves > Passeriformes > Timaliidae > Erpornis > Erpornis zantholeuca. The sequence continues at coordinate 774,057 of VZTN01030271.1, read as the reverse complement.
GGCTGGCAGGCTGTGATTACACTGCTCTGACACTCCTGCCACAGCTGCACCCTGGGAGCACCAACGTGGGTGAATCTGACCTGAGCATCTGACTTGGTTCCAGGTAAAAATAGAGACATTCACCCCAAAAAACCAACAAAGAGATCAGAGAGGAGGCTGACACCTACGTGGTGCCAGGTACACCAGCTCCAAAAGTGAAAAAAGACACCTTCCAATTTCTGAACCCTTACTGAGGCAGCTAACAAGGCATCTGATGCTCCACAGATGCTGCTGTGGCCAAGTGACATCTCCTGGAGATGCAGAGTTAAAGTAAAAACACTTTAACATCCATAACTTTTGGGATACCACAGCATGAAAACATCCCAAAGACAGCACTGACTTTTCCCTGAATTTTGGCTTCTCCACATGTGATGGGAAGCAAGCACAGACAAGAGAATCACTCCTTACTAAACGCAAGTACTCCTGCAGCAGGCACACGAGGAACTAGCACAGAACACATCTTCATGTAAGACCTGTTTTGGTTATTTCAGGCAGGGAAAAGGTTTGCTAAATGCCCACAGAAAGGCAGCCACCACCACGCTTCCTCCCAGGCTGCAAGGAATGCAGAGAATCTCTCAGCTCTTTTCTTTACTTTGAGGGAGTTCCCAATTATTTTTGGCTCAGCTGACAGCAGATGTCAAGGGAGCAAGTAAAAAGGCCAACATAAAACCACCAAGGACAGGAGGAGCAGTGGCTCCTTAGGCAGCTCATTAGCCCAGGGGACAGCTCTGCTGTTGCCACATCTGTGCTCAACATCTACAGTCTGGACAAAGCAGGATATTCCCAAAAACACCCCCAGCCCACTCTCCAAGGCACCTGAGGGTGAGAGGCAAGAGAGGAGGAAGGCAAAGCCAGGACCCTCCCAATTCCTGTCTTAGCAATAAAGGTGTCACCCAAAATAACTGCTGGCACCTGACACAGCTTGACAGGGACACAGAGAGGGTGAAACATCTCCCTTAAGTCCTCAAACTTGCTGGGTGAGAGCTCCAAAAGCCTCGTTCAGCAGGTGCTCCCCCAAACCTCAAAGCACAGTTCTTTGGAGGTGACTGAAGAGCTACAGAGACTTTGTAGACAGGAGAGAGGGAATATTCAAGACTAAGACTAACATTTGTGCAACAACTGTACACTGTAAAACTTCTGAACACCTCCAAGCTCTCAGCTTTCCATAGGCTGAAAGGGGCTCTCAAGGGCAACACCCTCCTCCCCAGCTTTCATGTGGAAAAAAAATTAGCTGATCATTGCAAGAGGATTTTCAAAGCTGAGATTTTAGGTTAGGCACTGAACATAAAAATAAAGCTAGAATTTATAATTCACATCAACTAAAATACCTTCAAAACAATTTCAATCACCTTAGATACAGATGACAGCCTTTTACAGAAGAAATAATAAATACTAGTTTTCCTATAGGCTCCAGCTTTTTTGTAGGGCAAAGAAACAGAGGTTCCCCTCTGATGTCTTTTAACTTAATCAACACAAACAATGGAGATAGCCCTGCTCACCTGAAACATCTCTCTGCTCCAGCTAAAAATCTGCTCTTCTAACCACTGGGCCACTGCTATTTGAGCTACAAAATCCAGAAGTATTAGTGTGTTTCATGCTGTTCTTTCCAGTTTCAAAACTCTGGACAATGCTGTGGTATGATTTTGGGGGCTGCCCTGTGCAGGGCCTCGATGATCCTTGTGGGCCTGTTCCAGCTCCAGGTATTCCATGATTCTGTGATTCTGCTTCCCAGGCAGCACAGTACCCCCAGCCAGAGGACAGGCCTGTCACTTGTGAGTTTTACCCCCACCCAGCACAGCAACTACGTTAAAAAGGAGAGAACAATATATTAGGATATATTGCCTTTCTTTTTCAAAGCACCTCATGATACAAAGCAGGAATTTGCCTTTCCAGCTACTGTCCATGAAGGAGGTCAGGGAGCACAAGGCCCAAGAGGAGACACATGAAGCCTTGTGGTCCCTGGCTCAAGAGGAACAGGAACCTTAATGCTGAGAATGGGAGGACTAAAGCTGGGCTTTGCTCAGCTCTGACCACTCCAGGGAAGGAAGATCCAGAGCAAGGAAGAGGCTGCAACCAGGGAACTTCACCCCAGGCTACTGCTGAACCCCAAAGCTCATCACTTATCCTCACTGAAAACACACCCAGAGCAAGAGCAAAGCCTTATGTCGGGGCAGCTTTGCCTGGAAAGGCCCAGCACAGGTTTTAGTGTGTTCTGGAGGGGCAGCTCTCCCACAAAGACCAGGTTCCAATCAAGGAAGAATTCCTTACTATCAGCACTTTGCCTTTTGATGAACTCTCCTGCTCGAGCTTTTCCATTCATCTCCTTTTCTCCCAGACCCCCCAGCAGTATGTCCTGCCCCTGGGAGCCCCAGCAAAGCCTGGACCTCTGGGCAGCGTGTGGTCAGCAGCCACAAGAAAGCAGCACTGTCAGCCAGGACACTGATGCAGAGCCCAGCAAGTACTGTATTAACACACTGTCACTCATGTCTGACCAAGAGGGTACTGTCCAAACATGATACAGATCCAAAGACACCCACGTTTTACTTCTACTTGCTTTTGTCCCAGACTTCCTAGTTTGACTACTTTGTAGCATTATTTACTGCTTTTAAAAGCTGCTTCCTGCCTTGCCTTTCTCTTTAAGTAAATCCCTTTGCCCATCATGCTTTTCACAGATGTTTAATTTCACCTATCATTTATCTGTACATCTCAGTTATCTGACCTTTGCAACCATCACCTGCTTGCTTTTTCCTGAACTTTACTACACTGCTGCCCAGGCCCCAGCACTCTCAGAGGTGTTTTGGAGGAAAATGGTGAAGTTTCAGGTAGGAAATTTGGGGAGTTGATGGTCAGATAGCACTGAGGCCACCATGTACTCACCGAGTTTGGGTAGTTCAGATAGCAGATCTGACAGGACATGTCCTGGGCTGATGACCTGGTGTTCATCTGGCGCGTTCGAGACTTTTTACTTGGATTAATTACGTGACACTCTGCAAAGAGTTTCTCCAAGTTGCCATCGAAGTACCTGCACAACACAGGAGAGAATGAAAACTTAACCATTTTCTCAATCATTTTCCCATTCTATTTGGCAGTTAAGTGTACAAAGAAGCTTTTAATATTTCAAAACTCTCTCACACACACTGCTTCCAACAAAATCTTCCCTAACACAGAGGTGGGATATTTACCAACTACATCATTTCAGAGACTCTCACTTGAATTACACACTCCTGAAATTCAGGTATCTTCAATTCTTCAGCTGCATTTCAAGTAATTCATGATTCTCCCCAGTGACTGCTTTGCATTGGAATTCCAGGACAGGAAACTAGAGCAGGAACACCTGAGTTTGCAGTCCAGGCATTGGAACACCTTCCTAATGCACAGGTTTGATGCCTCCAAGCTCAATTCTTTTCAATCGAAGCCTTCAATTTTTCCTAATATTCTGATCAGTAGCCATTTGAGCAGCTTTTCTCTTTAGTCAACCTGAAGTAATTGAACAACCTCCTAAAAAAACCCAGCTGTAGGTTTACAATGCTTTCAAAGATTAGGAACCTATTGGAAAGGAGGATGCAAAATTGCTTGGGGGGTAGAAAAAAGATCACTTCCTTTCTATTTCCTGTTTCCTTAAGGAAAACAATTCTAGTTTGCTTTAAAAGGCTTATAAAAAGCTCTTCCTTGGAGAGGAGGACCAAACTGGAGAGAATCATTTTAAGGAAGTTCAGCCTCTTCCCAGAATCCTTCACACACCACACCTTTCTCCAGTCTGCAGCAGCTGCAAAGAACTAATTAAACCAAACAATTAAGCAGCCCCATCACCTGCACACATCCCCCAGCCAAACCCACTAAGCCCTTCCCCCACTCCCTCACAGCTCTACCTACCAACAAGGCTTGATTTATAATTTTAACAATATCAAATTTTCTGCTGTTTCATATGTTTCTCAATGCAGTTCATGTATTTTAGATCTTAAATTTCAAGACACTTGAATCGTGGTGAATTCTGGCATCACAGCATCCACAAGGCTTTGCCCCTGTTCTTCAACGTTAGCTCAGGATTTAACCAAGTTCTTTTGTTTGCTTAGAGGATTATATTTAGAAATGTGTGTGCTATATGTAAACATAAATATGTAAAATTATGTCTTTAGAAAATTTTAGGAAGTGAATTCAGTGCAGTCCCATTGTAGGCAGTATTTGTTTATTAAGAATCATGGATATATATTAAGTCCACAGAAGTCTTCCAGCCTTCCAACTGCTCTTAGAGGCAGCAGGAGCAGCACAGGACATGCTCTGAAGAGAGCAGACACACAGCTGGGTTTGAAGTTTGTAAGGAAATTAGTTTTGTATACAAATGCTATGATGCAACTTGAACCCTGGTCCTCATGGCCAGCTAAGTGCTTATGGAAATACCAGAGGTTTTTGTAGTGGTGGGCTGGTTTTATGGGTGAATATCCACATCAGGAACCTGACTTTTTTCACCTGCAATTACCTATCCCCTTTAAATACCTATGGAGAGTGTTCCCACTTCTCCATGCTGTTTTCTTTTCGTGCATCTTCTTTCTGAGTAAGTAATTTCCACATTTGTTTTCAGGAATGTCTCTCAGACTGCCACTCATGCTACCATTGGGCTGTAAGAAATGCAGAGGAAAACGTGCATCTCCCTGAAAACATGCAGATCCAATGGGTACTCCACAGCTCTCTCACTGCTCCACCACTGCTTATGCAAACACACCAAGGCTTCCGTCACAAGACTCTTGCTGTTCCTTCAGGAGTTAGGAACAACTCCTAATTCCAGTTCCCATACCCTTTTCCCACTTGTTCCAGCATCACCACAGCCCATCCATGCAGGCACATCTCCCTTTGCCCTTCCCACGTTCTTTGGTCAAAGGATTCCCAGGCAGCAGTTCTAACACCCTTCCCTCCCACAGCAGGCGACATTCGCCAACTTCTCTGGCCAGCAAACCTTCTCCACCACTAACTTCCATCTTCATTCTTCCTCCCTCAATCTGAGAAGCCAAAATACATGCAGTCCCAGTCCAGATCTGACCCCAATCTCACACAGTTTCACCAGAGCTCTCCTGCAAATCTCACCTAATGCATCACAAAAGATGGCTGCATTTCTCCAGAGCTTCTCTGTATCAGCATCCCTCCTCACTTCCTTCACAACTCCAAGAATTCTGACTTTTCCTCAAATACACTCTATTAAAGGGTTGGTTCTTGGTATCTCCATGCTTATTTTCATCCTGGGAAGGAGCACAGCACCTTAAACAACCCTTTAAATCCTCTGCCCTCCTTTCTGTTCACAGTGCAGATATTGAATAATTCCAGCACTTCTAGCACATGAGAATTTCTTCTATTAATTCTTCAAAGTTCATTTGCTTCATCACAAAGCTGGGGGGTTTTCTGCTATTTTAAAATGAAGGGACAAACCAGGGTTTGTCCATTAGTTTCAAGTGTTTCTACTTACCAAGACCAAACCTGTAACAGTACCAAGTCTTTTTGGCAGAGGGATCAAGCTGTCAGCTCCTTTATCTCCTCAAAACTCCCTCTTGCTGTTTATAACTGCCTAATCGCCATTTTCCAGACATAATCAAATCCAACCCATGGGAGTATCAAACATAAAAAGCCTTTTCACTGAAAAAAATTGCTTCCAGTACACACTTTGGGATATTTACTTCCATGGAAAAGCATTTGTGAGTGTCAGCGCAGCAATATACTTGCAGTAAAAGATATCTCCACATCAAAACTCCTGCCATGCACCATTTTTCACCTGTTCAACCTCTGCTGAAGAGTGTAAAGCATTTATCTGTTCCAAAGAAAGCAGGCAGCCAGGTCCTGGAGAAGAGACAATCTGGGCATTCCTGACATCCCTCCTCCGCTCAGAGGGAACAGGGACATGTGGCCACCAAGATAAGCAGCTACAAGGGACTGCTGTACCTCTGGCTGTGCCTCCAGGGATTAAATCAGGCCTCGGGGACATGCTGAGGCACTTTTCTCTTAACAAAATGACCAGGGGAAGGCACATAAAGCAGGAGAGGTGCATTTTAACCTCTTCATCACACAGAGGTTCCTCCCCAAACTCTTCTCAGGAGAGGACATCATCAGCCATAGAAAAATTGCAAGGTAATCAAGATAAAGTTCAAGCTAAAGCACTTTCTTCACTTGTTTCTGAGGTGATGCAGTCATTCTGCACCTGCTGCTCTCCCGTCCCTATGAATCAAGCTTACAAGACACAGGAAAATAATATCTGACATCTTTATTCTCCTAAACCCATGCAGCATATCAGAAGCTGAACTAGTATTTCCTCCACTCCCCACTTCCATCCTACAAACAAATCTACCCCAAACCCCCATTCTTGCTTCTGCACACAAACAATTAGTGTTTCACCAGTTTTTCAATTGGGAGAGGGCAGTTTTTCAATTGTGGCTGTTATTACTTGACTGTAAGAGGAATAAATACCTGCAGCACATCTGCCCTCTCAACACCACGGTGCAATTACTCCATGACAAAGCTGGCACAGACAGTAAACCTGCTCATTAAAAACAGGCATAACAAGGTAAAAATAAAGTGGGGAAACAGAGAGATTTTCATATCACAAGCTCAGATGTCCCCACTTATCAGAAAAAGAGAAGCCACTTGGTTAAAGTGCTTTCCTCCAGGCCAGGTCTGATAAGGCTGCTGGGAGGTCGTGCTGACTCACCATGAGCTAAGGGGAAACAGGCCCTGATTAGGAACTGCAAACATACACCATAAACCAACAGCAACTTTCAAGCAAAATGTGTATTTTGGGTTTTTTTTCCCCTTAAACCTCTCCTAGCACCACAGCAATGACCAAACCCTCTTGAACACAAAGAACCTGCTCTCAGCCTCCTTCCCAGCTTCCAGCTCTAACACAGCTCAGCACTCCAAAGGTTTCATGGAAGTTATTTGGTGCAGAAGCGACAGCAGGCAGCACCAGGAACTCGAGAGATCATGTTTTGGTGTTTTTCTAATACAACAGGACATCAGTAAACACCAAGACTGGGACCAGTGTGCTACAGGTCTGCCTAAGCAAGTCATGTATTCTATTACTCACAGGGGTAATCCTGCTAAGTATTCTAATGAATATGTTCACCTGTGGATTTGTAAATAGAACATGTACTTAAACTGCAAAAGCCTTAACAATAATTCCTCATATTGACCTGGCTGGCACCTCCCTTGGGGAAAAAAATAAAACAATCAAAGCCAAAACCACAGCCTGATTTTTTGTTTTTAAATAGATGGCAGCCCTAAACAAGCTTTCAACTACAAGGGACAAAACCTACTGTATAAAGGGATGGCTTTTCAGTGAACTTGTGTAGAGGTATCTCATAGGGAGACAGAGGCAGCCAAGGAGAGTGAACTTTACCCTGACCAAGAGAACCAGCCCAAGAAACTCAAATATCAAGTGAACAGACATGTTGCAGAGCAGGAATTAAATCAGAATGCTTAACAGCTGTAGTCAGAGTTAAATAGTGGCTATATTTGTAACACAAAGCTTTCAGAGTTCCAACATTAACTAAAAGAGGTCAATCTCAGGAAAATAAGGACTAGAAAGCTGTAGGAAAATACAATCACTTCAGAAAAAAAAAATCTAGGTTAAACAAAACATAAGAGATACCTGAGTACTGCCACTAACCAAAAATATTACACAAAGGGGGCTAAAGATGTCCTAAATCCATTAACCAAGGATAGCAGAAATATTTCTACTCCAAAGTAATTACTAGCAGTGTGAAAACCTTTGATCCTCTTTCCCTGGGTGACAGGACTACCAAACTGCAGAGGCTCACCCCAGGCTCAGTGAAGGGACATTTATCAATTTGCAGGAGCACCAACAACTGCTCCCAGTTTACCAAGCACGTCTCATCTTCCCATACCCCTATCGACCGGCAAAGGAAATGGTAATTAAGAGAAAGTCAAACTAATGATCCTGCCAGGCCCTCCACACCCACCCATTGCTCACTTCACACCTTTAAGACCAGCAGAGACCACAACAACCAGCAAGTCCCTGTACAGCCTTTACTGCTCCTTTTGGTCAAGATTGATTATCCTCCCAGTTTCTAAAGTAAATTAAATTCTCCAGCTCCCTCAACTCACTTCAGCACCACCAGCAGCACTGGAATGAACCAAATGCAGCTGGATTCGGTCCCCACTGTATAACAACAAACTGAAAAGTACCTTTACCAAACAACATTCCAAGAGCTGGGAATCAAAGATGGAAAATAAATAAAACACTCTGCTCTGAGGGGAAGGGAGAGGCAAAATTCAAGCCATTATTTGCACACACTAAAGAAAACCTGGAGCTGCGGAGATGAAGACAAGGCAGGACCATTATCAGTCAGGAACAATTTAGCCTTGGCCAGAGCAGCGAATAAACATGTCAGGAATACACATGCAAGACAGGCAAGAGCAGCTAAACCCAAATCCAAAACAGTAGATAACAAGAACCTGCTCCTGCTTGCTTTTTTCCAAAGCCTGTCCAAATGCTGTGCCTGTACATGTTCAAACTGGAAATCCCTCTTTCCAATGGGCAACTTAACTTCCACGACTTCTAACAGGCATCACTAATATGAAAACGAGGAATCACAAGTCACCCTTAGCTGGAGAAGGGGCAACATTTAGAGCTTACATAAAAGATTCTTCTGCCACACACTGTGCACTCATCCATCCTCAATTAATCCAGGAACAAACATTTTTTTTCCCAGCTCTCAGGCACAAGGTGGTTGCATGCTGAGGTGGCTGCTTACCTCTCCATCAGCTTCTCCTTATCCCAGTTGAAATGGCTAAGCAGTATTCGAGTGATAGTTGCTGGATTCTGGAGAAAGAAGAGAAAAACAATCAATAATTGAGTAACCAAGCTGGAGTGAGAACACCAAGCAGAGCTTTGAATAGGCAAAGGGAAAATCAGGGTGTCTGATAACATCATCTGTTCACACAATACATGTTTACTGGCATGGACTGAAAAATAGCTGGACTTGACAGACAGACAAATTTTAAAGGAAAAAAAAAACAAAAAACCAACTCTCTAAATCCAAGTGTCTATAGAAAATGAGGATTTGGTTGAAGATTTAAGGACCAGATTAATTACAGCTACCACAGTGCCAACAGCTCCACATCCAACATGCCCAGACAATGCAATTCCAGGATGTCTGTATAACACAGGAAGGGCTGATTTCCATCCAGCATACCCATTTTTGCCACAACCTCCACACCATCTGCACAGCAAGAATATTCCAGCCCTGACCATCAAAACACTTTGGCTGAAAACTCTCCCAGAACACAACTGGCTGCCAGTGTAAGATGACAAAGTCCTTGGGAGACCCCAGATGTTCCTGAAGCACCATGAAATCCAGAAAACACTCATGGAGCCATACAGCTAAGGAAAGAAACACAGCCTGAGAAGGTCAGAAAGAAGACAGAACATAAGAGCTGATTTTCACTTGTGTACAAGTTTTTCTTCCAATTAAATCTGTATCATCAGCCAAGAGTTTGATTATATGAGAAACACACCAGACCATATGGCTTCTGTTACACCCCAGAACAACGTTTTAGCTCCCCAAATTCACTCTCTGGGCTCAGTTTTAGGACCATTTACATGCAAAGGAGACAAGAGCAGCGCCCTGAGAGCGGGTTTGTGTACTTTGCCATTTGACACCAAAATGGAAGTTTGCCTCAGGGCCAATGTTCAATGGAAGCTCTGAAGCTGTTGAAAAGTAGGACATAAACCAGCAATGTGATTTCCTGAGCCCTGGAGCTACAGCCACAACTTGATGCTGCCAAAAGCCGAGGCTGTCACCCACAGCAGCAATCCCACCCCACCCCTGCATGTCCTGCCCTCACCAGTCCATACCATTACAGCCATTTTATGCTGCAAACACTGCCTCAGAAACTGATCTTCTCTTTTCCTTTAGCTTGTTTTCTTCACGGAATCAGTTCTCCAATCTATTTGATTGCCTGACCACACAAACAGCTGCATTAGCACAAGGGGAAAGCAGGACAGCCTCTTTCACCACCAACACCAACAAAACCTTCACTGAAATAAAGCCCTCGGGTAACAGTGTAATAAGCAGAGAACCAGTTGTGTGGTTTATACTAGAAAAAGTGACACTCTGCTCCTTCTACAGCGTGTTCTGACTCTTATTAATGCCAGCACAGATTGTTTAAGACCAAACTAAAAATTTCTTTTCCAGCTTAAAAAGCCTGTGTGAACCAAAGCAGCTTTAGAAAGGTGAGACCAGATTCCTGACCCAGTTCCTGTGGAGCCCCATAAACAGCTGGGACAGCAGCTCTACACAGAATGGGGCAGAAGATGCCAGAAATGGGTATTGCCTAACACTGCAAGGTGACAGGGGGCTTCTGCTCCATATCTGAAGCAGTCTCCCAGGGACAGGGATCCAAGCTCTTCCCTGCAGCAGCACAAGGTGCCTGGCTGACAACCACACGTCACCAGCTCTCCGACAGCATCCTTCCCTCATCCAGCCCTGCAGAGGAGAGCAAGCAGCTCAGCTCTTTCAAGTCAGTCCTGCCAACAAGAAGCTCTATGGGAGTTTAAGGGTCCCCTTCACCAAAAGGCTCCTCCAGCGGCCTCTTTCTGGATTTAGTTTCTGATCTTTCCAGGTTATTTTGTATTTGGGTCTCCACAACAACCTTTTCTGTAACACTATCTCTACTATGTAGCAGTACCTAAAGGAGTTCTTAAAAACTCACTTAGACACAATTCCTGGAGCAATTTAATCAAAGATTAAAATATACCTTAGTAAATAAACCAATCTTATCACTAGATTATCTTGGTTATGATACCAGCCCCCGTAATTCTCCAGTTAGGAGTTTCAGGCAGCAAAGCACAGAGCTCTTCAACACAAGGAGTCTTAACTCAGCCTGGAGACTCGCCAGATGTACAGAAAAACGCAATTTTCTTCAATTCTCAAGCAAAGGCATTGAGAGAGCTTTAATTAAAATCAGCCTGAAGTCTTGTCCTACCTTCTGCCACAGCAGCCCACTTGGCCACTTATTAAGGCTTCTGGGAATACCTATTAATCACTTAATAGGCTAAGAGGCAGCAGAGGTAGTGGTCTCTGGCTGACTTTTTAAAAAGACAGAAGGTTTCCCCTGCACTGAAGGAAAAGTTATGGTACATGGATAAGAAACTCAAACAGTCTGCAGTGATTATTAAGTAGAACAAGGCTGATCCAGCAAATACCACTCCCCAAAGGACATGCGGGTTTCATTTGTGGCTTCTCCATTTTCCCAATACACAGGCACTGTGGCTTTCTGAAAGTTTCCTTAGGTCAGACCCCCAGGTATCCCAGCACTGCAAGGTCAGGGTACAAAACTGGACATCATTTAGGATTGTACTGTTGACTTGGTGTACTATCACCTTCTCCTGGGCTTGCTGGACTCCAGCTTCCTCCAGCACTGTTGGTTGAACATGTGAAAAAGAAAGGAAACGCCAGCAGCATGACAAGCTCCCACCAGAAATAGCTGGGCTGCCTGCTTTCACTGCCTGCCACATCCCAGATGTAGCATTCAAACCTCCCCTGGCTGTTTCCGGGATACAGAAGGCAAGGATTAACACAGCCCTGCCCTTGCTCATCCCTGGACAGGGATACAATCTGAGCTGGCAGCACACAGGGAGCACAGAAGACTGGGAGGGAGGCAGCTAAGGGGCAAACCAGAGTTAAATACAAATGCCCAAAGTTCTGGCATGAAGGATTGGTTGCTCCAGTCTAAGACCAGGCACACCATCACAGAACAGCTGTTCCATGGGAATAGCTCACATGTACACACTTCCCTCACAATTATTCTGGAGCAGTGGTGGAGGAATCAACCACAGCATCCACCCCAGTGAGAGCTGTGTCCAGTACCACCAAAATAACGTGGTATTTCAACACCACTTCTACTCTATCCTTTACCAACTCTCACCCATCACTTTGGACACTCACGCTGCAAAAGTTAACAGAATATCCAAACACTGGGTTGTACCTCACTGTGAAGTTCCAGGCCCTGCTGTGCCTCCTCGTTTGGCACTCAGGATTATTCCCTACGACTGACACCGTGCAGATTAGTCATGAACAGGCTCCGCTGCCGCTCAGACGGGATTACTCCCGAGGCTGCGGGAGCGCGCTCCTACTAAGGCTATTTTCTGTTTACAAAGATGAATTTCCCTACAGAAAGCAGCCAGAGACGGATGGCAAGCAAGGGAACAGCCAACACGTTCTCCAAACGTGGTCTGATGAAAGCTGAAACAGCAGATCTCACTTACAGCAGCCTCCTATTAAATTTTACATGTCGGAGCCGAGGCGGATTGCCTGGAGCCGAGAACAGCGGGCCTGTTGATAAGCAGATAGGAACAAACCTGTGGAAAGCAGCCATTTTGTTGAAATTCTCCAGGCACTTCAAAAGACTCCTTAACAAAACATTCCGAATAAAGCTCTGCCCAGAGAGAAACACCCTCAGTCCTTCAGCAGGGATGATTTTTTTTGGGGGGGTGGGGCAAACAAAGCAACCAAGTCCCACATATGCTTCAAACAAATTCCACTCCACCAGAGCTTTTCACAGAAGGTATTTACAGTTAGTGTCCTTATCTATGTTGTCATGCTCCAGCACACCAATGCAAGCAGGAGATGCAGTAATAGGAAGCCCTACAAAGGCCTTGACTTCACCAAAGAAGCATTATTAATTCAAATAAAACTCCTTAATTTAATAGAATTTAATTCAACTGGAAGCTTCATCAGTGATAAGAGTTAGAATTCTTTTTGCTGTCAAAATAAGAAAGTATGAATCGGAAGGAAGAGTCTGGATGCACTTAAATGCATAAATTAATTATAAATTAAATATTATTAGAACATTAGCTTGAACCAGAATTTCCAAGAAGCATAATTTGCTGAATGACAGTTGGGAGCACTTGATCCATTCATGTTTCCATCCATCAAGACAAGCTGCATGGTTAATTCCCAATGTTATTACCAAGAAAAGCACATTTTACAGTTCAGCTTCTCCTCACATGCTGGGAGTCAGCTCCTGGTTCAGTTTCAGCATTTACTGCAAATAAAAATCATTTAAGAACAACTTAAGCTCAGTTCTCCAGCAAAATCCCTTCTCGCCTCTTGGAGACACGATATTGATAAATTCTTTGTTTTGTTTCTTTCCATGTTATGGCTGGTTTTGTTTTCTACCCATGGCAGCTTCTGCATTCCAACAGTTTTCATCCCAACTGCAGCATCTCCATCCCAATAACAGAGGCTTTTACAGCAATAAGGGTTTGATGCTGCTTCCAGTTGGGTTTTCTACACAACTGCTTTGCACTTGTGAATCCAAGCAGATGCTCCAAAAACCCTGGCTCTGCCCAAGGCTCAGAACTCTGTACAGGGTTCAAACCTCAGCAATGTCCACTGCTGTATTCCATGGGGACACAAGACTGGGTTGACATTCCCCAGCAGAAGGAAACCGATGGTTTCACATCAGCTGACAAGACCAAGGGTTTGGCCTGGTGGAGGAGCAAAGAGCCTCACAAGCTAATGCTGGTCTGAAGCCAAGCAGCACAAACATCTGCTCCAGTGAAGTGGCACCTGGGGACAGCCGTCACACCACCACTGTAAATACTTAACCAGCCAAACCCCCAGGGTTTGCAACAGTAGAGCAGAGAGTGGAAAAGCCTGGTGCCCAGCATCTCCAAGGCTTGTCACGTGCACAGCCTGCCATGGGAGAAGCGCTGATAAATAACCCACAGGTCAAGTTTTACGGCGGCAGGGAGAGGAGGAGCAACGCCATCATCAGAGACTGTCATCAACACCACACACCAGGCACCAAAGAGCTGCTTCATCACGTAATGACCAAGGGGCACCAGCCCAGAATTCTGCAATAACCTGGTATTTGCTCCACTTGAACCCTCTACTCTTCACCTGCACCTCTCCCAGCCCCACACAGGTAATCTCAGATACAAAGATTCAGCTAGAAAGCATCTTAAATCAGCTTTTACCCTGCTAAAACACACCACAGTCAGCAAAAGGTCTGCACTGTTCTGCAAGTGCACTGAGTGACCTTCATTTGTGGAGATCCATTCGCATCCATTCTTCCAGGAGACAATTACAGGAAATCTTACAAGCACAAACCCTCATTTCTAGCAGCTTAATAAAATTCCCAGGAAGCCAGCACAGAAGATGAGATCCAAGTGTTGAGTACTTCCAGGACATGATCTCAAACTTGCTAGTTCTTAACCACCATCAACTGAGCACTCTGAGAAGCTGCTGGAAAACTTCCGTGTAATCTAATATTCCCTGGCTCGATTACAGCCACAAATGAGAGGGCTGCTGCAAGAAGAGGACAGCAACTAAATGGATCAATGTGCCAACCCATCCATGCTCTCTCCCTCTGCCATCCCCTGGGGTCTGGGAGAGAATCACACCTCAGGACATTTCTGCCATGGCCATCTTAGGATTCACAGGGACAGCACAAGACGCCAGTGGATCTCAGACACTTCTCATCTTCCTGTTAGAGATAATCACAACATCAGTACTGCTCATTCTCTGTACCCCACTGAGGGGATGCTCTTTGCATCTTACATACTACTGAAGCCATAGCAGAAGACTTGAGTTAGAACTCTAAACCACCTGAAAATGTACTTGTTTCCTGCCACTTCGGAACAACTCCACAAGAAGCCAGGCTACTCCCTGTGACTGTTGTCATCTGCTGTCTTCCATCTGGCATTTGCCACTTCACTGTAACTCCCTATCAACACATACAGAGCCTTTCACTTCGAAACTGATCATCTCCTTAGCTCCCTACATCTTTCTTCATCTCATTAACTTCCCTTCACACATCATCTCCTAATTCTGAAAATTAAGTTTTACAGAGTTATTGAATTAGTACCATTACGTGATGACACCAGTGGCAGCTTAATCTGACGATCTCAGTTTGTAATAACTTACCTGCACTTTACTGACTGTTTCCAGCTCTGATGAACACACGTTCTTCTAGCAGGGGAAGACAATAAAAAGCAACTTTGGCAAAAACTCTATTACTTCAGTTAATTGGTTCAAGAGGCAGAAGTGAAGCAGTCAGCTGCTTTACATTTTCTCAGAGCCTTTTGGAAAGCTTTCAGGTTAATGATTAGGAGCTGCAATGAAGAGCCATTGTCTAACAGAGCTTTTAAAATCAGGAAAAAAAAACACTAGAGCAACAATTCCAGGATGAATTAGCAGATTTGGAAATGCAAAACCCAAATTCACACTGTAATACTTCTAAATAAAAGGAGATGGCATGGATTCACCCTGCTGCTCTCAGAAGACTGCAGAAGCTCCACCACCAACCCAACACAAATTAAAAATGACCAGGGAAGGCCTCTCCCAGCACTTCAGCTACACTCGCTTCCAAAGCAGGAGAGCTAGGGTTTGATGACAGGACACAGAGAGATGTTAACCCTTATTCTATACATTTAAACTGAAGAACGCTTTGGTTTCCACTTCCTTTTGCTATAGTTCTGGAGTATAAAGTCCATCCTTTAAAGAGGAAGGACCCATAGGTCCTGAGCTGATCTTTTACTGCCCACAACAGCAGCATCACCCAAAAGATTTCTCTCTTCCTGGTGTCTCCCAGCACAAGAAATCCAACGTAAAAACAAAAGCTCAGCAAAGCAAAGCTGGGTAGGCAACACAAGCCCCAGCTCTGGTTTCTGGAGTCTCTGCTGAGCCACTGCAGCTGCCATGCTGAGCAGCGGAGTGGGAGCACATGGGTGCTGGAGTACGCTGCACAACGGCTTTATTCAACCAGTGCCTCCCACTCAAGGATTTGCAAAGATTTGCCTTGAAAGAGTAGGAGAAGGTGATGGCATCATTTCCATATAATTCTTCCAGTTTACTATTTCAGCAGCTCCGTAATATCTCCCTTCCCGCTGTGGATGGAGCAAACGGCCCCAAGAGCTGCAGCCAGGCTGGGCACAAGGTGAGAGCAAAAACCTAGCAAGTTTTGGCTACCATGGATGTAAAGTGCCTGTGGGTTCATCCAGATCACAAGTCCCTGGTAATCACCAATTTCGCCCTCAAGTCAAACCTTCAGTCAACATCCAGTGCCACAGAGTTGCTCTGAGAGGATGAGAGTCCATGAAATAGAAATGGATATTCAGGAAATCAGTGTCCCCATCACAAATGATGCACGGTCACCATCCCTGCTTGTAAATAGAACCACTCCCACAACACATATCTGAGCCCCCTTCCCTCCTGATACCACTGCTCTTCTAGACCTCCAGGCTCCATCTTTCCTCTTCTATCCAGCATGACCCCAATCCTGTTGAAATTCTCACCCCACCACACTTAAGTTTGGACCCACCACATAGTTGCACTGATCTCATATATGGATCACAAATGTATCCAGCACCATCAGACAGAAAAACTTGGGTTTTCTCCAGATCACAAGGATCCCTAAGGCAGAAGGAACATCATTAGATACTTTCAGTTCTACACAGTCTCTGGAAGACTGCACAGGGGGGCAGTTTCAATTTTTATCTCAGACCAATGTAACAACTCACTGATGCCTGGCTTGAATAAAATACGCTGTGTTGCTTCAAGAGGAAAGCAAAAGCACATTTTGCCACAGAAAGAAAGGATACTGAATGAAGGAAGTGACTGGCAGTAAGTACCAAAACACCATGGCTTGCCCCAAGAGCACAGGTCAGAAATTTCTCCCCCTGCACAAGATTCCAGAGAGGCCAAGGAAGACTCTAGACACCCAGAATGGCTTAGCTGTGCACCAGCTCTATTTTTGCCCATGAGATGAAGTGACAGCTACTTGGATTATGATTTTAATCTGAAATAGGGCAGTAACTGGGCAAGACCAGACCAGCTCAGAAAGTATTTATTCAGCAGCAACACAAGCTCATACAAGCACAGGCTCCTGGACTTGCCACCAGCCAGTTGGTGATGGGAACACAAGTGACCAAACTCAGGAACTGACTGGGTGAAGGGGGTGGCTGGTTTATTTTAACACAGACAGGATCACCGTGTCACCAGACAGCTGAGCTGGCATGACCTGGACAACAAGGACTTGCTTCCAAGAAATCTGTTTGTCTCAGTCTGCCAAGAGCCATGTGTCAGGCATGTCAAAGCTGGGTCTTCTCATGTCAACAGACCCCCAAATCTTCTTGTCCCAAAGACTGTAAAGCATATTGGAACATACTTTGATGCCAGGTACAGCCAAAGGTCCCACTTTTTTTCTCCATTATCCCACCAGCTACAAAGAGCAGGCCCTCACTCACCCTTTTCACTGCAGCATCTGGGAGCTGTATTCACCTAGGCTACCAAATATCAGATTTTGATAGTAAACAATGGAAATGTTGCCAATAACTACTACCAAGTGTCCTCAAATTAACCATGTGAGCCTGACAGAAATACACTTTTTTTTAAGGTCTTTCATTAGTCAGTGTTGGAAAGACTGGAAGTGGCATATGTCAGGTCAGCTACCCATCAAGCTGATAAAAGGAAACAATACAACGCACCACATTTGGGTTTCATGGGAATTCAGCTCCTGAATGAACTGTATTTCTGGGAAGGTACAGGTCTGCTGATGTGAGCTCCAGAAACTGTCCTGTTTGCAGGCAGAAATGGATGTTAAAGGAATAAAGCTGAAAGATGAATTGTACATCTGCTTTCTCCCTTTAAATCATTTTGTACCAGTGTTCCAGAGTCTCAAAAGAGCTCTCCCTGCCCTTTTCCCTCACTCCAACGTACTGGTACATTGACTCAGCTCTTTCTCTGCCTTGTGCACTGCCAGGGTCTGGCCCAGAGCCAGAGGCACCCAAAGGGCTGTACCTGCATCCTGGGATTTATAAATCTGTAGGAGACCACCACTGTTCCTCCACACCAGGGAGGAAAACTGCTGGCTCCTGCTTCCAGCAGCTCATGCAGTGGAAGGAACACACACCTCAGCTCTGGCCAGTGAACGATTTCCCAGTTAACAGTATCCAGCACTTCAGGGATTTTGCACACCTTTAGGACAACAGAACTTTGCTTTTGCTGCTTTAAGCACATTCAAAGGCACCACGCAGTCCAAGGCAGTGTGAGGAGCCTGCTATGAGCAGATCAGTGGAAGAAGTATCAGAAGCAACTTGAAGAAATAATGGTACCATGGCATACATGTTTACAAGAAATCAGACAAACTCTGGGAGGATGAAAGTATTTTTCTAATACTCGGCATCACAGTTATACTGGGAAAGGTAAATTCCCATTAACTTGTGCATTTTTTTTCCACAGACTGTTTCCACAGCAGGTCTGTCTGCAGGCTCAAACGTGTGCCATGAAAACAACTAAATGATTTTCTAAGTTAACTTTTATACAGACTCAGCAAAGGCCTCTCAAATTGTCCTTCTGGGTGATGATTTAAGGGTGTCCCCTCTTCAGACAGCGTGCAAGCAGAGGATCAGCCCCCAGGGCTGTTTGCCATAAAGATGTCTCTCAAACACCACTGGTTAAGTCTCAGGTTTTGGGTGATCTGCCTCCCACCTGCTTTTGTTACTGGGCACTGCTGGAGAACACCTATCACAGGGTGCTTGGGCACAAAGACATGAGCTGTTTCATACAGAAGATATAATCCAGCCAAGCTCTGTATCACCTCAAGACAACCACTGCTGATTCCTAAAAATTACAGGATAACCTGACTGTGAACAGAGCTTTATCCCCAGAAATTAGTCCTCAGACTCACAGGTACTTGGGGGAAATAACTCACTGCACAAAAATCTCACAGTAACATGCCTGTGCAGCCTGTCCTGAATCCTGACTTCCAGTTCAGACCATAATTAACATTTTCCAACAAATATACAGACAGGAAGAAGAAAATGGTATGGGATGATGACTGCTTCCACAGGCACAATGAGGCGGCACCCACAAACCCCCACAAGTTAAAGATCAACCATGGTAAGTAAACAAAAGCCATTCCAATGAATAACTTCTCTCATGCCAATGGCCAGGTTACTTCAAAAATATTTGGATACATAGTCACTGGTGGCTACAGAAGTGTTAACCCCTTCAGCGACAGCATGACTGATGCAAAATATGGGCTTGGCACAAGAATTTTTAGCCAGGGGGGATTTATGTGAGCATTTTTGGAGAAAAAAAAAATCCTTAACATTCTTCTATCTTCTCTTTCTCCTCCAGGCCCCAGTGTGGTGAGCACTTGGTACTTTTCTTCAGTTCTCTGTCCCTCATGGCTTCTGATTTTGTCCCTTCTTCAAAGGAACTTATGATCCATTCCCTCTCCACTTAGGCAAAGAGGAAGTTTTTGAAGCATCACCACACTCCACATTATTTTAGGAAAGAAAAAAATACATTCCTTAGGGTGATTTCATCTCCCCATCACAGGCAAAATATGTTTTAAACACCCAATGTCACCCTGACAAACAAGCAGGAAATCCATTCTGGTGATGCCTATGCCTTAGTCTACAACTCTCAATCAAGAAAAAAATAATAATTTAGCAATCTTAAGAAACTCCTTAGGCCCAGGAAACCACTGCCAATGCAGCAGTGGCATGGGGATGTAATCTTTAGCATCATCTTGACGCTGGCAGCAGCCCTAGTGCAGATGTGGTTGTGGCTTGTACCACTTCCCTGCAAAAAGCAGCTTTACCTGCAAAAGCACTTTGTTCTGCTGGCACAACCTGCATCTGCACTTGGAAAACCTGCCAGCATCCTTTTCCCAACAAGCCTCTTCTAGCTCGGATCATTTTTTAATGATGACTTCGCAGTTTATTTACCACACTCTGCTCATTTATTCTTACTTAGTTTTACAGCCAACAAACACAGCCCTGGCAACACGTTATTTTATAAGCCAGGATTTCCGCTACAAGAAGTAATTTTGCCTGTTTATACCCCAAAACATTTTCCTCTGAGGGCTCTGCAGAAGCCACCTTTGAAGAAAGGATATTCTGGAGGCACAAGGAGCTTAGCAATCGCTTGTTCGCTCTTGTTCCCAACAAGATATACCCCAAAGTCTAACTGCAGTCTCTAATTGCTGCAGGTATTTTTAAACAGCTACCTGCACTCCCTTGAGTTAAGAGAAAATAGTCTGGTGGGATCTGATACAGAAATAGCAGCACACAAGTTATACAGCAGCGGGGGAGAAAGGAAACCTCCAGTATTTTCACCATTTTCTCGTTTAAGGGCTTTGGAGACTTGCCTCTACACAGACTCACACTCATTTAAGCAGAAGTGTTTCTACATCTGTTGAGTCAAACCAGCAAGTAACTGCAGATTCCCTATCTCTATTTCCTTTTGGGGGGAATGGGAAACAAACCTGAATGTGCAATTTTGTATTTGATGGACTGTGCAGTAGCTGACAAGGATACCCCTTGTTCCTCTCCCATTAAAATATTACTCTCATCATGACACTCGGCTTCTGCAAGACGAAAAGCCCACCTAATCAGCCCTGCCTTGTAACTGCTGTGCAGGGCAGCAAGAGGAATAATTACACTAATGACTGGTGAATAACTGAGTGCACTGAACAGGCTGGCACCCAGCCTCCTCCAAATCCCAGTGCTGCCTGCAGAGACACCCTGGCAAGGGACAGCAGGGAATTACACCACGGCACACGAGTGACACACATCCCAAACCCCCTCCTTCCAGAGAGTTTCACTATCCATCATCCCTAAAGAGAACTCCTAGTCCTTGCACAGTTCCCCTCCTAGAAGTTATCGTCCCAGCCCAGAAATGGTTTTGTGCACATTTTCAAGCATCAATTTCAGCTCTATTAACAATACAAATAAGGGTATATCAAGCATGTCATATTACCACATAAAATAAAGAGACTGGTTATTACAGAACAAGCTAATGCATACCCAAAATGTGTATAAATCAAAGAGTATCACCTCAATTTGCTCAGATGGCCTTTCAGTCATTGCAGAAGTATTACAAACTATCTAAACAAAGACATCTGACACATTAGTTCATCAGATCTTCATAGTGTACAGAAATTGTTAATTTTTAATTTAATTTTTATTTTGTGTTACAGATTTTTTTCCTCTACGCATGCTAGGTGAGATTTTACTCCAAGGACCTTCCACTGTACACTGTTGCTCCAAAAAGAAAAATGACACTGCTAACTAAGAGTCAGAATGTTGCTCTTTCTCCCTTTTTACTAAAAAGCTGCTGTTCAGCCTAGCTTTAATACGCATTGGTCAATAAATCACTGTCACTTCCAAGCTCCTGCTCTGGAATCCAACCTCCAGACATGGCTCTTCCACACTCTTCTTTCACTCCCTATTTCTCAGATCCTAGATGGCTAGGATAAAGAATACTAGGAGTTAACTTAGTCTTAAGTTTTTCTTCCCACACAGGAAAGCTCATTGCAAGGGAGACTGTTTATTCATGTGAGTCCTCCTGGTTTCCTCCAACCCCTCTCCACATTTCTACCTGCCAGATAAAAGAATGCTGACTGCATTAGTGTTTTGTTGCACAACAACACACCAAGCTCACAGTTACCAGCTGCAGAGGGGATCAAAATTTTGAAAAACTCTCCAGAGGCCTTTCCGAACTTAAATATGCACCTCTAACTAGATGTGCACACAAAACAGGCCACAGAAATGTTGAGGTGTGGATGCACACCCATTTGTTTTGCTGACAGAGTTAACAATTCAAGCACCATCACTTCTGGCAATGGGAGCAAAGTAGCTGCTCATGGGGTCAGAGGGCTGAGCAAGAAGAGCAGAGAGGAGACACTTTTAACTGGAGAGTTCCCTGATCCCCTGCATTCTATGGCCCTGCAAATGGCTGGATCCAAGCAGTCAGAATGGGAACTCCCCAAGAGCAATATCCACACAGGGCTCTGTTGTGGGTGCACATGTCTGTACAACCCAAAAAGCACCACTGGGGATGAGTGTCAGACACTCAAACACCAGAATGGTTCGAGTGTGTTGATGTTTCAAGCCAACCAAGCCCATCCCAAGTGCCCCAACTAAGAAAAGCAAAGGCAAACCCCAAAGAAGTGATCCAGAGCAAAGCACTGTGCTGTCACTACAGTACCATGTCTGCACACACATCAAAGCAGCATAGGACAGTAAAAACATGTCCTGTTGGGTTTTTTACACAAGGGTGTTCAAATACCAGCTCCTTCATCCGTGGGTCTGGAAGAGTTTTGCTGAAGAAAACAGCAAAAAACCATCCTTTGCAGGGCAGCACCCAACACACTCCTTCAGAGGCTGACCCAGTCACTAATGCCAGACAGGAAGTGGGAACCTTCAGAACCACTTCAAATTTTCATTTCTTTACCTTGGAAGAAAGTCTCTTCAGGCCTTCTCCTTAATAGGAATAGCAAATATTAGTTTAAAAAGAAGACCTTTGAACTAACACCTGAAGAAGTCAGTTATTTTGCCATTTCACTACTTTCAGGTGCAAATATACAGATTGTTTTGGTTCTACTAAGTTTTTCCTGTGTGTTCTCCACTTTGAGAGGACTTTAACTGTGCCCATGTAGAATCATTTTGAGCAGGAACTCCTACCCTATCCTGATTATCTGCTGGGAAACAGAGTTTAGAGTCTGCATCCCTCATCTGGTGAAATTACTGCAACAACCACAGACGATTTTTCTGAAGGGCTGCAAAGGCAATAAGCAAATATCTAAGCTTTTAATTTCAAACATTGAGATTATCTCCCTCCAGCTCCCAAATTCCTCAAATCACAAAGCAATGAAAGCTTCATCTGTTGCAAATTAAAATGCACATGAAAAGGCCTATTTGTGGTGTCACAGTACATGGAGAGCGCCTCCACTCAGACCAGGAAGCCTTTCACACCTTCATGTTTCAGACACAAGCACTCTCCCACAAGACCTAATTTTGAAGCAGATGGCCAAGACATGATCCTTGCACTGCTTGTCCCTGGAAACAAGAGGTGCCACATGGTGCTCTAGGATATAAGTTTTTAATCAAGGAAGATATAAAACCAGGAATGTTTCAGAAGGACTGGGAAGAAGGGTCTTAATATGCCAACATCAGTAAGTGGGCACCAGCGGAAACCACCAGAAGAAGACCAAGGAGCCCAGTTTTAGGTAGGTGCTACACTCAGTTACTACCAGATCAGAGCCAAGAGCCACCTGCTCACAGGGCTCTCACTGCCCTGTCCCCAGCAGCAGTGTTTGGCTCCTCTCCCAAATACATCTGCAGAGGATCACAACCTTTTGCCGTCACACGGATGTGCCTAAGCCTGGCAACAAGGACAGGCACTGTAACGTGGCCACAGAGAAGCTGTGCACTCCTCTCCAGCTGTCTGAGCTCCATGCTTCTCCAGAGGGAGAGCAGCAAGGGGGACACATGTCCCTCCAAAGGCAATTCTTTGTTTCTCCCTTTTTACTAGGCAGTGGCAATGCCTACCAGCTTTGTGCTCCACCAGCTCCCAAAAGTTGCCCAAAACTCAAGGCAAGACAGCTGGCAATGCCAAAATGCACCACAACCGCCCAAGACACTTTCTCAAGGGCTTACTCACTTCTTCCAAGTGACTTTGCTGTCGAAAGCTATCTACGTCAGGTTTTGGATCTGAAACAATTCCCAACATCTGGAAAAAGTTCTCTGTCTCTAAAAACAAGAAAAAGACTCAATGCTGACGGTTCTGTTTGAGTGCTATACATGTACAGTGGTTCAAAGCCTCACCACAGTGAGCTGCTCTGAGTACCAGAAATAATGACCTGGCATTGCTACACCATGTAAACAAGGGATCGCTCCTGCAAGAGCCTCTGCACTTACACAGGCACCCCAAATTCGGGAAAGGCACAGATTTGTGAAGTATAAACTCAGTTACACCTGAAACAACTACTGAGGGAAGCCTTGGGTGGCAGTTTTCAAAACATTTATTTAAACAGTGTTTCCATCACAGCTCAAGATCGAAAGCTAAGAGTAAGGCAAGGAATTCTATACAGGCCAAGCTCAGGGTTTCCAACACTCCCAACACCAAACACCCAGAATGGTGAAGATACTTAAATATTATCAGCATTTCCATTATCAAATTACAAATTATTTTTCTCCAGCTGACTGTCTCCTCCCCTCAGAGCCCCCTGCACCCACATCCCACACAAGCCAGCAGCCCTCTCCCAAACCTCAAGCATCTGTATTCTGGGCTGTGCTCAAATGCACCATTTGGCATTACAGAGCAACTACGAATCCTCCCAAGGTGTTTTACAACAAATGAGGCTGCAATTTCATTGTAGTTGCTGCAGCTACTAAATGACTTGATGAAATTCAGCAGCATTATGTGCTTGTATGCACCGAAAAGCCTCCAAACATCCTTTGTGGCTGTCAGGGATCCAGCATAGCCAGCCACAAAGAGATCAATACTCAGATCCCAATAATTACAGAAGTACCAGAAATCTGGAGGACCCTGAACAGGTGAGTTCAGGACTGAGCTATGTGGAGAGGACTTCCAGCCTTCACAGCTCCTGACAAATTCCAGACTCTCTTCCCAGTTAACCAGCTTCCCTAAGCAGAGGAATGAGTTGCTACCTTCTCCAGAAAAAAAAAAAAAAGGCTCCTACAAAGAAATTCCAGATGAAAACCTCAACTTGTGTTAAAACAAGCACAGTAGCACAGTGTGGAGATCAACCATCACTTCCTTCAACTATTACACCTGACACTAACAGCAGAACCACATTCTTGTTTGTCTCATTCATGGAGTAAAGGGGAAATTAGTTTCAAAACTGAAAACTATTCAACAGGTGCCAACGACACAGGACTGCTCTACATTTCCAAAGGGCATTAGAGCTTTGGGGTTTATTCGCTATTAGGAACTTGAATTCGCACAAGGTTAAAACGAAGGCATCAGAGCCTAGGACAAGTATAAAACGGAAACCCGTGTTTTCATTTTCAATGATGCTTCAACATCCAGAAATAGCTCTTGTTTCACATCAACTGCAGTCTCAACTCTGACTTCTCTGTGGCACAGCTTCCAATTTATAGCAGAAACAACCCTTCTACTTTGCATAGCAGGAATGGTCCTGCTCACTGAAATTAAACCCACAGGGAACAGCAACAACTGCATTTACTATTTAGTTTTAGCTTTCTGGAAACAAACGTTTAAAAGCAGCTAAAAAACAAGGAGTGTTTTCAGTTTCACTTTAAAAACATCCCAAACCATGCCAGTCCCCATGTGCACCCCAAGGACCCAAGGAGAAAAAGGCTGCCTTGCTGAGATTTTGGGAAAATTATGTTGAGACAAAAGCAACCAGCATCAAATGTTTTCACACGTGGCCAACCATGAGATTTTCATTTGGCCTAACAGAAACATAAAGCACAAAGCAAATGGGTCATTTTTAAGTACAAAGTTGAAATTCCTCTGGAGACTTAACAAGACTTTTCTACCTGGTAATGCCGAAATTTAAAGTAATACTAAAAAAAATTCTATTATACTCAGAATTACATGTCTTGGCAGTCAGGAACAGACACCATGTCATTTCCAAAAGTTTTGGAGTGATTGCTTATACAAGATTCCAGGAATGCTTTGTCACAATGAAGTTTATTCCATTCCTTGGAAATATTAAATGCATTCCTACTATAATGAAACATCTTATAAACACCACGTGACAGAAACATGGGGTTTAACAAAGCATTTCCTCCCAGCATCATAACATTTAGGCCCGACATGAATTTTATTATCAAATAAGTAACCACACAAGGAGGTTTGCAAATGCACCTCTTGCTGCGAGCGGACCCGGATGGAAGCAGCACCAGCCTCAAGTGCTTCCACCCACAGACTCCCACCTAATGCTTGTCAGGCAGCTCCAAGCACTCTGAATTTCCAAGATGTCATCTCTAGCATTAAACACAGTTTTAAGCACGACCCTGTGCAACAAGCAGTAATTCCTGTTGCTCACTGGCAAGTCATCCCTGTTTTGGACAATACCTTTGGAATGTATGCTGAATTACATGAGCACTGGGAAGATTTCCTAAGTCCCTCCTGGAAATCAGGATGTTTTGTCCAAGCAAGTGAAGCCACTGTCTAACAAGAGCCCTCCTGTAACAATGGGTTTGCACTTGCCATGACAGAGCTCATTTAACCAGGGTTGTGGAACTCCAGGGGCCTCTAGGAAAAGCCACTGCTCAACAACCACGGGTTTTTAACTTCAGAGTGGCCTGGGGTTTGGGCTTATTTTAATGGCAAGGCTTCCACCAGCTAAGACCTAATCTTGCTTCTAAAGAAGTTACCCACCTCCATCACGTAAATGAGAAACCTGTGCTTACTGCAAATGCTCTGATGTGACACCTGACCTGGTCTGCTCTAAAAAATCTAATTTAAAGCCTTTAATCAAAAGAAAAGGTATTTTTGAGCTAGACTAAGTTTTGTTGGATCCAGTAATGCCACGTCCTTTCAGAAAAAGCTCCAGTTTGAAGCTCAACATGCTCACAATCACACAGCAGGTCAGGCACAAAACCCAGCCACATCCAGGATCCTGATCCCTGCTGTGGGGTGGGGAAAGAAAACAAGAGGCTCAGCTCCTTTTTCTGCCACCTCAGAGCTTCACCCTGGTATTTTCAACACCTCACCATTACAAAGTCCAGGAAGAATGAATATGGTCAGTGACATCACAACAATGTCATTGGAACGCTCCAGAAAAAGGCAGGCAAAAAGGGAAAATTAATTCAACCTGGAAATACTGGAATTGCACAAGGTTGCAACAAGGCAAGGAGAACACCAGGCCAAGCTAGGCTACAGAGACACATCATGTGCTCTACTCAGAGCAGAAATAAATACGCCATTCTAAATGTTTTCAAGTTTATTTTCAGAAGAAAACTAGAGCAAAAATGGAAATAGAAATCCAATATTAAAAAAAAAAAAGAACGAAGTGGCATTGGATTATTTGGACAAAAGTTCAGAGAGGAAGAATATGGGGAAGACATTCAACTGTGGGAAAATGCCTTTGGGAGGAGGAAGCCTTTTGTTCCACAGCACCTCTATGTCTAGGTTTTTACAGTCCTTTGCTAAGTTATTCTGCCAGCGGCTGGA
This sequence comes from Erpornis zantholeuca, assembly GCA_013400515.1. Lineage (NCBI taxonomy): Eukaryota > Metazoa > Chordata > Aves > Passeriformes > Timaliidae > Erpornis > Erpornis zantholeuca. The sequence continues at coordinate 747,049 of VZTN01030271.1, read as the reverse complement.
AAACCACCAGAAATCCGCCTGTTTACTTAGACAACTAAAATTCCAAATACCATGGCAAACGGCTCTCTGCTCCGCCTAATCACAGGGAGGGGATGGAGGAATACTCTGAGGTTTACAAGTCTCAGCCAACCAACAGCACAAGGTTAAGGGGTTATTCATATCCCTATTTTTGCATTCAGAGAGCAAGGGGAATTCTTGTCATGTGACACATGGAGACAAATCAGATTATGAGCATAAGTGCCAAATACTGTGCAAAAACCACCATTAAACACCTGAAATCCTGCTTATGCTCAGACAAGAAAGAGCAAGTGTAAAATATTCTGAATATTTGAGACATTCTGAAATGTGCCTGGTTCATTGCAGGTTCAGTGGTCTTAGGGAGGCCAAGTGATAGCAGAGTTTGGCACTGAGCAGATGTCTCCAGGAGCTCATCCCATCCTACGGGGTGAATCACAGGCTCTGTGAGCAGCAACTTAGCCACAAGTTAGCTCCTACTTCTGCAAAGTCTCCATCAGATCAAATCCCTGCCCTGAAAAGTTCATGTTTTTTCTTACACAGCTTGTATTTGGAAATGATCAAATGGATGGGAGAATAAATTTAATTTAGTCACTTCAACTATAGCCCTGTCAGCTAATAACTGCTCAAATTGAGTGTTTTAATATAGAGTTTCACCTGCCATGCCTCTGATACCTCCTCACAAATATTCTGTGGCTCCCTGTTCTATTTTCCTCTCACTACAGCTGAAAAACAAAATCCCATTTATATCTTGCACTTCATCATCAAAAAAATCACTCATTAGAGAGCACAAGACCTACAGCTGAGGTTTTCAGGCTGTACATTACATCCTCCTTTGAACAATTAAGTTCGAAGCACTCAAAAATGTAACCATAACCATCTCACTACTTGCTACCAAGAACCCATGGCAGACACACAGGGACCAAAGCCATCCAGTACTTGACTGGAACAAGTGAATCACGGCTCAGCAATCGAGGATCCGCAGCAGGATCCCGAGCCAATGTGACTCCAGAAAAGGTTTACTGAACCAGAAAAGCAGCAGCAGCAATCCTGGTTGGGTGCCAAACACAAGGAAATAAACAGAACAGAGTGCTGGAAGATTTCACCAGCAGCAACAGGAGTGGGGATGAGCAAATCCTGAAGCATCGGCAGAAGTCGGGCCACTTACCTCAGAACAGCCCAGAAATCTGATGGCAGGAAGCTGGCACTTAACAGCCATCCACAGCAACTGACTGTTTTCCTACCCTCTTCTGATGCATTCCAGGGTCTAAGCTGGTTTTGGGTCCCAAGTTTACCCATGACATTCTGAACAGACACTGCTCTGCTACCCCAGGAGGAACTACTGCAAACCCCAGGCAGCAAACTGGAGCACGAGAGCAGCCACGGGAGGGTCTAGGGGGATGGTTCTCAGAGCCCAGAGCCAGATCTCCCACTGCCACCCTGGGGACAGGGGCAGAACAAGGTGCTCATCACCTAAATCCCGTTCTCTCCCTCTCCACTAGTTCTGCAACTCACAGGTCAAGCACACAAGTCAAACAGCTTCAAGAGCAGTGTAAGAGGGGGGCAAATCTGCTCAGACACCAACTGGGACTTTCTCTAACAAATGAGTTCATGAAGGACATGCAGGTGAGTTCAACAGTCAAGTCTGGAAAATGCAGGAGCAGGAACACTCTCAACTCCTCACTGGCAGCAACTTTTCCACCACTTGTCTTGTGCAAAGATAAGGAATATGTCAGAATCTGTTCAGTACAAACAGTATGGGCCATGACTTTTGCAATCTTAATAATTAAACACAGACTCACCATTTTAATAGCTATTTGAAAGAGTTAAAACCTGAAGTTCCTAACTGTTTGCATGTCTGCCTGCCAGCCAATTGTCTCCCTCCCTATATCAGGATCAATAACTGGGAGCAAAGAAACATCCCTGTTTAACCATGAGATCTTCTTTAACTGCAGGGTAATCAGCTAATCCGGGCAGACTCCTTTATTCAGCTTTACATGGGCAATACTATCATTAAAGTTATAAACTTTAATTTGACTCAAGGAATGCCATTTACTAATTTAGCACGCAAATACTTTTACAGCTGTTTGCATCAAGCTCCATATAATCTACAGGGAATTTATAACACATAAAGCAACATTTTAAAGCTGCTGTTACAGCCACTGCAGTGCACAGGACAATTAGAGAAAAAATATTCACTGAGGCATCTGGTCTTTAAAGAGATTTACCAACACACACAAGCAGCAAAACAACTGTTTGCTGGGCACTGGATCCTTCAATATTTAATATCCACAGATTTCTCACGCTATTCCTGTTAGCATACTGGAAAAGTGTAGCACTTCCTATTTACTCCAAATAGTGGTAAGTAAATGGGAACTGAAGAAAATCCATCACCTGAAGAAAAGCGAACTGCATCAGAAACTTGATGGTGACCTGGAGTCAAACACTTAGAAAGGGATGCTAAATCGTTTCAGCGGCTTGAATTTTTTCCCCAAAAGCTCACGAGCCAAGAAATAAGACTTAGTTACTCTGATCTAAAGAGGATAAATGCTATTTCAAACTCTATTTCAGTTTTAAAGAGACGCGCTTAAAAACTGAGGGTAAAAAAAGTTCCGGTTGTGAAGGGATTGCTCGTACCCCTCCTGGTCTGTGCTGGAAATAAACACAAGGTTCAACCTCTGTGTGTGGCGGGGGGAAGGGAAGGGAGACGGCAACAAAACCAGAGCGGTGCCTCTCCTGGAATTCCAGGGCTTGCCATGGACTCCGCGGGTTACCGAAGGAGCTGAAGGAGCTATACCCCGCCATATACCATGAAGACGAAGGAGAGTAAAGGAAAGAACATAGATTACGGCCCCCAGCTCGCAACCACACAAAGAAAGAGGAGCCCTTTCAGTGCCAAAGGCCTCGTTCCCGACGCTTCCATGGCAGGAAGCGAGATCCTGGCCGGGCCCGAGGGGCCTCCCGGGGGAACGGGGTGACGAGAAGCCCCACTCCGCTCCCAGGGTGTACCGAGAACAGCCCCCCGCCCCCCCTCCAGCGTCGGGGGATACCGAGTTGAGCCCCCTCCAGCCCCAGAGGGTATCGAGGAGACCCCTCCAGCCTCGGGGGGTACCGACAGGTGTGTGTGAGGCCCTGGCCCGAGGACGGGCCGGGTCCGGTACCCCTCAGGAGGCCACTGTCCCGTCTCGCCACCCCCCACGCCGCCTCCCCGGTGTGTCCCCCCCAGTCCCGGTGCCGGGGGGCCGCACCTGGATGACCTCGTTGACCTCGCGGATGCACTCCACCATGTGCTGCAGGATCTGCTCGGCCGTCAGCACCTCGTAGCGATAATCCTCCTCCTGCTCGGGGCCACCGCCGGGGCCCGGCCCGCC
>VZTN01030271.1:723514-734857 GCA_013400515.1 Erpornis zantholeuca | reverse complement strand
GCTTCGCCGCCGCGGGCGGCTCGGCCGTGGGGCCGGGCTGCGCCGTGCTGGACGCCGCCTTCAAGCGGTACCGGCCGCTGATCTTCGGCCGTCCCACCGGTGAGGGCCGCGGCGGGCGCTGACCCTTCCTTCCGTGGCTTTGAGCTTAACACCCTCTCACACCCTTGCTAACTTTGGGGAGAAACCACGGGTTTGGTGGCCGTCTGCCTCCCCTCAGTCCGGCGGGGACAGGTGGGGTGGGAGGTGTGGGTCCGATGGAGTCTGATGGCAAGGGCAGCGATGCGTTGGGATTTGGAGGGCAGTGCCTATGGCTTGTATAGAATAAATCTAACCGAGTTTGGCACAGCACTAGTCGTCTTCCTGACAGGATTTAGGCTCTTGCTATCAAGGGTTTTCTCCATCTCATTTTTTACTTCCTCCGGGTAGTGTTACAGCTCCCCATTGCTTCATTTCGCTTCCTTCTCTTGTGGCTGCAGGGAGAGCCGCTGCCGGTCTCGCAACCTTTCCTGCTCTAGGGTTACTGCTAAGTCTTGTCTGTTCCCATTCCTAGCAGCTCTCGGTGTCCTGTGTGAGGCTTCACTTTGAGGAAAGACTTGGTGCTTCCTGTGTGTTCTTCCAAGTACGTACTTGTGCAATGGGGCATTTCTGCCAAACTGGAGCTGCTGAAAGTCCTGAGGCAGCATGGCTTTTCTGCCAGGGAGGGGTTAGCTCCTGGATTCACCCTGAAACTGTAGAGTGAGATGAGGAAATGCAGAAGCATTGAGAGTCTGTTTTTGCTTTGGGACAGGTTTTAAAGGTTTCTTGAACCCAGACTTTTTCATGATACCACCCATTGCTTGTCTGGGATGAGCTGCAGGAAATCTCTTGGCTGTGGAGCTGACACGCAGGGATGCTCAGTGGCTGCGTGGGTCTCTTGCAGCCTGAAGTGCTATATCCAGGACACATGAAGCACTTCATTCATGAAAAAGAGCTAGTAACTCTGCTCCCGAGTGTTTTAAATGTCAGTGTGAACTCTGTCGCTGCTGATCAAAGCAGAGAAGGGTGGCGGCGTTGGAAGCCGCTTGGCTTTGTCTTGAGTACATCATACTTAGAAAAAAAGCAGGTTTGAAGCAGAGAAACCTTTGGCTTATTTTATTTCTTCAACTCTTGTGAGTAGCAGTAGAAATAAATTTTGATTTGAGAGCCAAGAAGACTCCTCTTGGATCTCTTTTGCTGCTAGGAACTAAAAACAGCTGATCTAATTATTCACGCTCTCCTGTTCCACTCAGAGGGGAAATGTGACCATCAAATCACTTGGAGCAACGTTGTGATCACAAGATCCAACTCACACTCATCATTTTCCATATGCCCTGCTTTATGATGCTCGAACTACACAAATTATTTTAAGGCCTTTTTACCCCTCTTTGCCTTCATTTTGTTTTGGTCTTTTTTTTCTGCATGGGTGGTTAGTATGAACAGGCAGTGGAAACCCTGGATGAAAGGAAATAATTTCTATTAATAGAGAAAATGAACAGCAGAAACCATTTTCTGGCTGCACTGCCTTGTGGTGGTACCTGTCTGCACCTTGGCTTAGGAGGCCGTGTTCAGGTTGGGAAGTGTCTCCCTGGGCAGGTTCAAACACAGTATGTGGTGGTGGGACTAATTCTGTCGAGACTGCTCAGCAGGATGAGTGTTCCCTGTGTCCCCAGGCCTGAGAGCGGCTGTTCCCGGTGAACTGCCGTCTTCCCAAACGGAGGGAGCAGGTCTTGCTGTGCTGCTTGCACATCTGCGAGGTTGCCTTGGCTACCAGCTTGTCTGCAACTGAGAGGAAAGCTCAAAACAAGGCTGGCTTCAAGCTGTTTTCCTTCTCTCCGCAGAGGTTTCGTCATCCCTTCATGGAGAAATCGGGGGATTCTGGCTCTTGTGAGCTGTGGAGCAGGAGCTCTGCATTTCTCTGAAATGCTGGTAGTGCCACAGTCTCTCTGGAAACTTCTTGGTGCTCTTGGGTTATTCAAAGCCAAGCCCTTTATTTTCAGTGACCACGTCGAGCACTGGCTGTTCTTGGGAATGCTGGGGGGGCTAGGCATGGACCTTGGCTGGGATGAGCAGGGTCCCACCCTGCTACCCTAAACCCCTCCTGACAGCTGACTGCTGTGAGTAGTCCTTTGCGTCCCAGCGAAGGTTGAATATCCCTTTGGAATGGGAGAGTCACTCAAGTGGGCATTCAGGGCTCTGCATCCTGGGAAGTGCTCTTCGGTTAGGGAAGCACGCCCAGAGCTGAAGTCTAAATGTGACTGGGTTCATTTCTCTGGCTGCTACACCTGGGACCTGCTCTGCAGAAGGTGAAGTCGGTCAGGAGCTTTTCTGAGCTGGGTGAGGCCTTTTGATCATCTCTAGCTCAGCCCAGTTTAGCAGATTCATTCTCCACCCCTTTTTATAGGTTTTCTTTGCCCTTTCCAAGAAGTGTGGGTAGGGCAGAGCTCCAAGGCTTGTACTTTTTTCCAGTGCTGGGAGAGCTTAGAAACAAGAAGCTCTTCACCCTCACAGGGAAGCTTTGACTAGTCATGGCTGTAACTTAAGAGCCAGGACTGGTGTCCAAGAAGCCTCAGGGGCTGCTGCTAGTCCATATTCTGATGTGTCTCCTCTCTTGTGTGCTCCTTTTAAGCTTCTTTGGGGGCTTCCTCACAGGTTAGGATCAGCTCACATTGTCCTGGTTGGCTGTGTTGAAATTAGCCCCTGCTGAGCAGCCTGGTGTCTGTTTTGGGGTGTAGGAAGGGGTGCCTGTTTCTGCCTCCATCCCTAGCTGGGCTGGGAGGATGGTGGTGGGCTTGGAAGCAGGGAAAAGAGGATGGGGTTGATGTGCATGGTCTGTGTCCTTTGCAGAGAATGAACCCTCCTGGGAAACACCCTGCTCTGAGCTTCTCGTCCATGTTGCTACTCCAGGTTGCGATGGGTTTCCCAGCCTGGACACCAAGGAGAGCTGTAAGTGTCGGGGCTGGGAGCAGGAGGGAATGTGGCTGTTCCTGTGCCTGTCACTGGGGAGTAGCACTGTGCGGTTACCCTTGGTTTTGGGGAGGGCACCAATCCCCCGTTACTGAGACACTGGGGCAGTGCAGGAGGGATGTACCTGAGGGTGCTGATAAAGCAGTGGGGACACCTTTTAAACAGCAAGAGCAGCCCAAAATTCAGTTCTTCAGGGTCGCAGGGTGCAGTTCTGTATCTGAGCCCTGCTCAGTGCTGTCGTGGCCATGTGGGACAGCCGCCTGATGCTGTGTTTCAGATAAACTGTCCGTCTCCAAAGGCTCCATGCTGCTCTCCGCAGAGACCGTCTGGGGAGCTCTCCGAGGTGAGCATTGCTTCCCGCTGGGCATTCCCGCTCTGCCTGCCTCGGGCCTGTGGGGATGTCTCACGGTGCTTCTCTCTTTCCATAGACTTCTTTGTTAATTGAGCTCTGCTCCTTTGGGGGTGTCTGTGCTGAGAAGGGGGCTGTATGTTTTCCCGCAGGCCTGGAAACATTCAGCCAGCTTGTTGGGAGAGATGAGAATGGCACGGTGAGTCCTGGCCTCATCTCCTGGGGGCAGGCAGCTCTCCGTAGTGCCCCTGCCTCCATGGGGACAGGCTGACGGTTGCTGGGATGCTTGGGATGAGTGGGCACAGCCTTGCCAAGGGCCAAGTGGAGATTCATGAATCCAGCCTTCTGAGTGGGTAAAGGAGTGCTGCAGCTCTTTCTACACCGTGGGTGGTGAGGGTACCCCTGTCCTGCCAGCCCTGGGGACAATGGTGACCCTTAATGTCTCCTGCTATTGAGCAATTTCTCAACATCCTGCTTATGTCTTCCTCATGCCTTCTGTGTGCAGTACTACATCAATGAGACAGAAATCGTGGACTTTCCCCGCTTCCCTCACCGGGGACTGCTGCTGGACACCTCTCGTCACTATCTGCCTCTGAGAGCCATCCTGGAAACTCTGGTAGGGCACCCATGCTGGGAGATGAGATGGTTTAATTTGGTGTCTCTTTCCCTGTGACAACTGAGCTCCCTTGTTTGGGTGATTTCTCAGCTGCTTTTGTTAAAAAGAAAACCCTGAGGTATTTTGGATTCCTGCAGTCCAGGTTACTCACCAAGGCTGAGTTGTTTCTAAGGCAAGGGAAAACGCCGGCAAAGGTGGGTGGTGGTTCTGTGCTCATCCCAAGCAGAATTAAAGTTGCAGGTCTCCACCAGTGGCTCAGTTACGGGGAGAACAGGGATTTTACTGAGCAGAAGTATTCCTGGCCCTACGCAGCTTTTTGTGTTTAGAGAGATGTTTCTGAATCCCTCTTGGATCCTGGAGAACATTTAGAGACTCTGCCTTGTCCTTCTGGAGCAGGAGGACCTTGTCCCCTCTCTGTGGCAAGCGGTATGACCTTTTAGAATGGACAGAGCACGTTCACCTTTGTCCCTGTTCCTTCCCAGGATGTCATGGCTTACAACAAGTTCAACGTGTTTCACTGGCACATTGTGGATGACCCATCTTTCCCCTATGAGAGCTCCACGTTCCCAGAGCTCAGCAAGCAGGTAATGCCCCTTGATCACCACACAGTGCCCAACTCAGGGGAGCAGATCTCTGCCTCTGCTCCTGAGCAAGGCGCTGAGCTTTCCCGTGTTCCCAGGGAGCCTTCAATGCCATGACCCACGTGTACACAGCCAGTGACGTGCGCACCGTGATCGAGCACGCCCGCCTGCGCGGCATCAGAGTCATCGCCGAGTTCGACACCCCCGGCCACACCCTCTCCTGGGGGCCAGGTGAGGGGCAGACCCTGCCTGCTGCTGCTGCTGCTCTGAGGAGAGTTGGACTTGTGCCAGGGGCAGGAATGGGAGCTGCAATCTGGACTCTAAAGGTTGGGTGCATGCAGCAGTGTCCCACTGGTTTGCTTTGAGGAGGAGCAAACCATTATTTGGGGGATGTGGGACCCAATGGTCCAACTTCTAGAACAAAATCCAAAGGGAAACATTTCCATCTGTTCTTGGGTCCAGGCTGGGTAATTATTTTTGTGGGACATCTGCTCCGCCAAAGCTAACATCACGGCTATTGCAAGGATCTTGTGTTTAACCTTGGGGTACAGCTGGCCAAGCTTCCTTGCTCTGCTCAGCTGTGTCCCAGTCCTGACACACTGCTCTCTGCTCCAAGGACTGCATCTGCTCTTCCATGTCTGCAAGTGCAAGAAGCTCCAGGAGAACATTCCATTGTCTTTCTCTTCCCTTCTGCTGCCTCCAAATTCCAAGGCCTGTGTTGGAATTCACCATGTGTGTGGTCACAACTGGAACTGTGACTGTCCCTCCTTCCCTGTCCCCTGACAGGCCCTGTGTTGTGCTGAGGGGCATTGTAGAGGATGGCATGATCACACTTGGCCCTTTCCTCACCATCCTGCATTTGTTATCATCAGGTGCTCCAGGCCTCCTGACTCCCTGCTATATGGGCAAGGCTCCTTCTGGAGTCTATGGGCCCATCAACCCCATCGTCAACAGCACCTACCAGTTTGTGACCAGTTTGTTCCGAGAGGTCAGCTCTGTGTTCCCAGACTTCTTTCTCCACCTCGGCGGCGATGAGGTGGATTTCACGTGCTGGTGAGTCTGAGATCAGTCTGGATGGGGACTGGGGGTAAGCATGTGGGATTGGAGTCCCAGCCCATCGCTTCTTGGTCGTGATCTTGGGTGTCCTGCTCTCCCAGGCCAGGAGTAGTGGTGATGCATGGGATTTTTGGGATTTCTGTGCTCATGGTGATGCTGGATGTCGGGAGCTGCTGGTGCTGGTCCAGCCACAGCTCTGGAATGCTTGGGCAAGCCTTGGACTGATGTGGGAGGGACTGATGTGGGAGGGACTTGACCATGCCTTGGCCTTACTCCAGAGCTCAGGTTTTAATGGTTTTGTTCCTTTTCTTTGATGCACAGGAAATCCAATCCAGAAATCCGTGCTTTCATGAAGGAGATGGGCTTTGGTGAAGATTACAAAAAATTAGAGTCTTTCTACATCCAGAGGTAAGGACAGGGCATCCAGGACCTGCAGCTGCATTGTGTGACTGGCACAAATGTCTTCTGTCTTGGGGACACCAGATCTCCTTTTCAGGAGCATCCCATTGGTCATGTCTCCTTGACCCCAAAAGGGAGCATTTTAGTGGAAGATTGACCACAAAAAGGCCTGGGGCTGAGGAGAAAGAAGTCCCTTTAGGGGCTGTGCTCTCTCACTTCTCCTTCAGAACCACCTCCACATCCCACTGAGGATGTTGGGAATATCTTAGCTGTTCCTTTGGCTGCATGTAACAGCCAAAGAGGGGGTCAGTGAGATCACCCAAAACTCAGTTCTTTTCCCACTCCAGGCTTCTGCACATCGTCTCTTCCCTTGGCAAAGGTTATATTGTGTGGCAGGAAGTGTTTGACAACGACGTGAAGGTGAGAGCTGCATGTGCTGGGGTGAGCAGTGCCAGCTGCCCAGCCTGACACAGTGATGTGCTCTGGGGGGGCCATGCTGGGGCTGGTGGGGTTTACTTTGTAATGGGACTGGGGTCGATCTCTAGATGGTGCTGCTGGTGAGCTGCCCTCATGCTTTCTTTGTCACACTGCTGCCAATGCTTTGCTGCCTCCAGGTTCTTGTATATTCACCTGCTAGTTTTAACCCTGCCCAGGACACTGTGCACATGTCCTTATCCTTCCTTCTGTTGCTCCTGCAAGCCAGACGGGAACTGGCTCAAAAATCGAGCCCCAGTCTGCCCCAGCTTCCTTTTGGGGGTGTGGAGGGGTCAGGGCACTATGCTTGGGGGAGCAGGTGATGCTTCTGTCACTGCAGCGATCCCCAGCACCATGTTCACCTGTGTTCCTCAGCTGAGGCCCGACACCATCATCCATGTGTGGAAGGAGGACTCCATGCAGTACCTGAAAGAGATGGCCAACGTCACCAGGGCTGGCTACCGGGCTCTGCTCTCGGCACCCTGGTACCTCAACCGCATCTCCTATGGGCAGGACTGGATAGCAGCCTATAAGGTGGAGCCCTTGGACTTTGCAGGTGTGTTCCTTGTATCCCCTTCCTGCATTGGCAGCTGGCTTGGCACTCAGATGTATGCCAGAACTGGCTGTCTTGCTGTCCCCTCCACAGGCAGCCCTGAGCAGAAGGCCCTGGTGATGGGTGGTGAGGCTTGCATGTGGGGTGAATATGTGGATGTCACCAACCTGACCCCCAGGCTCTGGTAAGAGAGGCCACAGGGAGGTCACTTGGGTCACGTGGGGCCAGGCTTGCATCCCTTTTCTTTGCCACCGAGCATTGTGTGCTGAACTTGTGGGTTTGGTCTGCACATGGTGCCTGTCCCTATCCCCTCTCTGCTGGTAACAGCTTCACTGAGGCTGAAATGAAGGTTTGCAAGGCTGTAACAACCTGCTGCTGCAACCAGGTTGTGTTTAACAGCTGTCTGTCCTGTCACCCTGGTCTGCTGCTGGTGGGCCTGTGTCCAGGAATGGGTCTTGGGATACTCTGAAGCCTTTGTGTGTGGAAGGACGCGGGGCAAGAAAGTGTTTGGGAGCTCAGGGCTTCATGTGAGAAGCTTTTGAGCTGACCCCTGTCCTGACTGCCTGTACCTTGTCCTCAAGGCCAAGAGCTGGGGCCGTAGCTGAAAGACTCTGGAGCAGTGAGACTGTCAGGAACATAGAAGACGCGTACGACCGGCTGGCGGAGTTCCGCTGCACCCTGCTCGGGTAACCGTCCTGGGACAATTCCCCCTGGCACAACTGCTCTGAGTTCAACCCTGGGAGGGCAGCAAGGGAGAAGGGCTTGCCCTGCTGCAAAGTGACCCCCTTGTTCCTCTGGAAAGCCCTGGTTTTCCTGGTGCCTGTGCGTGGGCAGAGCTTGCTTTGTGCAGTGCTGGAAGAGCGCTCTGCTGCCGGCGTGGGCTGGTGGCTCTGGCGAGGAGAGGGCTTTGTGCTGAGGAAGGAGGGGACTTGTCAGCTCTTGCCACTCCTCCTGCAGCACCAACTTCCCCAGGAAACCTGTCCTCACTCTGTGCTCCCACACATGAGCAAAAATCTGAGTTTATAAGCACAGGATGAAAACCACTCCCTCCTTGCCACACCTGAAACGGGGCACTGCTGGAACCCCTCAAACCCGGTGGTGGCTCTATCTGTGCCCTCTCCCTGATGCCATCTTTCTGTTCTCTTCCCAGGCGTGGTGTCCAAGCACAGCCTCTCTACGTTGGATACTGTGACCATGAATTTGGCGGGGTTTGAAGGGAGAGCCCTGCTGCCCTCAGTCTCTGTGCACGCAGGAGTGATGTCCCCCCCTCAAAAGGGCAGAGGGGCCCCTTCCCACCACACCTTGTGCTCTGGCTTCATTGCAATGAGCATTTTTTTTGCCTCAGCATGCACTCTGCCTCTTTCTCTATTTTTATTTCTTTAGATCTATAAATAAATGACCCCAAAGAGGAAAAAGGTGCCTATTCCTGCTCAGCTGGGGCTTGGGAGACCGTGCAAGGGTTAGCAGGAGATGGGTAGGGCTTACTCCAGAGGTGCTGGTGGAGAAGCATCATCCCAGCAGCTCCAGAGCTTGCAGGGTGCCTGCTCAGCTGGATAAACTGTGCTTAGCCTCTGCTGCTGTCCCATGGTTTGCTTCTGCAGTCACGTTGTGCTGTGGGGTCTTGTCCTTGTCCCTTCTCTCTCCTCTGATGGCCAGGCCTGCAAGCCACCACCTCTGCTGCCTTAAGCCCTGGCTGCTGCCACTTCATCTGGCTTCTCCTCAGCAGATGACACCCTGGAGCCTCTCTGAGGAGTCCTTGCAAATCTGCTGAGCGGTGCATGGATATTACGAAATCTCTGCTCAGCTCTTCAGGCTGTCACCTCTCCCTGGGATTTGGCCAACTGACCCGTCCTCCTCCTGCTCTATTATTCTCGGGATAAGCTCAACTCCAGATCTCCTCCGTCCAGAGGGGTTGGTTTCAATGGTGTTTTCCTTGCAGAAGAAACCAGTGGTGCTGCTGTCCCACAGAACTGGGATAGGTGTGATTGTTGTCCTTTGATAGCTGGGGTTGCCGTGCTGGAAACAGCATCCAGTGGAAAGCAGGGAATCTCTCAGGGAGAAATCCTGGCTGGATGGGACTGTTGTATGTGTGTCTTGGTCTTAAGTGAGTGAGATGCGCTGTTATGACTGGAAACCTTTTATGATTGAACTTTAAATTAAAAATAGTGAATTAACAGTTATTACTGCCTCCTATTTTTAAAAGTCGGATTTTTTTCCCTTTTTCTTTTCCCCCAGTGTGCTTAAGTGGGACCTTGGCCGGCTGCTTTTTTTCTGCTTGCTGGTAGGGAGCTGCTGCCAGCAAGGCTGGGGCAAGAGGGACCCTGGCCCTGGGAAGGGTGCTCTGCTCTCAAGAGCAATGATCATCTGTTCCCACAGATGATGCTCTGCAAGAGAGGCTCTTCAGCACCCTGTCCCAGCTCCCTGCCCATCATTATTTCACCTGCCCTTCTTTGCCGGGCTCCCTTTCCCCATAGCCAGGTGTGAGACCCCGCAGGGCTTGGGATGCCCATGGAGGACCCCCCAACACAGCACCTTCCACTGAAGCCTGGTGTCGTGACCCCGGTTAAACATCACCCATGATCCTGTTTTCCAGGGTGTCTGCACCAGCCTCTTCCCAAAACCACTATCATGGAGGTGGCTCAGTGACGTTTCCACCCTTGGAAGGGTCGGGATCCCGGGAGCACCCCGCTTTCCCCGCCGTGGCTTTGCCGGGTGGCCCGTTCCTTCCAGAACATCTATTTTGGTCGTGTAAAACTTGCCGGGGAGCAGAGAACAGGGAACAGGCAGCGTGTGAATCACTCGGGGCCAACGGGTTTAAAAATAAACCCAAGCGGCGGCGAGGAGCAGCCGCCAAGCCCCCGGATTCCGGCAGGATTGTGCTCCACACGTCCCAAACCCACCCGTGGGCACTGGCACCAGCCAGGGGAGTTTATTGGGACACGCTGGCAGTGGCGGGCACGTGTGCGCATCGGGTGTGTGTGTGTGCTTGTAAACACGCGTGTGCATCGGGCGTGTGCTGGTAAACGTGTGTGCGACGCGCGTGTGCTTTTAAATACTTGTGTGTATTGCGTGTGTGCTGGTAAACACGTGTGCCTGTAAATGTGTGTGCATCGTGTGTGTGCTTGTAAGCACCTGTGTGTATTGTGCGTGCTTGTGAACACGTGTGCATTGCGTGGGTGTGCTTGTAAACACGTGTGTGCTTGGGAACAGGTTCACGCGCTTGCACACACATGGCCGTAGGTCCTCCCGCGTGCACTCGTGCTCACACGTGCATAAGAGTCGTTGAGCACACGTGCGTTTGTGTACACGCTTCCACACGTGCATTAAGGGCCCTCGCACGCATGTGCTTGCACGGATGCACGAGTGCACTTGCTCACACATGCATGCGGGTCCTTGCGTACATGCACTCGTGCACAACCTTGCACACATGTGTATATAGGTCCATGCACACGTACGCCTGTGACATACCAGCACACAAGTCCATATGGATCCTTGCACACTTGTACACACGTGCATGCATGTCCTTGCCCTCACGCACATACTTGCACACGTGTGTACACACACACACTTGCACCCATGTGCTAAGGAGTCCTTGCACACGTGTGCACATAGGTCATTGCATACACATGCCTATGGGTCCTTGCAAGCTCACACATTCCTGTAACACACTTGCACACATGTGCAAATGCCCCCACATGTCATTGCCCAGACTCACACACAGGCCTGGAGCCACATGTGCTGTGTATATCCTTGCACGTTCTTAACACACATGTGTGCAGCCTTACAGCACCTGTATATGCTTGCACACGGTTGAACACACGTGCACATTTGTGTAGACTTGCACACAAGCTTGCACACAATCTCACACACACATGCACACAGTTGCACACACTCACACCCCTCCCCACGCTCGCACACCCCTGCATGCACGAGGCAGCACGCCGGGGAAGCCAGGCCTCCCCCCACCTGGCTGCTGCTTTGGGACTAATTAATTAATTAACGACAACACCAGGTATTGAAGCTGCTCAGTCTAATTACAGATCTTTTGGGGTGACGTGGGGTGCAGGAGGGAGGTGCTCCCATCCTCCCCCTTCTGGGGCAGCCCCAGCAGGGGAACAGAGGCAGCGTGGGGTCCATGGAGGTGAAAAACTCAACAAACTGTCCAAATTGACCCTTTTTGAACCTCTTTTGTGTATTTAAACCTTGCTCTAGGGTGGGGAACAGAGAGGGGTTAAGTCTGGAGGCTACTAAAGGGCCGCAGGGGGCAATGTGGGAGGCTCAGCCCCTTGGCCTGCCCTGACTGGGGTTGGGGGGATGATGGGGGGGAAAAGGG
>VZTN01030271.1:695806-717097 GCA_013400515.1 Erpornis zantholeuca | reverse complement strand
TCAGCCCAGGGATGGGGATGGGGATGGGGATGGGGATGGGGATGGGGATGGGAATGAGGATGGAGCAGTGTTGGTGAGGGGGTGTATCTGCTCCCAGGCATATGATGGGGATGGAGCAGTTTTGGTGATCAGGGTGTATTTGCACACAGGGATGGGGATGGAGAGGTGTTGATGAGCAGGGTGAATGTGCACACAGGGTTGGGGTGTGTGAGTGGGTATGTTGCAGGGTGTATCTGCACCCAGGGATGAGGATGGAGGGGTGTTGGTGACAGGGTATATCTGCTCTCAGAGATGGGTGTTGGGGGTGGAGGAGTGTTGGTGAGGAGGGTGTTTTTGCACAGAGGAATGGGGTTGGAGGGGTGTTGGTAAGGGGATGTATCTGCACCCACAGATGGGCTGTGTGGGTGTGAGTGTTGCTGAGCAGGGTGTATCTGCACCCAGGGATGGAGTGCATGTGTTGGCAGGGTGGTTGTTGGTGGTGAGGGTATATTTGCACTCAGGGATGGAGTGTGTGTGTCTGTGTGTGTGTGTTGCTGACAGGGTGTATCTGCACCCAGGGAAGGGGAGGGTGTCGGCAGAGGGGTGTTGGTGATGGATCTTGTATCTGCACCCAGGGGGCCTTTGTGCGGTGTGGGTGTCGGTGAGAAGGGTGTTCTGGCACCCGGGAATTGGGTGTTTGCTGTGGGGAGGTGTGTTTGCAGGCAGGGATGGAGGATGATGGTGAGGAGGTGTATCTGCCCCCAGGGATGGGTTTGGTGTGTGTGTTGGCTGGAGGGTGTATTTTTCCACCGCAGGTTTGTGTGCGTGTGTGTGGTGCAGGTGTGCAAGGGGCAGCACTTGGGGGGTGTTGCACCCACAGGCAGTGCAGGGAGGGGTGTGTGCATAGGCAGGAGTACAGCTTTGCCCCCCCAGGTGTGCGCAGGTGGGTGTGCAAGCGTGTGGGTGGCTGCGTGTGTGGGAAGAGGAGCTGAGGGTGTCTTTGCCCCCAGTGATGGTGACAGGGTGTGGGTGCACATGGCTGGGGGAGTGGCAGCAGTGGGATGTGTGGGCACACCGCATGTGACAGGGAGCGCAGGTGTGCACAGGTGTTGCACTGGGCTCAGGTGTGCGTGGCGGCTGTGGGGGTCGGGTGTGGGTGCTGCTGGGGATGCCGTGAGCCCTCCCAAGGTGTCTGTGTGTCCATAGAAGGCTCTCGGGGGTCCCACTGTGGGTCCTGCTGCCACAACAGGGAAACTGAGGCAAGGGGCATTGTGTCCCCGGCGCCGGCTGCGCGTCCCGGGGCACGTGCCTGTGGTTGTGTGGGATCCATGGCAGCAGGGAGGGTTCTGTGGATGTTGCATGGGCATGCAGACCGGGGTTATCCAGGTGCCCATGGGGCTGGGTGCGGTGGTGCATGGCCGCACGTGGGTGCGCGGCACTGCGTGGGCACAGGTGTGTGGCTCCGGAGGTGTACGGCTGTGCCGTGGGGATTGGAGGTGGGTGTGCTTGGAGGGTGCTGGGGGTCTGTGGTTGTGCTCAGAGGTATGTGGGTGTGTGCGGGGTGTGCCAGGGTGGTCATACATGTCCAGGGTTGCGCGGTAGTGTGGCTGTACCCAGGCTGGCTGTGTGCCCTCTCTGTGGGTCTCCCCCCAGGGCTCTGGCAAGGTGTTCCCGTGAGGAGTGATTGCCAATACCCTGGACTCCCTGCATGGGGTACAGAGAGGCCTGGGGACCCTGGAGTGACATGGACACCAGGCTCCCACAGACACTTGCTGCTCTAGCGTCACCCACCACTTCCATCTCATTTGGATGCATGGTGGCCTGCTGGATTCTCTGGCTGTTGGTTGTGAGGACAAGGAGGAAGAGAGTCATGCCAAGGAAGGAGCAAAGGCCAGAAGTGACCCTGTCCCACTGGGCACATCCCTCAGCAGTGATTCACTATGGGCTGGCTCTCCCTGGTACCCAGACTCTTGGAGGGATCCAAATTTGGGTGGGGGACCGTGCCTGAAGGGTCAGGAAGTGGTTTAGCAACCGCTGGTCACCCCCTGCACTGCAGAACACACGTGGTTTGGCCATGGGGTAGCTGGGGCTTTGTGGACTGGTGGTGATGGTGGGTGCTGGAACACCCCAAGCAGGGTGTCATTATGTCCTTGGGGTGCGGGAGATGTCTGGGAGCTGGGGATGGATGGATGGACGCATGGATGGATGGATGGATGGATGGATGGATGGATGGATGGATGGATGGATGCTGTGGGGGTGGAAGGGTGGGTGGTGGCAAGATGGGAGATGGATGGGTGGGTGGTACAGGGATGGATTGGTGTTGGGGTATGGATGGATGCTGTGGAGATGGGTGGGTGTTGGATGGAGGGTGTTGGCAATATAGATAGATGCTATGGGAATGCGTGGGTGTATGGGGATGGATGTGGGGGATATGGATGGGTGCTATAGGGATGGATGGGCTTTCGGGGGTGGCTGGATGGGTGTTGGTGATATAGATGGGTGCTGTGGGAATGAATGGGTGTTATGAGGATGGGTGTCGAGGATATGGATGGGTTTTATGGGGATGGATGGATGTTATAGGAATGGGTGTTGGAGCATGGCTGGACGAATCCTGGGGGAAGACGGATTGTGTGGGTGTCCAGGATGGACGAATGGATGAATGGGTGTTGCAGGGTGGGACAGTGGGTGTCAAGAGCAGGGGAAAATGCCTGGGTGGCTGTTCAGTGTGGGAGGATGGATAGAGGGCTGTGGTTGGTGGCTATGTGGACACGGTGCAGGGGTGCTGTGGGGACAACCAGGAGGTGTGGGTGCCACAGGGGGTCACTGAGCACTCTGTGGTGGGCACGTGGTGATGCCAAGGGTGCCAAAACTCCCTTCTGGGGGTGTCTAGAGGCCAGGGCGATTTCTCCCTGGTGCGGTGTGGCAGCCCTGGGGTAGGTTAGCTGGTCCCTGAGGCCTGACATTTATAAACATCAGCCGCTCCCAGGGAATCAATACAGTTTAATAACCGGCGAGCGGAGACGGGAGACACATCAAAATGACACTCTGTGGCTCCGTAAATGTTATTCTAAATCATCCTCACTGGGTTTATTACATTAAGCATACAGCAGCGGGCATGGGAAATTTATTCCATCAAAGGCCGTCACGCTGGTAAATGGGGCTGGTGGGTCACTGGAGGGGGGCAGCCCCTCCCAAAGTGGGGTTCCCTCCTCCCAGCCATGGCAGGGCTGTGAGGGACCGTGGGGTGCTGGGTTTAGGGTCTCGGTGCTGTCACAGCCTCTTGAGTTCGGGGTGAGCCAAATCCTGCCCTAGCACAAGGTGGATGTTTGGGGGACTGGTGACACGATGGGTGACACTGCAAGGTGTCTCTCAGTGCCACCCTTGCCACCCCATGACTCCTGAGGACTCAATCCCTTCCCTGGACCATCCCCAGCTCTGCACTGACATTTCTCTCCATGTTTCCCTGGAGACGAGGCGGTTGCTGTGGAAACCTCCCTCCTCTTCTCTCTTACCCATCCTCTTCCTCACCCTTATGTAGGGGGGACTGGCTCTGCCCCCGCCCAGCCCCAAAATTTAGGGACCCCCTCCAGGGGTGCGGCGGGGGGCACCTGGGATGTGGGTGCGCACGCACATGGGGGTGACTGTCCCCGTGTGTGCTCAAGGCGTGTTCGTGTGCACACCCCCGCGCCGTCATGTGTGACATCTCGCCGTTGCCGTGGCGACCCCATCGAGCACATGGCTCGGGCTCCGCAGCATCGCGGGGGAAGCACGCTTGTTGCCATGGAAACGGCCATAATTGTAGCATTTTTCGGCTAAAAGAGGGGAAAAAGGAGGGGGAGAGAGGAGGAGAAATGGCTCCATGGGGCAGCGGGCCAGGGATGTGCCTGCCAGCCCGGCGTGTCCTGCTGCACACGGGTGTCACGCTCGTGGGTGCACACGGCAGTGACGAGGAGGAGGCCAAATTTGGGTGAGGTTTGGGAAAAAGAGGGCAGTGGTGTCAGAGGGGCTGGAGCTGGCGGGGTGCTGCTGCTGCCTCTGCAGTCCTTTGCAGTCGAGGAAAGCGGGCAGGCGGCCAAGCCTGGCACTGGCGGCCCCGCGGGCGCCTGCAGCTCCGGGTGCCCATCGCCTGGGCTGGAGCATTGCCCTCCGCACATGGCATCCCCGGGTCGCTGCGGCCACGAGCCCCGGATCTGTTCTTGCAGGTCCCTCCCCTTTTCCCCGGCTCCCAGTGCCAGTTATTGGCCAAATCCTGCTGATGCCCATGGAAAGGGCTCAGGGGGCACCACACTGACCACCCACTCTGGCTTGTGTTGCAGATGAACCGCCCCATCCAGGTGAAGCCGGCCGACAGCGAGGGCCGAGGAGGTAGGTCCCCAATTCCCTCGGCTGCCTGGCACGGGCAAGGGGGCACAGGCTCACCCAGGGCGTGATGGGGGACATGGTGGCATCACGGAGGCTGCTCTGGGAAGGTTGCTTTGCAGAGAAATCCAGGAAAGGAGCTGCCTTTGCTGGTGGTATCCAAACCTGAGTGCAGAGCAAATGCCATCTTCTCCCTCCCTGTCTGGTCAGCTCGGGGGAACATCTTGATGTTATCCTGGGGATGTCCTGACATTCCAGGGAGCATCCCAACATCCTGGGGGGCAGAGCACCAGCCAGCCTCTCTCCCTCACCACCTTCCTTTACCAAACAACCCAATTCCCTGGCCAGAGCTGCCTGTGGGGACCCTGGGGCAGGAGTTGGCTGCACATGGCCCGAGCCCCTCTCAAACTACCAGTCCCCCAAATTCTTTGTGAGCATCTGCCACTCATGGGGCTGTGGCACTGCCAGGCTGAGGTGATCATTTGGGAAAAGTCACAGGAATTAGATCAAAATCCCTCATATGTTGTGTTGCTGGGCAGGTAGGCACAATCAAACATGCAAGATGCTCTCATGGGGCCACCTGCCCTTGCCAGGATGGCTGGGGTAGATCCCTCCCTATCTAAATCCTGTTATTAAACACACCGGGAGCCGGTCCCAGCACGTCCCAGAGGGACCTGGCAAATAAATTACCCACTTACTGAGTGTAATTGGTGAAGGATTAAAAATCGATGGGTGAGCCGGGGCTCCGGGCTCCAGCCCCCTCACCCAGGAGGCAACGCTGGGCTGCCCAGCCCACTGCCCCTGGGAGATGGTTTGTGTTTAACTAGACAACACACGAGCCCTATTCCCTTAACTAATTTTCCTGGTACCTTAACGGACAAAGCATTCATCGTCTCCTGCCATTATTTATTTATTTCCCCGGCAACACTCTTGACAGGGCACCTTATTTTCTTTGTCAAATGCCATTAGCGTGCGGCGGGAGCGCACGGCCGCACAAGACAGACGCTGGTAATAATCATGAAATTCTCATTATTTACTATCCCTTCTCTTGTGTTTGGGTTATTGATGTCCCCTGGGCACGGCCGCAGGCTGCGGGTTGTTCTGTGAGTCGATCATACGAGGGCGATCGTGGTTTGTGGGTTCTCTTTGTTCCTACTGCATCCCACCCTGGTGCTGAGGGAGCCAGCCCCCCCACCTCTGGGAAAAGCCCCAGCTCCACTCCCTAAAGCAATGGCTCTTCCAGGATTCACCCCTCAGCAATTTCCCCACAGGAGAGGTTTTCCCACCCTGAGTGTTCTGTAGGATGGAGATGATAAGCCCGGCACCTTGTCAGTGGGATCGGTGTCGCTCCCTCCCTCTGATGTCACCATTTGTGATGAGGGGCTGGGACGGTGAGTGACCTCCCACTCTCTGACGGGCTTGGTTTTGTTTTTAGAAGACAGGAAGCTCTTTGTGGGCATGCTGGGGAAGCAGCAGAGCGAGGACGACGTCCGCCGCCTCTTCGAGCCCTTCGGCCAGATTGAGGAGTGCACCATCCTCCGAGGGCCTGATGGAGCCAGCAAAGGTGGGCTTTGGGGCACTTGGGTGGGCACCCTATGGACCTGCAAATGGCCAAATCCAACCTGTCCCATGTTCTCTCTGTTCCTTTAGGTTGTGCCTTTGTGAAATACGGCAGCCACGCCGAGGCACAGGCTGCCATCAACAGCCTGCACGGCAGCCAAACCATGCCGGTAAGTGCCAGGCTCTCACCCTGCCCCAGCTGACCCCACCCTGCCTGCCTAATCCAATCACCCACTAATTTGATCCTCAGTCTAATTGGATCAAAATCCTACAGACTGGCAATTTGTTGGCCACATCACCCCAGGTTCCTCCTTGCTGGGGTGCTGAGCCCCAGAGGTGGGAGCGTGGGGCTAATTCTCTCCATGCCAGAGAAAGGGGCAGTTTAATTAACGCTGAAGGTCAGAATTCTGAACAAGGAAGGGGAAAGGAAGCAGAGGTCAGGGAGCTGCCACTGGGGAGAAATACTTGCTATAATTAAACCTCACATCGATTGTTGGTTGCTGCTGCCAAGCTGGGCAGTATCTCCAGGGCTGAGGATGCTGCAGACACTGTGAGCCAGGACCCGCGGCAGGTACACAGTTTGGGGGCTTTGCTGTGGTCCCACCATCAGCCCTGTCTTCCCCCCACCTCAGGGCGCCTCGTCCAGCCTGGTGGTGAAGTTTGCAGACACTGATAAAGAGAGGACCCTGCGGCGGATGCATCAGATGGCAGGGCAGCTGGGCATCTTCAACCCCATGACCATCCAGTTCGGTGCCTACGGGGCCTACACGCAAGCGGTAGGAGCTGGTGCAGGCTGGGGCTTCGGGGGAGCCCCATGGGAGGGGAGGGGTGGTTTGGCCATGAAAGCACCAGTGCCAGGGGGTGTGGGTGCCTGGCAGGGCTGGTGTATCCCTGTTTAGGGCCACACACAGGGCTTCCCCCCCACAGCTGAGGGTGGCTGCAGGGTGCAGTGGTCCCATATTTAGCATCACCAAGACCTCCTCCTGTCCCCGGGTCTGGCAGTGGGTGGCATTTATCCCTCTGAATCTGTCCAAAGCAGAGATGGTGATTTACCCTCTCCACTCCCTCCTTCTCTCTGCCTCTCGCTCTCCCTTTCCCCCTTTCTTTCCCAAAGATCATGCAGCAGCAGGCAGCCCTGATGGCGGCTGCGCAGGGCACCTGCCTCAACCCCATGGCTGCCATCGCTGCCGCCCAGATGCAACAAATGGCCGCCTTCAATGTCAGCGGCCTGGTGGCTGCCCCCCTCACCCCCTCTTCAGGTAGGACCCCCGCGTTTGCCGCTTGGCACCCTCGGGGGGCACTCTGGGGGTGATGCTGGCGCTAATCCCGCGCTCCCTCAGGTACAAGCACCCCTCCGGGGATCAGCACGGCGCCGGTGCCCAGCATCGCCACGCCCATCGGGGTGAACGGCTTCAGCCCGCTGCCGCCCCAGACCAACGGGCAGCCTGCCTCCGAGACCATCTACACCAACGGCATCCACCCCTACCCAGGTACCCCTCCCGCCTGCCCGCCGCTCCGCCCAGCCCCGGGGCAGGGCTGTGTGCTCGGCTCCTGCGGGGTGCTCCATCCCAGGAGCACGCTGGATGAACCAGCTGCCTGCTCCCACTGCGGGGAAGAGGGAATTCAGGCAGGGAGCAGCTCTGCCCCTCCATGGCAGGGCGTGGCCAGGAGCCTTTTCCTGTGGGAGCTGTGCGTGCATCCCTGGCTTTCTCTGGCTTACTTTTATCTTTCTTCTCCTTTCTCTTCTCTTCCCAGCTCAAAGCCCCACGGTGGCAGACCCCCTCCAGCAGGCCTACGCCGGCATGCAGCACTATGCAGGTCTCAAACTTCGCTTCCCACTCCTTCCCTCTCTCCCCTCTTTGCTCCTCGCCCTTATTTTGGGAGGTGAACATCACCCTGGGGTTGAACATTGGATTGGGACAGAGTGCTTGGGCATGGATTGATGAGGGGAGCACCAGGTGCTGTGCCCTGGCAGGAGCTCCGAGGTGGCAGTGCCAATGAAAGCGCCATCCCCTCGTCCTGCTGACTTCTGTCATGGCCCCCTGGGCAAATTTTGGATGGTGCAAAATGAATTTTAATGCCCATGGGGCTGAGAGAACTCCATGGGAGAGCCCTGGCAGTGTATTGAGGAGAGAGGGCAAGATTTGGAAGGTGACAGAGGGCCAGCTCCACACCAGACACCAGAAGTCTTTGGATGTTCATGACGTGACCGAATCTGTTGGCCAAGGACATGGGCCATGGAGGGAAGGGAGTCAGAGCCTCCTGATGAAGTACATCAAGCCCAGCAGACATTTAATTAGGAACACTGACAGCAACATCCAGATTTGCAACAAAAAATCAAGATTTGGACCCCAAATTTTGGGGGGTTTTTAGCCAAAAGTACCATCTTTCCTCAGCTTTGAGGCCATATTACTGCTATCCTTCCTAGGAGAACTGCATCCCTCCTAGGAGAGCTGTTCCCACATCCCTGGTGTGCCAGGAGGAGTGGGAAAGGCAGAGTCAGCAGCTGTGGGGCAGGAGAGGCCCCTCCATGGCAGGTGGCAGCAGGGGACATGCCTGTCCCAGCCCTTTCCGTGGCTGGAGCGGGGGCCAGTGGTGGCCTCAGCTTCTTGTTTCTCTCTTCCAGCAGCATATCCCACTGCCTACGCTCCCATCAGCCAAGCCTTTCCCCAGCAAGCGCCCCTCATCCCGCAGCAGCAGCGAGAAGGTGAGGGGTGGGGTTGACCCCGCGTGGGGCCAGTGGCTCCTCGGTGTCCCCCCGGGGTGACCCCACCTCGCCGCTGACATGTTCTGTCCTTTGTGTGTCACCCAGGTCCCGAGGGCTGTAACCTGTTTATTTATCACCTGCCCCAGGAGTTCGGGGACGCGGAGCTCACGCAGATGTTCTTGCCTTTCGGCAACGTCATCTCTGCCAAAGTCTTTGTGGACCGTGCCACCAACCAGAGTAAATGCTTTGGTAAGTCCCGGGGTGTTGTTCTCCCTGGTGTCCCAGCTCAGGGCTCCAGCTCTTCCCAGTCCCCAGCTCGAGGTTGCAGCCATCCTGAACATCACAGCTTGGAGCTCTGGCTCTTCCTCAACACCCCAGCTCAGGGGTCTGGCTCTCTTCAGCATCGCAGTTTAAGGATCTGACTCTCCTTGACATACCAGCTCTCACCAGTCTCCAGCTCCACAGCCCCATTCTCCCTGGTCTCCAGCCTGGAGGTCTAGCTCTCCTGATATCCTGGCTCAGAGGATCTGTCTCTCCCCAAATGCCAGCTCAGGGGATTGGCTCTCCCCAGTGTTCCCAGCTCAGGGGTCTGGCTCTTCCTAACAACCCAGGTCAGAGCATCTCCATCTTGGGGGTCCGTCTCTCTCTGAAGTCGCTGCTTGGGAGTCTGTCTCTCCAACATCTCATCTCGGGGATCTGTCTTTCCCTGGTCTCCAGCTCAGATGTCCATGTCTCCCTGCTGTCCCCTGCTGGAGCCTCCAGCTCTCCCCAGTGTCCCCAGCTCAAGGATCTGTATCTTCCTCTCACAGACCTTGGCGTCCCCACAGACCCTGTCAGCTTGGTGTCCCCACAGACTCTTTCCCGGCAGTGTCTTTGGAGGCCCTCCAAAGACCTTTGGGTCTCTGCACACCTGGCCTCCAGATGTCCCCTGAGTTCACACATGTCATCATGGTGTCCCCACAGACCCCATCACCTCAGTGTCCCTGCAGCCCCTATCACTTTAACAGACCCTGTCACCCCACAAATCCCATCCCGTAGTGTCCCTGCAGACCACTCCGGTGTCCTGTGGTCCCTCTTATGCTGCTGTCCCCACAGGTCTGTCACCTCAGTGTCACTGCAGACCTCGGTGTCCCTGCAGGTGCCATCACCTGTCACCTAGTCCCCTGCAATCTTGGGCTGTGATTGCCCTCTTGTGAGGACCCCCTCTCCCAGCACTCCCAAACCAGGAGCATCCCACAGGATTTCAGTGCCTGGCTTGAGGCGAGGCAGCCGCCTGCCCCGTTTGCAGTGACAGTGACACCCCCTGTGTCCCCTTGCCACCAGGTTTCGTCAGTTTTGACAATCCGACGAGCGCTCAGGCGGCCATTCAGGCCATGAATGGCTTCCAGATCGGCATGAAGAGGCTAAAAGTGCAGCTAAAGCGGCCGAAAGATGCCAACAGACCCTACTGACCCCAGCTCAGCCTGCGGAGAGGTGAGGGGGCCTGGCCCTCGGCACGTGGCGGTCGGAGCGTCCCCGTGCTGCATCCCCCAGTGTGTGCAGGGATCTCTGCCTGGCACCACCCATCCCATGGGTCTGGGTCCCTCCCTCTGTCCTTCCCTCCCTCCATGCCCCAGGAGCAGGCTGACGGCCTTTTCCTTCTGTTTCAGGTCGGACGTCCCGCGGTGTCTGACAACTTTCCCCTTCCCCAAGTGCAGTATCCAAACCCGTAACTCTCTTTCTTTGCAACACATCCCGGAGGAGGAAGAGGAGGAGGAGGAGGAGGTGAAGGAGAAAACGGCGAAGAAGAGAGCGTTTTGGTCGTAGCTTTTCCTTTTTGAATTTTTTCCCAAACTGGTCTTGTTTGTTGTTTAACGGGAACGAGAGGAAGACAAGGAAGGAGGGGAGCGATGCGGCGCCGGGGCTGTGATTTGCCGCCGGCCGCGCGCCAGGACTCACCGGATCCCTCACCGGGAGCAAGGCCGATGGCTCCGGGCAGCCGGGCCACGATCTACCTTTGTTTTTTGGGGTTTTTTTTTAAAGCACTCATTTGCTGCTACCGATATTTCCCAGGAGAAACGAGGAAAAGAGGCTCCAAATGGATTCTTAAACCAAAGCCGGTGGGACGGGACCAGCCTCGGGCACTTCACCTGGAGGATGCTTGTTTGGAAAATAAAGAAAAACGGCAAGATTTTCCTTTTTCCCTGTGTTGGGGGAAAAAAAAGAAGGATCAAAGTATGTTGGACTTATAGAAGATATNAAAAAAAACAAAAAACAAAACACACAAAAAAACGTCGGGAAAGGAGGAGAAAATCCAACAAAAATTAAGAAGGTTGAGTCAAACCCTCGGGCATTCAGAGCCACGAGTGTTTCCTACAGGGCTCGGATTTGGGGGGTTCAAGGGCTCGGTTTTGGGGGCCAATTCGTGGCTGGGGATTGGGGGGATGCAGAGGGGGTTTTTTGGGGGGGGCTGCAGTGGCTCCCCCAGCTCCATGGCCCAGGGGGATTCGGAGCCCCTTGGTCACCTCTGGCAGAGGGCGGAGTGATGTGGTTCTTTGCATTTTGGGTTGGTTTGGGGGGATTTTTGGGTTGGGTTTTTTTTTTTCAGCCAAAAAAACTTAAAAAAAAAAAAGAAAAATGTGAGGTTTCGGCCGAAATGAAGCGAAGCAAAATAAACTTATTTTGTCAAAATCGTCACCTTGGTTGGTTCTTTGGAGCAATCGCTGCTGCGTCCACCACCCAAACACAACAGCAGGGCCCCCTTAGGCCACCTTGGCTCCAGCTGGGCCAGAGCATCCGCCAGGAATTGGTGAAGCTGGGAGAGAACCATAGACCTTTCTTTTTATTTGCTTTTTCCCAGGAACTGGCATTTTTTGGGGGAATCCAGCCTGGCTGCAGAGGGAATCAGGACAGGACACAGCCCCGTGGTTTTGCTGGTCTTTCCAAGTGACAGAGGAGCTTCAGGGGGATGTGGCCATGTCCCATGGGATGTCCCTTTGTGCCTCTGGGTACAGCAGGATGACTGCCTTGATCCCGGGAAAGAGAGTTATTTTTTATTTGAGGAAGGGAAAAACCCCAAACCTCACCAATGTAAGCAAAAACCCCAAGGAGTGGGTGCCAGGGCCAGGGTTGAGGGAATGGCCACCAGCCCAGGTTTGAGTGGCCCTTGGGAACATGGTGCAGCCAGCGTGGGATGAGTGGGGATGGACAAGTGTTGGGATCCATCCAGGGGGGACAGCCCTGGCAGCCTCTGGGCTGTCTCTGCTGGGTTTCCATCCAGGTCTGGGTGTAGCAGGATGCGGCTCTGCTGGCACTGCCTCCGTGGAGTTACTGGGATTGGCTTGGGCTGACATAAAATGCTGTCCCTGGGAGGTTCCTTCTCGTTTGCGTCNGATGTGGTTCTTTGCATTTTGGGTTGGTTTGGGGGGATTTTTGGGTTGGGTTTTTTTTTTTCAGCCAAAAAAACTTAAAAAAAAAAAAGAAAAATGTGAGGTTTCGGCCGAAATGAAGCGAAGCAAAATAAACTTATTTTGTCAAAATCGTCACCTTGGTTGGTTCTTTGGAGCAATCGCTGCTGCGTCCACCACCCAAACACGACAGCAGGGCCCCCTTAGGCCACCTCGGCTCCAGCTGGGCCAGAGCATCCGCCAGGAATTGGTGAAGCTGGGAGAGAACCATAGACCTTTCTTTTTATTTGCTTTTTCCCAGGAACTGGTATTTTTGGGGGGAATCCAGCCTGGCTGCAGAGGGGATCAGGACAGGACACAGCCCCGTGGTTTTGCTTATCTTTCCAAGTGACAGAGGAGCTTGAGGGAGATGCAGCCATGTCCCATGGGATGTCCCTTTGTGCCTCTGGGTACAGCAGGATGACTGCCTTGATCCCGGGAGTTATTTTTTATTTGAGGAAGGGAAAAACCCCAAACCTCACCAATGTAAGCAAAAACCCCAAGGAGTGGGTGCCAGGGCCAGGGTTGAGGGAATGGCCACCAGCCCAGGTTTGAGTGGCCCTTGGGAACATGGTGCAGCCAGCGTGGGATGAGTGGGGATGGACAAGTGTTGGGATCCATCCAGGGGGGACAGAGGGCAGGAATATGACAGAAGTGACCCTGAATGCACCCATTGGTGTAATGAACCTGCCAGGACTCAGGTGGTGACCGTATCAAAACCAGGATAATTCTTACATTGATTCCTAAATTCCATCATAATCCCAGCTGACATCGTGGCCTTGCGCTGCTGTGACCAACGCGGAGAGGCCCTGGCCCGTGGGGACCCGCAGTGCCCAGCCCCCTCTGCCCGTGCTGAGCCCTGGCAGCCTCTGGGCTGTCTCTGCTGGGTTTCCATCCAGGTCTGGGTGTAGCAGGATGCGGCTCTGCTGGCACTGCCTCCGTGGAGTTACTGGGATTGGCTTGGGCTGACATAAAATGCTGTCCCTGGGAGGTTCCTTCTCGTTTGCGTCTCTGCTGTAGCACCAGTGCCTGTGGAGGCCCTTCTGTGGGGTCCCATGTCTCCATCCCTGCGGCACAATCTCTTCTCCCTTCTCTGTTGTGTTCTGCCTCCACAGCACCATCCCTTTGCCACTGTGTAATGGGGAGTGGTTCCCTCCCAAAGCTGCATCAATTCCCTGTGGTACTTCCCCACCATCCCATCCCTTCCTCTCAATCCTATCCCTTCCCTATGAATCTATCCTTTCTGCATGATCCCCTCGCTTCCTCTCAATCCCATCCCTTCCCCAAGATGCCATCCCTTCTGTTTCCCATCCCTTCTCCACAATCCTATCCCTTTCTCGTGATCCCATCTCTTCTCCAGCTTCCAATCCCTTCCCTATTCTTCCCCCACACTCCCACCCCTTCCCCTGAATCCCATTCCTTTCCCATAACCCCATCCCATCCCTTTCCTGTGTCCCATCCTTTCCTCACAATCCCATACCCTGTGCCCCCATCCCTTCCCCAGCATTCCCTTCCCATACCCCACACACACTTTAATCCCAGTTAAATCCACGAACACTGATTCCTTGTCTCTTTTTTTTTTCCTATGTTTTTGGGTTTGTTCTGGTTGGTTTTTTTTTTTTTGCTTCAGTTTCTCATCATCGATAAAAACGCCGTCGCTGCCAACGCTAGGAGGGGCGGCCCCCGGCCACGCCGGACCCGCGGCTCCTTCTCCACGCTGCCACAGGGTCGGGGACAGTGGGAAGGGGACAGGGAGGGGATAAGGGACAGCTGAACCCGCCTGGTGCTCACAGGGTGCCCGACGCCTATGTACAGGTGGAGCCGCCGGCGTCGCCCCGGCTCTGCCCTGCCCGGGGGGCTCAAAACCCTCTCGGCCCCTGCCCAGCCTTGCCCGGGGGCTCGCTCGGTGCCCGGGGGCTCCCGGGGTCCCACCGCCACCACTCAGTTTGTGTACACCTGAGTCCCGATCACACGCATGATCTCCTTCTGGATTTTGGGGTCCTGAGTATTGATATTGGCGTCTCCCACTTGGCCATCTTCGTACCTGGAAGAGGAGAAGGGGGTGAGGGGGGTCCTGTGGGGGCCCCGCAGGTGCCACAGGGTGGGCGCAGCTGGACTCACACAAAGAAGAAGCGTGTGCAGACATGGTCCGAGACGGGGCAGACCCAGATGTTGCCGTGTTTCTGCAGGTCCTTGGAGGTGATCACTGCCGGGGAAGGGGCTGTTGGATGCAGGATGGGGGACGGAGGGCCCGTCTGGGCCAGCCCACTGTGGGGACCGTCCATCCCTCCACCCACCCGGTGACCCCATGGCTGCTGCCCGTCCCTCCCCGTTATGGCCCCACACCTTCGCAAAGCGCGATGCAGTTCAGGTTGCGGCTCTGGAGGAAGCGGGACTGGATGGAGCGGGTCTGTGGGAACAGCAGGCAGTGTTACCACCGTGTCCCCAGCACCCATGGGCGCCGTGTCCCAGCTCCCATCCTGCCCCAGCGTCCCCTGGCCCATCACCTGGGGGATGGTGTTCATCCGGTTGTACCGCTGCACCAGCTCATCCTTCGACGGCATCCGGTGCTGCCCTTTCCCCATCCCTGCGGAAGAAGCAAGGCAGTGACTGTCACTCCCTCAGGAAACACCCTGGGGTGATGTGGGGACACATGCCACAGACAGGGATGGTCACCCTCAGCACTCCCACCCTGCAGCTGAGCCCTGGGCACCCCCCAGAAGTGTGCACAGAAGTTTTCGAAGCCTAGGATATGTTGGAGGTTTGATTCTTTGTTGTATGGGAAAGCCCCAACCTGGCTGGGAAGAGGCCGCTGTGGATGGGATGGATATGGGATGAGGCCACTCCCAGGTGGCTTTTCCAGTCGGCACAATGCCAAACCTCCTGGGGCCCATACAGGGAGTGGGAATGGGAGCACAGGCAGGACTGGGCAGCACAGGCAGGACCAGGCAATGCAGGCAGCCTCTTACCTGAGTATCCAAAGGAAATACTGGAGATGGGGCTCAGATAGATGCCCTTGCCATAGGCTGCTCCATGCAGCTTGCGGGAAAATACCAGGGTGAGCGTGGTGGGATCACCCCGACAGCTTGGGCACGGTGGTAGCAGAGGAAGCCTGGCACTTCCCAGTGTTTGTCCCCTCCCTGCCCACCTGCTGCCCCGGGGTGTGCTGGGCACAGGGATCAGAGCGGTACCTGCAGTTTGGTGTAGGAGGCGTTGACCAGCCCGTTGCGGAGGATGGAATGCCAGTTCTCAATGTGAGAGCCACTGGAAAGAGCCAGCCCCACGTCAGCCTCTCGTCCATCAGCTCCACGGAGCCCACCCGGGGGGCTCACGTTGTGCCCCCACCCTGGCTACTCACTGGAAAGCGAAGGTGCTGCCGTAGAGTTTCTTGGCGGTGCGGAACCGGGCCTCCTTGGCCGGGGGGCTGCTGAGCAGGAGGAACTGGTGGGAGGTGTGCATGAACTTCAGCTGCTACCAGGGGAACAGGAAGAGCAACGGCAGTGCCGGCAGGAGAGAGGACAGACACAGACAGACAGACAGACAGAGATCATGCACGGCCGCCCGGCCCCGGGTCCGGCCCAGCCCGGCTTTGGCCACTCCAAGTTTGCCAGAAGGGTCCTTGGCATCTCTGTCTTGTCCCCGTCCCACAGCCCATGTCAGACATCTCCCTTCCTGTACCTCGTGTCCTGCCTCCCACATCTCCCAAGCTCCCACCCAGAGGGATCCATTCTACATCCCAGACACTTCCATCGCCCATTCCATATCCTTACGTGCCTCATCCTGCACCCCACAGCCCATAGCCTACATCCCATCTCCTGTACCCTCCATCCCACCTCCTATAACCCACATCTCACATTCCATACCCTCCATCCTGCACCCCACCTGGAGCCTGGCCTGGCCCCTTACCCTGCTGAGAGGCAGCTTGACAATGTGGGATCTGTTGCTGGAGATTATCCTTGGGAAGAGGAAGAGGAAAAGGAGGAGGCTCAGAAAGGGTGGTCCCAATCTGCCCCAAGACTGCTGGATGCTCGTGATTTCCCAGGATAAAGGAGATGAGAGAGTTGTTCCACAGATGCCCAGCTGCCCCCCACCCCATCCCATGTCTCAGGGAAATGTGGGGCAGTGGGAGAGACAAGGGGCAGTGGGAGAGGGCTGCAGCACCCTCAGCCTTACCACTGCAGGAGGGGATGTGCCAGGGGGTCCAGCTTGTCCATCTGCTTCTTGATCTCCAGGTAGGACCCCTGGCAGAGGCAAGAGGGGTGCAGGTGGGTCCCCCAGCACCCACCCAGCCACGGGCAGATGGAGATTGGCATCAAAATGCCACTCCTGACTTGGATCCCACACGGGGAGGTCACACAGGGCCATGGGGGTGTGGGGCCACGCCACGCACCTGGGTCATCTCCCGGATGGACATCACACTGTCCAGGGCCTTCTGCAGCCGCTCGTAGTTCTTCTTCTGCACACGGGGCAAGAGAGGGGTGCCCATCAGAGAGGTCCTTGGGGCTCCCTGTCACACCCTGGTGTGGGGGAGCGTTGTCCCCCCAGCGCTCACCTTAGGGTTGAAGGCCAGAGTTTTGGGGTCGTTGGGGTCCACCACGGAGGGGTAAGGCTCAAAGATGATGCTCTTGCGAGGGGACTCGAGGGCAGCGCGGCACATGGCCACCAGCAGGTCCACCACCTTGGGGCAGAGCAGGGACTGAAGGGGCAGCCCCAGGCGCGGCTGCTGGGGTCACCACCGCGCCCAGCCCTACCTCGGCACCCGTGGCCACCTCCTCGGCCGCGCCGGACATGACGCCCAGGGTGTAGAAGGAGAAGACGCAGAGCTCCCGGGTGCACACGGCCGGCTGTGGAGGGGACAGGAGCGTGGTGAAGGTCAGGGATGGTGACACGGGGGCACAGCACGCACCCAACCTGGCCCTGCCACCCCACCTTGAGCATGGAGCCATTCTGGAAGACGTGCTGCTCGTCACACACCACACAGTACTCATTGAGCGTCGGGATCCGCTGCTCTGCGTACTTCATGATCTGAGGGGTGGGATGGAGGGAATCAGGCCCTGCCCTGGACACGGAGCTTGGGGGGATGCTCCAGGCAGTGGGACGGGGATGAGTGGGGCTCTGGGGAAGATGTTCTGGGCAGTGGGATGGGGCTGAGTGGGATGTGGAACAGCGACAAGGATACTCTGGGCATCAGGGTAAGGATGAGCAGGACATGGAGTAGTGGATGTGAATAAGCTGGATGTGGAGCAGCAGGGAGGATGCTCCACAGCAGGCTGAGGATGAGTGGGATGCAGGACCCTCACCTGGACGAGGAAGCCGTACTCCAGCGTGGGGATGTTCTTGCAGTGGCCGCCGACCTGTGACGGAGCCGGAGCGGAGCCAGCTGCGTTATCCCCTTTCCCACATGTACCCCCAGCTCTGCATGGCACAGGCAGCCCCCACCTCCCCCCCCGCACAGCAGGACCCCCAACATGCCAAACCCTCCCGGCACAGCAGGACCCCCAACATCCCAACCCCCCCAGCACAGTGGGACCCCCAACATCCCAACCCCCCCAGCACAGCAGGACCCCCAACATCCCAACACCCCCAGCACAGTGGGACCCTTGACATGCCAACATCCCCTGGAATATTGGGACACCCAATATAGCAAACCCCTCTGGGCACAGTAGGACCCCTGACATCCCAACACCCCCTGGCACAGCAGGACCCCCAACATGCCAACATCCCCTGGTATAGGGCAGCCCCAACATGCCAAACCCCTCTCAGGAGACTGGGAACCATGACATCCAGCCTTCCCCTGGTACAGTGGGACCATGGACATCCCAACAGCCCCTGGCACAGCAGGACCCCCAACATGCCAGCACCCCCTGGCACAGCAGGGATGCGGCACCAAGAGTGGGGTAAAATCCCACTGGACCCCACAGCCTGAGAATACCCAAGAGTGGAGACAAGAAACCCTGCAGGGGCTCCCCCCATCCCACGGGGGTCCCAGCACCCCACAACAAATGATCCGACCCCAGAGGAGCCCCAGGGAAGGGAAGAAGAGGAAAGCAAACCCCAAGGCGGGGTGGCACCCACCAGGATGTTGAAGGGGGCAACACCTGCCTGGGTGCTGGCGGGCGGGTAGCCGAAAACTTCCACCTTGGGATTCTTCACCATGCAGGACATGGAGCGGTTCATCAGGCGGTTCACGCGAGGCTCAGGGATGCCCAGTTTTCCCTTCAGCACTGAATCTTGGATAACAGGGAAACTGGGAGACCTGCAGGCACAGAATCCCCCTGAGCACCTGTCTGTCACCATT
Source organism: Erpornis zantholeuca (assembly GCA_013400515.1). Lineage (NCBI taxonomy): Eukaryota > Metazoa > Chordata > Aves > Passeriformes > Timaliidae > Erpornis > Erpornis zantholeuca. The sequence continues at coordinate 698,769 of VZTN01030271.1, read as the reverse complement.
CCCTGCTCCTCCATCACCGAGTGCCGGGTTCACCCATCGGCTACTTGTTGGGAGCAACCTCCACCTCCTCAGGATCTGGCAGGGAGCAGCAGCATCCAAGTGGGGAAACGGAGGCACAGTGCCAGGCCTCGCCCAGGATGAGGGGATGGGGCCTGCTCCCCTGGGGACCTTACTTGGGGATGGGAGAGAAGATGCTGAGGCCAGCACGGAACTTCTTGATGGTGCCGCTCGTCTTGAACCAACTGTGCCGCTTCTCCTGCTGGGTCTTGAGGAAATCGTTGCTGAGGTGTTTCCATTGCTGGGATGTGAACATGCCCAGGATCCTGGCAGACAGGGGGGACAGCACCCATGGGTGCTTGGTGGTGCATGACACCCCCAGCCCCTCCTCGTCCCCACGCACAGACAGGGATGACCCCGTCACAGGGCTGTGTGGTGAAGAAAAGGTGGTGGCACAGGGACATGTGGCACGTGGCCAGTTTTGGGGCAGAATAGTGACTCTGTGCACCACCCCACCCACCACCCTCGGGTGCCCACCACGTTTCAGCTCTTACTTCTTCAGCTGCAGACCCAGCCCAAAGCCCTCCTTGTTGGACGGCTGGAAAACCTCGATGGACGGTTCTGTGGGGAGAGAGGAGGACGAGCCGTCGGTGCCATCGCTGTGCCTGTCCCGAGGGCACAGGGACACCCATCCTGCCCGTGCCCACTCACCGGGGCCATCGAGGTACTGGGAGAGGGAGAAGCGCAGGCGGAGGATGATGGGCTCCGTCCGCAGCACCTTCCACGCCGTCGCCACCTCCTCCTGCCGAGGGAGAGCCATGTTTCAGCACAGCCATGGCCCCTCCACCCGGGCAGGGGGAATTGGGGCCCCCCTGGGTGCAAGTGCCCACTCTCCCCGTGCCAGCACTGCTGGGGGCACCCCGGGGACTCACATCGAGGAAGCTGATGTTCACGTGGAGGTCGATGTCCACGTCATCGATGGTCCCATACTCCCTGTGAAGACACGTGGTGCTGTGGCATGGGGGGCTGGCACGGTGCTGGAACAGTGGCACGGTGCCCAAAGTGCCTGGGTGGGCAGGCTCATGGGACAGTGACACTGGCACGTGTGGCTTCCCAGGTATCAAGTGTGTGCACAGGGGGAGTACCCAGAGGGAAGATGTGACCCTGGGAATGGCACAGCCAGGTGCTCAGGGCATGGTGTCCTAGGGGTGCCATGGTTGAGTGCCCTGGCAATGGCACAGCTGGATGCCAGGAGATGAGCCAGGTGCCTTGGTAATGCCATAGTCAGGTGCCACAAGGATGGCACAGCTGGTTACACAGGGGTGCCACTACTAAGTGCTCCAAGATGGTCAGGTGCCTGGGAATGGCATGCCCAGGTGTGCTGGGGATGGCACTGCTGGATGCCTGAGACTGGCACAGCCGGGTACCTCAGGCATGGTACAGCCAGGTGTCTGGTGATGCCATAGCCAGGTGACTGCCTGGGACACAGCCCAGCTGGGTGCCCAGAGATGGCACAGCTGGGTGTCTGAAGATGGCACAGGCGAGCTCCTGAGGAATGCTCCAGGAATACCATGTCTGGGTGCCCAAGAACAGCACAGCCAAATGCCCAGGGGATACCGTGGTTGGTGTCCTGGGGAGGGTATGTCTGAGGGATGGCTCAGCCAGGTGCCTGGGGATGCCATAGCCAGATGTTCTGGTAATACCATGGCCAGGTGTGCCAGAGATGGCACGGCTGGAAGCGTGGGCACGGCACAGTTGGGTACCCAGGGACAGCACAGCTGGGTGCCTGGGGACAGCACAGCTGGCGTGGCCCAGCCGTGTGCCCGGGGCTGGCAGATGCACCCACCTGACGGCCACGGCATTCTCGCTGTAGATCTCCTTCACCGCCTCGATGTCGGCGTCCAGCTGCGGGTGCCGGTACAGGTCGGCGGCGCAGGTCCCCTGTGGCACAGCACCCACGGCACCCTCACACCCGGCAGTGTCTGGGTGTCTGCCTCCCGCAGCCTCCCGCAGCCCCAGGCCTGGGATCAGCCTCAGGGTTGGGGTTCCCGAGCCCCCTGTGGCACCCGTGGGACCCAGCACCCACCTGGACGCCATAGAGGAACTCCTCGGACTCATTGTCCCCGTCAGAGTCATCGTCCGTCCAGTACTGGCCCTTGAGGTCCTGGGGGCAGAGGGTTGGGAGGCAGCAGGGATGGGGGAGAGGGTTGGGAAGTGGATTGGAGGAGCACATTAACAGGGAGAGAATTAGTGGGGAGCAAACTGGGGAAGCTGGTTCTGGGGAGAGGGTTGGGGGCAGTGGATTGAGGGAATGATTTGGGGAAGCAGTTTGGGGGAGGCAGTAGGACAGAGGGAACGATGTGGGTTGGGGGAATGTTTTGGGGGCAGCAGGATGGGGATGTGGGATGTGGCAGTGGGATGGGGGGAGCGGGATGGGAGGAATAATTTGGGAGGCAGTGGGATGGAGGAGCAGGATGGGAGAGGGAGCATGGGGGGAGCAGGTTAGAGGGGAGCAGGATGGGGACAGTGGGGTGGGAGTGCAGGATTGGGGAACAGGATAGGGACAGCAGGACTGGGGAACAGGATAGGGACAGCGTGATGGGGGAGCAAGATGGAGACAGCAGGATGGACCGGCAGGATGGGGACACGGGCACGGGGGAACACGATGAGAATAACGGGATGGGGGAGCATGATGGCCACAGGGGACTGGAGTACCAGTGTGGGGGAACAGGATGGGACAGCAGGACTGGGAGGCAGGCTGGGAGCAGCAGGATGGAGGACCAGGATGGGAACAGCGGGATGGAGGACCACGATGGAGGACCGGGACGGGGACCGCGCGCGGAGCTGCCGGGGGTGACCCGGCCGATCGCGACACGGGGATCTCTCCTCCTCCCCCAGCCCCATCCCCGCCCCGAGCCGGGGGACCCCGGGACGCGGGGGGACACCGAGGGCCGCTGCCCCTCCCC
>VZTN01030271.1:674232-694141 GCA_013400515.1 Erpornis zantholeuca | reverse complement strand
CGGCCCCGGCCCCGCGTCCCCTTCCCTACCTCCTCGAGCATCCTCCCGTGACCCAGCACTGGGGAACGCCCGCTCCGAGCATCCCTCCACGGCCCGTTCCGGGGAACGCCCGCTCCGAGCATCCCCCTACGGCCCGTTCCGCGAAACGGCCGCTCCGGGCAGGGGGAGGCGGCGGGGGTCCGGTTTGTGGTGCGGGGGCCCGGGTGAATGGAGGGCGACACGCACGAACGGGGAGCACCGCCAGTGCCGCGCGGCCGTGCCGTTAAACGGAGCTCGAGGCCCCGCTGCGGCTGCCTCCCGGGTGCTGCTGGCCGGGCGGTGCTGGAGGAGCTGCCGGGAGGCTGAGTCAGAGGCAGACGGAGTGAGGCGCTGGGCCGCCCCCCCCGCCCTGTGCCTGCACTCACGTAAGAGCCGGCAGTTCCCCGAAGGGCATCAGCTTAAATCAGCGTCCGGCTCACTGCACCCACCACCGATGCTGCAGCCTCTTCCCGGCCCTCCCAGGAAGAGAAAGCCCCTTCTGAATTAATTTTCTCCCGTAATTGTGCCTTCTTAAACACGTCCAATTGATTTAGACAGTCTCTTGAACTGTGAAAACCTTTGAAACGTGTTGAAACCCCCTTTGCAGGGTTACCAGGGCATGAATAGCGCTTTTGTCGGCGAACAATGGCAACCTCCCGAGTGTCTCCTCAGACTACTAAAAGTAGACGGCAATCTCTAAAAACCTGCTTTGTTCTGATAGAGCAACTCGGTATTGTTGAGGCCCAGGTTAAGAAAAAAAAAAACAGTGGAGGTTTTTGTCACGTTAAAGTGTTAACTTTCCTGCTGCTTCTCATCGTGACGTCCCTTGGCTCAAAGGTGCGATGACAAAGAGGTTTTTGGTTACTCAGACACGTCCAGGGACTTGTGCAATTAGGAGTGCTTAATTAAAAAAAAAACCAACAAAAAACAAACCCAACAAAACTCTGAAGAATATAATTTCATGCTCAACATCCCGTTCATAGAGCATAATTCCAGCTAATATAAAGGAGTTCGATGGGTTAATGGGCCGGGCTGGTGCCAGCGGGTTTCCAGCCCATCACTGGATTAAGCAGAAGGTTTTTGTGCAAGGCAGGAAGCACTGCTGCGAGCCACGTGCTTGAACCGGGGACTTCTGCCTGTGAAACCCTTCCAAGAAACTTTGCTTTCACTAGATAAAGAGCTTGGGGAGTCTGCAGCAGCTTGCTACCTACTCCTTTATCCATCTGAACCTATTATTAAAACCTTCATTTATTGCTGGTAGCCGGAACGATCCATTGCTGGCCTTAATTCCCTTTCCACCCAACAAGTTGATAATTTAATTTGATGGGAACAAGACGTTTCCCAGGCCGGCTGGAGCACGTGCTGGTCCTTTATCTCCCGCCTGGCCGTTGTTCTCCCGGGGGAGGATGGAGCCGCAGCAGGTGGTGATGGATGGCACGTAGGGAATGGGGCTGCAGTACCGGGGCGCTGCCACGTGCAGCAATCTCCATCCTGGAGTGGGGATGCAGCACAGTGGTCTACACTTCTGCCTAGTTAAATGTAAAAAGAAAACCCCCAAGCTTTCTTTTATCTTGTAAAGAATGTTTTTTCAACTTGCCTCAAGGCAGCCAGGTGCTTTTTGCTAGGCCGAAAGGCTTTTTGTCCTCTGCAAGGTTAAGCCTGTAGGTGTGTCCTACAAATACCCTCGAGATAAGTCTTTCTAGTCACCAAACATCTGAGGCTTGTCACCTCCTCTTTATTTTTTTAGTTAAGCCTTCCAGGGAGGGCAGCTCAGCAAAGGCAAGGCTGAGCCAGCAGCACACGGGGAAGGTGCCTGAGCCAGCCTGACCTTCCTGTTCACCATTGCCAAAAAGCTGGAGAGGCATCTCCGTTGTGGGTCTCTCCTCCCACGGATCCTCAGCTCAATGCCGGGGAGAGCGTCGGCCAGCCGGGAGCAGGTGGTGGCTCCTGGGTTCCATCCAGGCTTGCAGAAAAGGGGTGGAATTTTGGGGTGGCCATTTTGTCCTTACGTAACAGCGAGACACCACCTCTGGCACTGGCTGCCTGACAGGAATGTACAGTCCTCCCTCCCCGGGAGAGGGGATGCCAGGCCAGGGTAAAAACCTGCTTCTCTGCAGAGCTCATTTCTCTGTTGTTGAGTGCCTTTAGCTTCTGGAATGAGCAAAGCTGATGTTTTTCTAGGCTTTTTTTGGGAATCCGAAGGCATGCCTGGTTTCATAACCCTGCCCTGAGCACTAATTCAAACCATATCTGCCTCCGGGCATGAGCAGCCTTGTTCTGCAGCGTCCATGAGGTTGTGTAAGTGAGGCTGACCAGTAAATCCCAAATCATCACCCCCTGGGAGCCTCCTGGCTGGAATTCTTGCAGGCAGTGACACAGCTCTGCCACTGAGGCCTGGGGACAGCCCCTGGCCCCTGCTGCAGTTTCCATTTCCCTTTGTCACTGATAACAGCAAAGACTTGGCCCTGGGTGGGGATTGCTGCTCCCTCTCCGTTCTTCGTGCCCAAGGGGCATATCCGGAGAAACTGTGATTTTAGGCTTTCTCTCGTGACCTTTGGGATGAGCTGGCAGGAATTAGTCACCTGGCTACAGTAAAACCAGTCCAGACCTCAGATGGTTCAGTCTGAAGTATTCAGGAGCTGGGGATATACCAGACATCATTGGGACACCCTGCCTGAAGCATGGGCAGGCCAAGTAATGTATTTGGTGATTTAGTCATTATTCTTTGAGGAAGGAATTCAGGTTTATTCAGTAGCTGGAAACATTCAGGCACTGTAGGGTATTGCTCACCCCCCTTCCTCACTCTGCCCAGACTGAGCACTCTGTGTTTCCTGGTGTCCTTGAAGTCCTTACTCCTCTGTTTGATTTTAAAAAAAGCGGAGTAGTGGGAAATACCAGACATTCCTGTTATGAATATGACACTGGTCATTCCAGTAGAATTCAATCGATGCCTTGTAAATGCACAGTGATGGAAAGCAGGAGGGACTATCAAAAAGAGACTCTTGGTGGTCGTGGGCACGGTGCTATGGACAGATGGGTGTCTGGGATACTTTCTGGGTCCTGCGTTTCTGCTCTCGCCCCTGGACAAGGTCACTGTGTCTGCGGTTAATTTTTCTGAACCTTTTTCAACTGCTGGAAAATCTTGTGAGGGGGATTCTGGTTGGGAAGTGAACTTTTCCTTTCTCTATAAAGACTTAAAGGGTGTTAAAATTATATTTGCAAATGACTTGAGTGGGTGGGGGATTTCCATGAGGCAGGGAGAATTCACCTGACTATTTTTTATAAGCTTCCAAGTCATGCTATGGCTGCAGTTTCCGTGTCGGGATACTGTTGTTCCGTATTCCTCTTGTTCCTCGAAGCTGTGCAAACCTGGTTCCCTGTGTGTGGAGGTGATTTCCCAGCAAAGGCTTGTTTTTTTTGGCATCTATGGAAGCTGACGCTGCTCTGCAGGTGTCGGAGGCTGCAGCAGCAAGTGTTAGAGGGCTGAAATACAATGTTTTAGGACTGACCAGAGGGTTTTCCTATAATAATGAGACTTTGTTGGGCTTTTTATGTGGGCAGACCTTCTTGTAGTGACTCCGGTGAATCAGCAGCTTTTGGCTGGGCTGAGGGAAAAGAGGCTTTGCCAGGTCAAATTATGGTTTTTGCTGGCCTGGCTGCTCTGTGGCGCATGGCAGCACGGCGAGGGTGAGTCAGGGCTGCCTGCGCGAGGATCTGCACGTACGTGAGGAAGGGCTGCGGAGCAGGGGAGGAGCATCGAGCCAGCCAGCAGGGCCGCTGCGGCACCGGGACGGCACCGGGAAGGCTGGCAGGGCAGAGCCTGCCCTTCCGTGGGCTCAGTCCTGCCAGCTCTCACAGAGTTTTTGGGTTTATTGGTGCCTCTGTGTCAAAGCTGAGCTGGCTGGTGCGTGCCCCTTACTTCATTCTGTATTTTATTGGTGGGCTTTGTCTGCCTGGGGTGGGCAGAACAAAATCCAGCTCTAATCCTGCTCTGTCCCAGCTTTTAGCTGAGCCCCATCTCATGTTTCTGTAAGCACATCTTGGAGATGAAGGCAGCTCATGCTTGCTCTGAATATCGCCTGTGTGCCCAGGGCATGGAATTTGAGGTCAAACCAATTTTTAAGGGCAAAATGAGTGATCTCCCCATGCCAGTAGCCACCACCTTGCATCACTCTTTTATCAGAGGCTTTTGTAATGCTGGCATTCTAGCTTGGGCAGGTCCAGGAGACAAAAAACTTTTAGCTGCCTCTGCTACTTGAGAACAAAATAATTGCAATTAGAAATGCCTGGGGCTGAAATGAGTGTCTTCCCATCCCAGTGCACTGTTAAGCCTCAGCTCAGCTTCCTCTTGGGATTACAGGCTGGTCCTGCTGTTGTGGGGACCCTCTAGTCCGGAGGGGGCAAACAGCCTGAGTTCTGAGAGCTTTTTTAACCCAAGTGTCAAAAAGTACAGCCAGCTTTAAACCTTGTGATAGATTTCTGCTGCTGTGGGTGAAGGGGAGTGCAGGGGGCGAGGGAGACCCGCCGCATCCTCAGTCAAAGAGGGGCTTTGAGTGCATTAAATCTTCAATCTTACGCGTTCTCTGCCAAGGTGTTGTGTTTAATCAACTCAAGTCTGCTTGCTTCTCCAGGCTTAAAGGATGGGGTTTAGGCTTAGGCAGACTTTGCCGTGATTAGGTGCTCCTGGGCAGACGGTCGCCCGTGTCTGGGCGTGCAGCAGTCACGCCAGCGCCAAGCTGCCCCTGTCCCACGTGGGATGGGAATTGCAGTTGAGGCCTGTAGAAGAAATGAGTGGAGAACTGGGAGGGAGGAGGCAGAACCTCTGCCTGTGCACTCAAGTGCTTGAATTTTGTTGCGTTGTGTAGCTCCAAGGGAAGACTGGCAATGAAGAGAAGCTATGAAGGGAACATCTGCATAGAAGGCAGGTGAGCTTTGGGTGGTCCATGTGGGGGATGACATGGAAATAGAAGTGTCTTGCCTGTTAAGACTCTCAAGTAGGAACATAAAGATAGTTTGATCCAGTAGCAGCTTTCTTGTTACCTCCATATTCATCACGTGGGTGTGTTCGTGTCTCTGCTTGATGGGCAAGTTGGGGTGGGTGATTGCCAAACCTGGCACCGCTCTCTTCCCTTCCAGACACAGGAATCGAGTGACCATGTCGAAGCACCACGATGCAGGGACCGCTTTCATCCAGACCCAGCAGCTGCATGCTGCCATGGCAGACACCTTCCTGGAGCACATGTGCCGCCTGGACATCGACTCGGAGCCAACCATCGCCAGAAACACCGGCATCATCTGCACCATTGGTAGGCCATTCCTAGATAGGAGAGAATTGCAGCTAGGAGCCCACACCTTGGTGAAACTTGTTAGGGAAATTGTGAGAGGGATCTGGCTTTCATCCCTTGCCAGGGCTGAACCTGTGTGGTGAAGGAAAATGACTTTCCCATGTTTGCCTAACCTGTGTTACTGCTGGGAGTGAATCCAGTATCCAGGGAAATGGGAATCGCTTGGGTTCTGCTGCACTCCGTGGGCAAGTTAAAACAATATTTGCTGCTGCAGTGCTGAGCAATGCTGTATCCATTTACCTTTTCTCTTCCACATGAAACAGCCTGGTCTGTGTGGGTTACCTCATTATTTTTCTAAAGTTAATGTTCAAACTGTTTCTTCCTCCTAGGCCCGGCCTCCCGCTCTGTGGAGAAGCTGAAGGAAATGATTAAATCTGGAATGAACGTTGCCCGACTGAACTTCTCTCATGGCACCCATGAGGTAAGGGTGGGGTCTGAGCTGCAACAGCCCCTGTGTGTCTGCTGATCCCATCCTTCGGGGAGAAGGGAAATCTACCTTCATCCAGACCATCCTTGGTTTGGGAAGGCCAGGTAGCTGCTTTTGGGGAAAGCCTGAGTCATTGTTGATAACATTGAAGTGTACTTTCTGAGCCATTTTGAAAGAATTCAGTTCCACACCCTGCCCTGTAGTGGGTAGCCAGGTAACTGGTATTTGACACTGTGTGCCAACTGCTTGCAATGAAATCCTTCTGTTCTTCCTCACATCCTGCTATTCCCAGAGCTGCTGCTTCCCAGTGAGCAGCAGAAGCTGAGAAGACCTGTCCCTGTTTTGCACCTCTGCAGGAGGTCACACTATCAGTTCATCTCACTTGTTCCATGGCTGGGAGTTTCGGCAAGCAGGCAATCAGTGAATAACCCTGACCAAAAGGCATCTGATATTAGTGATTTGATGTAATTACTGTGCTCAGGAGGAAGAATGGGCTCCTGGGTTTTCTGGCTAACTGGCTGCTATGGGTGCATTCCTGGCACTCTTGAAGGTCCTACCATGGACCTTGGGACATGGTGTGATGAGCCTAGAAGAATAAGGTCAAAAGAAATCAACACTCCTCAACAGTCAAGCCCTTACTGCTATAAATAGCTGAGATCCCCAGTGATACCTGAGGAGCTGAGGATCCATCCCATTCTGGGTCGCCTGAAATGCCACCCTGAGCCTTTCTGCTGAGGTTTTTTTTTTTTTAACCCTGGCTGCTTTCCAACTTTCAAAATGTTATCCAGTAACAGCTGTAGGTGGCTTTACTTAGTGACCCATGAGCCTTGTGGTGTGTAACAGCTTGGCTTCTCACCCTTGTGGCCTTTAATGAGCACAGGGCAGTGTCAGGATCAAAAGGGCTTGATACTTAGCTGTGGGCAACCATCAGACCTTGACTAACCACCCTGGGATAGTGTCAGTGCATGCCTTGCTCTTGAGAAATCAGCCTGGAGAAAGGGTAGTGTGGAGTAACTGTGCCTCCCAGGAGTCAAATCCTGTGGCCAGGTGGCTCTTGGGCTGGGTGACACATCAGGGAGTTGGTGGCCAGGCTGAAGCTGGGAATTCTCACACCGTTATTGCCCAGTTGCTGTGGTGTGTGAACTCAGCTGAGGTTGAGGACAGGGAGTGTGGCTTTGTGTGAGGTCTGACTGCACATTTCACACTGATGAGGCTGACTGCAGGCTCTGCTCTGGCTGTGGCCTGCAGAGTGTGACTGTCAGCTGTAGCCAGTCCTAAGTTTGTGCCCTGTCCTGGCTCCTCCAAAACACTCCAGTTTCCAGTGAGGCCCCAAAGAATTTCTGTCACAAGTGCTTCAGTTCTCATGTCCACCCCAAAGCATTTAATGGGCTTGAACAGAGGTGCTTTGGCACCTGCCTGGCTCCCTTTTACATGGAATAAAAATGGCTTTTACCTCCAGCTCTGCCTGCATGCCTCTTCTGCATATGTAACTCTTCAGGAAGTCAGGCTCCCTAGGAGCCAGTTGGTCCTTGATATCAATCTAAAATGGAAAAATCCTGATGATGGGGTTCAGATAAGTGTAGTAGCACCATTGGTGCATGTTTTCTGTGCTGCATCCACCACAGCTGCAGTGCTTGGAAGAAGGGTCAGGGTCATCTCAGTCTCAGCTTGCACCCTCAGTCAATAAACTGACTCATTTTCCTGCTGTAAAGAGTAATCAGCTGTTAAGTATCTCTGGCCAAGGGCACACATGTGAGTTTTAGTGGAGGCTTTTTCCAGCCTCACCTTCCTGGTGTTGGCTTATTGTCCCTGAGATACCCAAGTTGGTGTGCAGGGCTCGTGTGGGGTGGGTGAGTGGCACAAGGAACCAGGTGTTCCAGGTGAGTCAGGTCAAACTCCATCAGCCCATGTGGCACAGAGGGGAAAGTGTATTTCTTATCTACTAAAGTCTGTCAAGTGTTACACAACTCTTACTAGTTGTAAGTAGTTAAGGTTATCTTTTAATGTTGTTTAAACAAGCAAAGTAAACTGATCTGTTGGCCATCTGTAGCACATTTGAGGGAGCTGGGATGGGTTTTCTCACAAAACTATCTTGAAACTGGCAGCATTTAGCAAAATGCTCTCACAAACAAGGTATGGGAGCCAGGCGTGTGGTGCTGGAGTATTGAACTCCTGTCTGTGATTGCTTTGGCTCTGGAAAGAAACTGTAAATATTTACATGGATAACATTCTTTTAGCAAATCCTTTATCTCTGGGAATTTAATCCAAAGAGTGAAAAGCCTGTCCACCTGCAGGACTGATAGTGGGTCAGGCTGGAAGTGCGTGTGGGAGCTGGCAATGTGGAGAGGCATCTTCCTTTGCTCTGATGGGAGGAGGAGCAGGGCTGTGTGTGGCACTGTGACATTCTTCTGCCATCAGGTGTCTTTCAATGCACACAGTTACCCTGCTGGTGCTGTGAATATTCTGCTGTGTCGAATGGGCAGGTGTTCAGGAAAGCTTTTGGAAAAGTTACTCCTAAAGGCCTCTTGGTTAGTGAGCTGCCTTCAATTGGCAGATGTGTGTCCTCATGGGAAATCACTTCAGCCAGGCCTCGGCACTGTGTCCTTGAGTTGTCCTTCTGGAATTAGAACTGAGGGCACAGCCAGATAACTTCCAGACTCCACCTTCATGGCAGGAAGGCCTTTGTATCCTTGCCCTCTGCTATACTGCAAGCAACCCCAAGTCTGGGTTGAATTTTGAAGGTAGAACTGAAACTGAGAGCAAAGCTGTCAGCTTGGGCAGCCTCTTTTCTGTAAGGGATCTTTTCTGTAAGCAGCAGACTAGAACCAGCTTTAACATTTCCATCTTTTTCTTTTTGCCAGTATCATGAGGGCACAATCAAGAATGTCCGAGAAGCCACAGAGAGCTTTGCCTCTGATCCCATCACCTACAGACCAGTGGCTATTGCACTGGACACCAAGGGACCTGAAATCCGAACTGGACTCATTAAGGGAGTAAGTTGCTTTTTTTTTTTAATCCCACTTTTTTCACCACATAGACTCGATACCATGTTAAGCCTGTGGTCTTTTCCAAACAAAAAATATCCTAGGAAATGAGGTAAAAACCACCTCCCAAAAGTTTGGGACAAACTGCAGTGGGCTGGGAGGTGGTGGTGAGCTGGGTTTTACTGTTTTTGTTGTCACACAGAGTGGGACAGCAGAAGTGGAGCTGAAGAGGGGCGCACAGCTCAAAGTGACCCTGGACGATGCCTTCATGGAGAACTGTGATGAGAACACGCTCTGGCTGGACTACAAGAATCTCACCAAGGTTGTAGAAGTTGGCAGCAAAATCTACGTGGATGATGGTCTGATTTCTTTGCTGGTTAAGGAGAAAGGTGGGTAACAGCCATTCCAGCTCTGCCTGTTTGGTTTTTCTTTAGGATATATTTGTGCTTCCCCTCCAGTAACTGTTTCTTAACTTGCAGTGGTTCTTGATGCTGTAGTGAGACTGAGCTAAATTTCTCTACCTCAAGTGTAGGATCTTTCCAAAAATTAACTTCAGCTGGGTTTCACTGGGCAGGCATCTACACCTCTTGAAAGGAGAATGTGTGGTAGGGCCATACCACTGTTCATGATCAGCTAGGCTAGTTCATGCTCTTAATGCAGGATTTAACTAGTTTTACAGCACAGAACCTGGGTTTTGTAGTTAGAGACAGAACTAGTTCTAACTGGTAATGTAGAGGGAAGGTTACTTCCATTATATTCCCTTTATAGTGCTGCCTAAACTGCTCTAGCCTCAAGCCTCTAATCAGTGAGCATGTAGGGAGTGGGAGGTGAGGCTTTGGGGTGCCCAGTTTGTTGTAGGACTCTGTGTGCAGAACTGCAACCTGCCAGCTTTTCTTGGGGGAGGCAATCCCAACCTCCTGCAGGGAACAGCTGGTATCTTATCCAGGAACAGCCTAGAAGTTGTTTCAGACCAATCTCTTGTGTTCCCAAGGGTAAACTGCAAGCTCGTGCGGTACAGCAATGCTCTGAAGAGATGCCGTGTGCTTTTTATCACGTGTGCCACTGTTGGCAGTGCAGTTCCCAGGCAGGGAGGTTGTGTGGGAGCTGTCCCCTAACCACTGACCGTGGGAACGTGTGTTTCAGGGAAGGACTATGTCATGACGGAGGTTGAGAATGGTGGCATGCTTGGCAGCAAGAAGGGCGTGAACCTGCCCGGTGCTGCCGTCGACCTGCCCGCCGTCTCTGAAAAGGACATTCAGGACCTAAAATTCGGTGTGGAGCAGAACGTGGATATGGTGTTCGCTTCCTTCATCCGCAAGGCTTCCGATGTCCACGCCGTCAGGAAGGTGCTGGGAGAAAAGGGAAAGAACATCAAGATCATCAGCAAGATCGAGAACCACGAGGGTGTGCGCAGGTGAGCTTTGTGCAGGGGATGCTTTGGGTTTTTCACATTGAAATAAAGCAACTTGTGCTCACTTTTTATGGCTTCAGACAGCTTTGTGTAGCACTGAACACGTGCTGTGCTTTGCTCCTGGTTTTCTTCCTCCTTCCTTGGCATCACAGGAACCCAAGCAGCCCATGGAAAAGCCTGTATGCTCCTTTCAGAGGAGGACAGACAGATGGGAAGGTGCTTTGCAGAGTAAATGGGATAACATGGCTCTTCTCTCGCTGTCAGGTTTGATGAGATCATGGAGGCCAGCGATGGCATTATGGTGGCCCGCGGTGACCTGGGAATCGAGATCCCGGCTGAAAAGGTCTTCCTCGCCCAGAAGATGATGATTGGGCGCTGCAACAGGGCTGGCAAACCCATCATCTGTGCCACTCAGGTACTGGAAGCACACCACTGGCTCCTCGCTGCTGGAGTCTGGCCGGGAGGGAATGTTGGGGCAGCCATGGCTTGATGGCATTGGTTAAAGAGTGAGGTGCAGAGAGGTTTCGCTCATAGCTGAAAAGCTCATATATAGGCATTTCTGAGTTTGGGACCTCTTCCAGTTAGGTTATGAGACCTTGTGCCAAAGGTTCTACACCTCAAAACATCACGTGGTAACGAGCCTTTGGGGCTGACTGCAAATTCATGGAAAGAATGGCACCTGCTTCTCCTTGGTGTCTTGTGGCAGCACATCTGTGCCTGACAGGGAAGGTTTGCTGGGGTTCCCAGGTATCTTAGAAAGGCACCCACACTGCAGCTTCGGAAGGAACTGAGTAAAGGATCCATCTTCTTTTCCTGGGAGTAGTAGGGATCATGTGCACAGTCCTTAGGCAGTGGGAGGACTGGTTTCCTGGCTGTTGTTGCTCTGCACACAGGCTGTGGAAGTGAAAACTGTCTTTAGACAGCAGTCACGAAACAAGGTTCTGGATTTACAGTGGCATATGCTCCTTTTTCCTGTATTGCTACAGAAATGCAGCTGGAACACAGCCTCAGGCAATGTTCCATGAGTGAAGCAAGTGGTGAGCTCCAGCTGGGGGAACCTCAGTCCCTGAGGAGGACAGGAGAGCTGGCCAGGCTTGGGGGTGTGGAAAGGGATTAGGAAGTGCTAAAGCTGTCCCATTTTCCACTCTTAAGTGGGGCTGCTTAGGAGGCTGGTGTGGAGTTAGCTGTTCTGAGTTTACTACCCTGTACATAATGTCTAAAGCGTTTGAAATCTTGTGTTGGGTGAAGGTGACTTCATTGGTGCATACCCCACTCTTTATGGTTTCTAGATGATAAAATCCCCAAATTTGAGAACATCTGACTGGTTTTGAACTTTCCATAAGTGTCTAATGCCACACTGCTCTAAAGAGCTCTGAGTTCCTTGGACCGAAGGAACTTCTCTGTGCTGAGAAGTTGAAATGGAAGGTTGGAGTGTTGTGTCTGGGATCTCCCTGGAAAAGGAATAAGTGTGGGATGAGTATAAAATGGAATGGGTTATTTTCCTCACTGGTGAAGGCTCCAAATCAAAGCTGCTTTAGGGACCAGACCCCCTCTCTGTTCCATACTCCTGGAGCACTCTTGGGAGTCCTTACGTTGCATGCCACTTTCTGCCCAAGCCCTGAGGAGTGTTGAAGTGCAGCTGCTTCCTGTGGCAGTGTGTTGATCCCCGTGGGTTTGTTCTCTCCCAGATGCTGGAAAGCATGATCAAGAAGCCTCGCCCGACACGTGCCGAGGGCAGCGACGTCGCCAATGCTGTCCTGGACGGAGCAGACTGCATCATGCTGTCTGGGGAAACAGCCAAGGGAGACTATCCCCTGGAGGCTGTGCGCATGCAGCACGCTGTGAGTACTGCCCTGCCGTGCCTTCCCCTGCGGGGGACACGGACACCACCTTGCCATCGGCCACCCGAGCTGGCCACTCCGAGGCCTCGACGGACCTGGCTGCCCAAAATAGCAGTTTCTTTACTCATGCTCTGCTGTGGGTGATTTTTTTGAACAAGCATGGTCCTGAGGACCTGGCATCTCACTTCGTGTGCTCCAAACTTGCCAAGCAGAGCTGAGAGCTGCTCTGCAATGCTGAGATACAAAACTTCCCATTTCTTTTTGCTGTTGCCTCGATAGAGATTTAATCTGGTGTCCTATTGCAGTGGCATATTAAATGCCTTAAACTTCTGCAAGGTTAAGGAGCTGCTTAAGCAGTTTATCTATAGATAATGAAAGGTTTTGGCTGAGTCCTGCATGGGAGGGGGCGGGGAGGCTCCTGAGTGTGATTTACAGCAGTGTTGCATTCAGCACCTGCTGTGTGCTGGGGGTTGGGGGGGTTTGTTGCATGAGTACTGACAGCACCATATTTTTACATGCCTGAACTGCCAGAAACCTCTGCTCTGCTTCAAGTTCGTGTTTCAGCTGATAAAAGCCTGATGTCAAGTACCTATGAGCATTGCTGCTCCCCAGTTACTGGTGCTGTGAATCACAGCAGTGGTAACTCACAGGTTCTAACTCTCACCAGTTTTATTTGCCATTCAGGTTCTATAGATTAATCAACTCAGCCAGCATTGGTTTGCAGTGTGTTACCTAAACATTTTTTACCTCAGTATGGAGTGGTGTTTTTTGCACAAGGCAAACGCAAAATAAGACTGACGATCACTGGGCAGTGGTGCTCCTTTACAGGCCGAGCACTAACAGTGCACCTTAAAGCTTCTCCCTCCTTTCCCACCCCCTAAATCACAAGGATCAGCTTCTGCCAAGACTTGGGAACTTGCTGCAGCAAACCTTGCACCTGGGTTTCCATCCTGACCTTAAGTCTTTGGCCTGGGCAGGTTGCATTGTACCTGTGGCTTGATTTGAGGATCTGTTGCATGTGCTTCCCTCTTCCTACAGACCTGGGCATGTGGTGGTGGTCATTTCACCAGGGCCCCTGGGGAAACACTGAAGGCTTTAACACTCTGCATAAATTGAAATACAGATTGGCTAAATGTAAGATGTTCCAGGCAGCAAGGTGCCAACTCTCATGGTAGGAGCATGTGCCAGTGAGGATCTTGCCTCTGAGCTAATTCACTTGTTGTTAGTCAATCCCAGCAACAATGCCCTGAGTAACCACGGTCTGGAGATCTGCAGCATGGCTGGAGCAGGTGGATGTTTCCATCTGAACTGGCCAGTAGCAAACTTCCAAATACTGGGCAGGCTGATTGCTGCAGGTGAGAGTGGGCTTCCTTCCCATTCCACTCCAGGATCCACAGTTCAGAGCCCAGCCTGGCCATGCTATGCTGTCTGATGGGACCAAGGTTTAAACAACCTCTCCATTTTCCTTTCTCCCACCTCCCTGATATCTCCACTTGTGCACCAACTGGAAACCTGCTATAGCCATTTCTGTCTGAGCAGATCAGCTGTGGGGTGAAGTGAAGGATTGCTGTGCCCCCCTGCAGCCACTGCCAAAGCAGACGGTGTATTCCCATGTTCCATTACACCTGGGGAGTGCAGACTTCCCTCTAAAATCAGATTTGCTCTCTGTTACATGGAGCTGCTGCCTTTGTACCAGGAGCTGAAAATAAACTGTCTGGCTTCCAGCTCCTGCATTTGGAGTAAGTGTTGTGATGCAAATACTCCCATTTTGTCTAAATCCAGCAGTGACAAAATGCTTTAGGACAAGTTGGCATTGGCCTGCTGTTCCAGCCTGCCGCCTGTGTCCTGTTATTTTTAGACATAAGATACTTAACTACTTTGGCTTAAACTGATAACCGTGGAAGGGATAATTCCCAGCATCGCATAAAATAATTGCTTAACACTAGAGTAGCAAAAGTTCTGATTTTTCTAACTCCAAAGCTTTCACAATAATGGCGCATCAGTCTCTAATTCGACATGAACTTGTCATGCTTTGTGTAGTGGCTGCTCACTTTGTGGAGTAACTGGGTGAAGGTGCCCTTGAGAAGATCATGAACCTTTGCATGCTTTTCTAGTCTCTGCAAGCCTTCTTTATCGGGTTGTCAGGCCTTCTGAGATGATTAAACGTGATGATTCCCAGCATTCTGGGATGAACGTGTTGCCGATGCTCAGCCAGAACGCAAAGCCCTTAGTTGTGCTTCTGTCCCTCTCATCTGTCCATATCTGGCACTGTACAAACACCACAACATCCACACAGTGACAACCCCATAAGGAAGACTTGTTCCTTTTTATTTCCCTATTACCAAAGCAAAGTTGGTATCCCACTTGGAGGTGAAGCTTTATTGACTCTCAAGTTAAACTAAATATTGGCTCTCAGATAAAATCTGTTGGCTCTCAAGGTGTAAGCCAAATCTTTGTTGAATCTGAAGTTAAACTAAGTCTTCATTGGCCCTGAAGTTAAACTAAATCTAACAAGACTGAAAGAACAGTCTCCCACCTTCAGGGGTGACATTCAAAGTGTGCTTGCTTGCTCCATGAAAACTGTTCCAGCAGCACTCTGGTGTTGTGGGCCTAGGGAAGAAAGCAGAGATTCACTCTTGGAGAATTGCAAGCAGGACCATGAGCAGGCAGGTAGGTGGCACAAGAGTCTCTCAAGGAGGTCATAAGCAGCCGTGACAAAGCACAGTCTGGCTCCGAGCAGGCTTGTTCTGGTCCTTGAAAAGTAATTTGTGTTTGCCTGCTCTGCTGGAGCTCCCAAATACAACAGAAACGCCATGTTTGGAATGCCTGCCCAGTGACTGGGGCCTGCCAGTTCCCTGATATGGTGAATCTTAGACTGGGTTGCATTTAACAAAGTCAAAGCCTGAGAGCCAAAAAGCTTCACAGCTTCATCTTAATACCCTCTTGCATGTGTTACTATGGCAATTAAGCAAGTTAATGTGATCTCATGTTCCTCTGGTATCTTTCCTTCTTTTCTTTCCTCTGTTCTCCTCCTTCCCTCCCACTCGGGCCTGCAGATCGCGCGCGAGGCTGAGGCCGCAATGTTTCATCGTCAGCTCTTCGAAGAAATTTTACGCCTCAATGTTAACAACAGGGACCCTGCCGATGCCATGGCGGCGGGCGCGGTGGAGGCCTCTTTTAAGTGCTTAGCTGCAGCCCTGCTAGTCCTGACCGAGTCCGGCAGGTAGGGCTCAGAGAGGGGGCTTGGGCCTAGCCCTTTCCATGACAAAAACACGCTCCACCTTAACACCGCAGTCTTTGGCCAGCAGCTTGCTGCCCGTGCCAGCCTTGCGTAACCGCTGCCATGTGAGCTGACCCTGTGCCAGGGAGGGACCCCAGCAGGCAGGAGCAGAGCGAGAGTGCCTGGCAGTTGGCATGAGTGTCACCTGAGTGTGGGCTTGGCAGGGCGAGGTGCCGCCGTTCTGTAAAGAACCCTTGGGAATCGAGTGGTTCCTCTGCAGGGATGTGCCATCGGGGTGAGCCTTACCCGGGCTCACTGATTGATGACAATGTCAAAGGCTGGCAGTACCAGTGCTGGAGCACCTCGCCCTGCCCTGTGCCCGAGCGCTTGCCGTGAGTGTTGTCTCCGAACGCGTGTTGCTCTTGTAGATTGCCCGGGAGGCCGAAGCCGCCATCTTTCACAGGCAGTTGTTTGAGGAACTGCGTCGTCTGACCCCCCTCAACTGCGACCCCACCGAGGCCGCTGCAGTTGGCGCTGTGGAAGCGTCCTTCAAGTGCTGCAGCGGGGCCATTATTGTCCTCACCAAGTCTGGAAGGTAGGAGGGGACAGGTGCCCCCAGGTCAAGCCTGCTGTGTGACAGGGTGGGGAAAGGAGAATCCCAAAAACATGGCTTTGAGAGACCGGTGGAGTCAGGTTCTGGCAGTGCCTGCGGTGCTGGTTCCTCGGGAGATGGACACACATCCCTACACTCTTGAGTCCTTGGTCTGCCTCTGCCAGCGTGGCACCAGCTCCGAGCCTGGCCTCCCCTCCCCGCCACGAGTGGCGGCGGCGCCAGCTGGAAGAGCCAAGGGAAATTAAGTGTTGCAGCTTCAATTCAAACTTCTTGGCAAGAAATCATCGATGTAACAGTGAGGCAGAAGTTCAGTGGATGCAGAATCTATGTTTTTTTTTTTTTTTAAACAAGGTTTTGGCTTTTTGTAGCAGCATCCAAATTATTGGTCCTTTGCTAGACTTTGCAGTCATCAGCCCTGTTTGCCTGAGCCGAAGAGGGACTGTGCAGCCTGAGATTGGTAGGCAGGGAAATGGAAAGCGTTGGAAATTTCCTCTTTTGCAGATTCCTTGTGCCTGCAGAGGTAATCTCTCTGCACAGGCAGGCATCTGGCAGGCACCAACTGAGCCCAGTGGCTGCAGGTGGGATGTGCTGGAACAGTGTAGTTTGGGATTTCTGTCCAGCAACAGTAACAGCTGCCAAGCAGAGACTTGCTCTTCCAGTTGTGGAAAGGGAGCTGGAGCCTCATGGATCAGCTCTTCCATCTAGAGGAACTGGGCTGCCTGCTCCCAAAGCATGTCCGACCATACGTCTCAGACTGCTTTCTGGAAGGAAATCAGGATTTCTCGCATGGGATTCACACCAAAACAGTGCAGCAGCAGAGATGTGGTTGTGTGTGCTGAGCATCACCTACCTGAAGATCTGGACCATCGGTGAAACCTTCACCAAAATGTACAGCTTAAAATGGTTTTGAGCGGCCACTATCTGCAGAGATGAGGAGGGAGCTATAAGCACCGAGTTCTGGATACCCTTGTGCTTCTAATGTTTCTTGTCAGGTGTTCTAACCTTACACTTGATCTTTTAAAAGAGATTTGAACTCTGATATTTGAATATTTTTAGCCGTGGATTTGGTTAACTCTTGTGAGTATCTGGATCTCTGGGGAGGTGGCTTGGACAGTGTGGGAAGGATTGTCTGAGAGCTGGCACGTGTGGTTGGGTGCTTGTAGCAGTCTGATGGCCCCTGCTTTGAGCAGCAAACATTGCATCTGAGTGTTGCTGAGCTTGGCTCCACTAAACCAGGCTGCAGAAGCAAGTGGAGACACTGGCATGTCCGTTGGAAAGATGAAGCTGCAGATGCCACAGCCTTGGCAGTTTGAATCTGTGTCTGCAGATGCTCTCCCTCAGCAGTGCCCAGGGAAAGGCAAGCTGTCGTCTAGTCCCCACCCGGGCTGTGCTGCTGCTATTTTAAGGCATTTTAAAGCATTTTAAGGACTCTCTGCCCAACTTCCCAGTATAAATTTTGGTCTCTGTTGTATTTGCTTCCTGTTGGGTGCAGGAGCAGAGCTCTGTGCAGAGGAACTGGTCTGTTTGCTGGCTTCAGCAGGTGACTGGGAGGCAGATGGCTTCCTCCTTGGCATGCTTTGGGCAGTGCTCCTGGCTCCGGCTCTTTCCACCCTGTAAACCGGGAGCTCCTCTAAACAGGGAACTTCCAGGGACCCCTGTTGAGATGCCAAGGCCTGCTTGCAGAGGCCGGAATGAATGGCACCTCGCCACCCTAACATAGCAACAGAGACAAGTAAAGGCTTGTTCAGGGACCAAAACACCCTGATGGCACTTGCTGAACTGGGAGGTGAGGGGATTGTCACCAGTGGGGACAGCCACTGGTGATCTGCCCAGTTGCCTAACTGGGAATCCAGCAAAGTGTCAAGCTGGCTGGTGAGCGGGCCTTGTGGAGACTGGTCACGTCCCTCCAGGGGTTTTGGGGAGCCCTCGTGGCTGACAGACCTTGGCACTGCCCAGCCCCCACGGGCCGTTCCCAGGTGCCCTCTCCGGAGGCCGTGCCGGGTGTGCGCAGCCCCACCGTGGCCGTTCTCCCCGCAGGTCGGCACACCTGGTGTCGCGGTACCGCCCGCGGGCGCCCATCATCGCCATCACCCGCAACGAGCAGACGGCGCGCCAGGCCCACCTGTACCGCGGCATCTTCCCCGTGCTCTGCAAAGACCCCGCCCAGGACGCCTGGGCTGAGGACGTGGACCTGCGCGTCACCCTGGGCATGAATGTCGGTGAGTGGCACCGCTCCCCCTCCCTTGGGATGTGCCTCTGGTGGGACGTGGTGGCCCTGAGCACCTGGGTGGTACTTTAGGGACAGTGATGGGGCTGGGGATGGGAAGAGGGGAACTGGCTGCCTGTGTGGTAACCGGATCTGGACAGGAAACAGGTGGTGTTTGCATGAGCACAACCACATCCGGTTGGGAAATGGGGTGGTGGGTTTGGCACAGCTGCCTTTAAAGAGGTTGCAACAGAGGACCAGGTTGGGTTTACAGTGGTGAGTGATGGAACTGTGACACTTGCCACTCCTGAGGGACAAGGGAAGCCTGGAGTAGGATTGACTCTGTCCTGCAGCCCCTCCAAATCCTGTGCTGTGGAATTTCAAGCTCTGTTGCAGAGAACCCCAAAGCAAAGGGTCTCAGATGGGTGGGCAGCAGGAAGGTGGGGTTTTGATACCCTCCTGGAGCTGTGGGACAGGCAGCCTTGGTGATTTGGAGCACTGTTGCTCCATGGCAAGGGGACAGGGTGGGACCTCTCTCTTCTCTTGCAGGCAAAGCTCGTGGGTTCTTCAAGAGCGGCGACCTGGTGATCGTGCTGACAGGCTGGCGCCCTGGCTCCGGCTACACCAACACCATGCGTGTGGTGCCCGTACCCTGAGCGCCCACTGGGCCTTCCTTCCCCCGCCCCACTCCCCTCCCACCGCCCCCTCTCCCCTTGCATTAGACCAGCCATCGCTTGCGCTGTTCTCCTTGTCCCTAGAGTGGATGTAGGTTGCTAAACACCACCCAGTGCAGCAGCAGGGGCAAGAGACCTTAAATCACTAAAAAAAATATACTTGAAGTGTTTAGTTTTTTAAAAAACCTCTCCCTGTAGTTAAAGTCCTGCCTTGATGTGTGTTGGAGTCGGCATAGGAGGTTCCTGCATGCTGCTGGGACTCTTCTTTCCTGGTGACTGTCCTCAGGGTGTGAAATGTCCCTTTCCCTGGCCTTGGTGTGGGGTTTTGGGGAAGGGGAGAGGCAATGTGTGGTCAACGGTTCTGCTAGACCCCTCCTCGCTCGAGGCAAGCTGCTACTCTTCCCTCCTGTATGGCCACACGCCTCCCCCGACCCAATCCAAGGCGGATCCAGCCTGTCTCAGCTGGCTGTGTCTGGGATGGGGGCAGGAGAAGGGTGTTGGCTCCATGTGAAGAGGTTCCTGTGCTCCCCGCGCAGCGTTGTCTTCTGTGTTAGTCGTGTCCCCCCACCGCCCCAGAATCTCCCCCTCACCCAGCACTCCGATGGGCCCTGGGGTGGGAGAGCACAACTCTCCATCAATAAAAGAGAAGCTGAAGCACCTGCAGGCCTGAGCTGCTCCCTGGTGGTGTGAGGGGTCTGCAGGGGTAGGGGAAGATACGGGGGAGAAGGGGCTACGGAAGTTGGGGAGCTCTGCAAGGGGTGGGGCTAGTGCTTGGGCTTTGGGGTGGGGCTCTGGTGAAGGGGTCTGCAAGGCTTGGGATGTCCGATGTGGGATCTGCAGGCAGTGGGAGAATGCCAGTGGAGGAGGGTGCTAGGGTTAGGGGTGGTGCTTGCAGAGGCTGAAGGGGGCTCCGGTGGAGGGGCGCTGCAGGGCTGGACGTGTCTGTTGGAGGTGGGATGGGGCCCAAGGAGGAGTCTTAAGTNTCCCCCGGGAGCACAGGGGTCTCTCCCCGCTGTGCCTGAGCCCGTCCCGGGCGGGGTCCCTGGAGCTGCGCCCGGCGCGCGGCCCCTTTAAGGGCCCGGACCCCGCCAGGCTCCGGCCCCTCACGGTGTGGGCGGGGCCTGGTGGGGGCGGGAGCTGGCACTTTGTGGTGCCGGGGGCGGGGCTGAG
>VZTN01030271.1:654800-673461 GCA_013400515.1 Erpornis zantholeuca | reverse complement strand
TCGCCGGATCCCGCCCGGGCTCGCTCGGGCCGCGGCCGCCCGCCCGCCGGTGCCTCCCTCCGCCTCTGAGCCTCCTGGGGTTTTTTGGGAGGCGGGATCCCTGCCTGGCTCGCTCCGGCCTCCGCCGCGCGCTTACCCGGCTGTGGGGAAGGGATCCAGCGAAAATCGCTCGCCGACGGAGGGGCTCGCGCCGGACCTTTTCCAGGCTGGATCCCAGCGCCGCGTAAGGGAAGGGAGACGGCCATCCCGTGGGAGGGAGAAGCACCGGGGTTTTCCTGGCAAAGCCTGGGTCTTCGGGGAGCCGGTGTGGGTGGGGAGGGGGTGTCAGGAGTGGGCAGAGGGGCATCAGGTCGCTGGACTGTTTTTGCTTTGCTGGGAACTTCTCCACCCACTCTCTCTGCCTTCTCTCAGGAGCTCTGAACTCCGACTGGTGTTGTTCCACTTGTGTTTTGGGACACTTGGGGTGGTGAGTTTACCTCAGGAGCAGCTTCCTGCTGAACAAATTCCTTGAGTAGGTCGACAGTATGAGCTGCTAGAAAGTGTTTTCCTCTCTGTGCTGTCCCTGGAAGCACCTCTTGGAAGGGAAACCTCCCTGTGCCTGCAGCCCAACTTTATCCTGTTCTCCCAAACCCTGGATTTGTATTCCTGACGCATCTGGGAGCCAAGATCTGGACAAAGGAGACAAAGCAGCTCCTGTGATGTCCCTGCTGGGGCTGAGGATGCTCCTCACAGACCCCCAGACTCTCCCCGGAGCATCCCACTGCCAGCGCTGTGTCCAGGATCATCTTACCCAGGAGTTGTCCCTTGTGGTGGCCATGAGAGGGAGAGAAAACAAGGATGCAGCACTTCCAGGAGCTCCCCAGTCTGTGTTTTTTCTCATTTTAGGGGATTTCTGTGTGTTTGGTGACCTCGGGGGGATTCTGACGCCTTTGCCTCGCCCCGATCCCTGTGTGGTGCCCCTTGGTGTCAGCCCCGGTTAGGGATAAATCGGCTCACCCGGATTAAGCAGTGCAAGCACTTGGGGATTTAAGGGATGACGTGAGGGAAGCCGGAGCATGCTGAGCTCTGGACAAGGAGGTTCCAGATCAGGTCAGAGCCCCTTTTCCAGCACGGGAGAAGGGTAGATGAGGGCTTTGGTAGGAGTTTCAGCTTCAGGGCAGTGTGGCATCCCCTGGCAGAGAATTCCTGAAGAATCAGGCAGGGAAAACACCTTTTGGTGCCATGCCAAGGAATGTTATTGGTGTTTCTTGTCAGTAAGGTCTCTTTTCCTTCCTGACACATCCTTTGACCTGAGCTCCTAAAAACCCACAACCATGGCATGTCCATCCCATCCCTACACTGCTCGGACTCCAGGGCTGGGCAGACAGGCCTTTGCCAACACTGGGATGTTTTGTGAATCCGGGAGCTATTTCCAAGCTTTTTTCCAACCACACGGCCCCAGTGACTTCTATTTGGTTCTCCTGCACCCCCATGTATGTGTTGCCTGTTGTGGGACCATTCCCCGTGCCTCCAGCTGGGCTGGGCTGGGCTCTGGACAGCGCTGTGGTCAGGGCTCTGAGGCTGTGGGCATGTGGGAGCTCACGTGCCTTCAGCGCTCAGCCCCTTTGGGCACAGCTGTTGGGATCCCGTACCCCTATCCTGGCTCTCTCTGAGTCAGGGGGGATTATTTTCAGGGGTTTTCCTTCAGCTGAGCCCCCTGGAACAGGAGCAGGATGTGTCTGGGGAAGTACGGGCAGCGAAGGAGCTGCTCTCTGAGTATGGGAAGTGTGGTGTGGCTCCTCTGCCCAGGCTCTGCCGCACTGCCATGGCACCATCCCCGCGGGCACCGGGATGCGCTCCAGCTCCGCACTCGTCCCGCCTGCTGGCGCTCATCCTGTCCTGCCGGTGCCCCACCTGCTCCGGCATCACCCCCTGCCTGGTGAGCCGAGTGCTTTCCCTGGAATAATTTCCTCTCCGTGGGTCTGTGACTGTTTGCTGGCTCTGCCGTGCCGCCGGTGCCCTGGGATCGCGCTCCGCTTGGCTGCCGGTGCCGCGGCAATCTCC
Organism: Erpornis zantholeuca; assembly: GCA_013400515.1. Taxonomy (NCBI): domain Eukaryota; kingdom Metazoa; phylum Chordata; class Aves; order Passeriformes; family Timaliidae; genus Erpornis; species Erpornis zantholeuca. The sequence continues at coordinate 671,418 of VZTN01030271.1, read as the reverse complement.
GGTGGTGGTTTGCCGAGGGTGGAAGTGTCACCTTTGTGGCCTGCCAGGTGATAACCTGCCCGCGGCGCTGGGCCCGTGTTTACTTTGCCTGCCGTGGCTGATAAACAGCTCTGATAACATTCCCGATGGTAAATAACCAGCTCTAATGTGCCTGGCGATGGCTTTGCCCCGGGAAGATGGTGTTTTGCTGACCAAGAGGAGCAGACCCTGGCTGAAATCCATCCCCCCAAGGAGTTTCTTCCCCCAAGTGGTTTTTGTCATCCCAACCTCCAGCCCTTGAGGAGAGGCTGTGCTTTGGAGGATGTTATCCCAGGGAGCCGTAGCAATTTGGCTGCTCTCTTGTGAGCGCTGGGGAGTCCCTGGCAGAAAAATGGCTTTTTTTTTTTCTCTCCACGTGACTTGAGAAATAGCAGAAATATTCTCACTGTCCTTGAGCAGCAGATTCTGACGTCTCTGTGCGGGCTGGGATCGAGGGGAACAGACTTACAGCTCCAGACCCCACTCCCTCTTTCCCTAAGGGGCTGACAGGTGTCTCCTTGCAGTGCCACGCCGATGCACGAGAAGGCAGCTCCCCTGAAGAGCCCCGAGCCCAGGCACGGCCGTGAGAAGCTGGAGGTGTCCCACAAGCAGAAGAGTTTGGATTCCCTCGATGGCAGGTGAGGAGCAGCATCCTGGGGTCTGTCTACGTTTGAGTGTTCTCTCTTTTCCCTCCTGCTGTGGCATTCCTGCTGCCTTTGAGCCCTGAATACTGCCTGCCAACTGGGGCAGGGCACAGAAAGGGCCCAGCTTTTGTTTTCTCCCTGAACTACTGCGGGTATAAAAGCAGGGAAGTGAGAGGGGTCTGGGGAAGGGGATGGTGTTCCTACTGCTGAGGTTGTTGGGAGGATATTGCTCTCTCCATGGTTTGTCCCTTCCTCTCTCCATGGGATGGACCTGGATGGATGTCCCTGTGCACGGCCAAAGCTGTGCACCACTCTCCTGCTCAGGCACGTTCCCAGATTCCTGTTTCTGCTTTCCCTCAGGAATCCTTACTCCAGCCAAAGCTGCACACTTCCAGCTCCTAACCTGTCCTAAGCTGCTGCCAGGTCAGCTCTGGGCTCCTTCCCCAGGAGCTGGGGTGTGTGTGGGGTACCTTGGTCCTGGTGCCTCCACGGGCTCTCATCAGAGATCAGCCCCCAACAGCCAGTACTGAGCCTCAGCAGTGCCTGATGTCATGATAAATCATGGATACACCCACAATGTGGCTTCCTGGGGTCTCTCTTCGGTCTTTTACGTTTTTCCATGTCTCATATTGGAGCACACGTGTTTTAGGGACTGGGTGAGAGACCTGTGGCTCTTTGCTTATCTGGTGATTATCATTTTTCCTTCCAGCCTACGCCTCAATGAAGCCCTCAAGGATGAGGAGATCAGGAAATGCCACCGGGAAGTGGTAAGCCTTTGGCTTTGGGAATGACCAGGCTGGTGTGTTGTAGCCTGTTGCCCCAGGAGGAGCCTACCTGGGGTCTTAGGTGTGGGCTGAGGGAGCTGGAGGCTGCTCCTGGTGTGGGGCCTCCTGCATTTAATTTCAGGCGACCTGGTGATGGTCTTGTGTGACCCGTGCTCTGCCTTGCAAACACTTCCAGGATTTTCCATCCAGAGCAAAGGAGAAAGTGAAAGTGTTGACTGAGAGCAGTTAAATTTCTGTCCATTAGAACTTTTTTGGTTGTTCAGATCATGCCCGAACTAGATGTTTTTGGTCCATCTACAGACAAGAGATGCTCTGGAAGAGGAAGGAGTGACAGGAAGTGGCATTTTGCCTTCCCCCATAGAGAAAACGGAGGAAAAAAAATTTTCTTGTTCCTCAGAGGCATCTGGGAGGGTGACAGGGTCAGCAAGGGGTTTGTGCTGGGACCAGGGGGTGTTTCTTGGTGGAACTGCCCTCCGCATTCTCCTGGAATGCTCCCACTGGCACCCCCACCATCCCAGTGTCCCTCCGGGAGGCGTCTGAGCCAGCTCCAGGTGCCGCTGAGCCTTGATCCTCTTAGGGCCCAGCTCATCCGGTGATGAGGTGCGCAGAGCAAAGCTGACCTTGTCCCCGTGGGCAGGAGGGCTCTGCCTGCGCGGCTACCACAAACTAGCCTTGCTGTGCCAGCCTTCTCTGCATCCTAGCAAAGCAGCTCCTGCCGTGGAACTCGGGGGGCAGCTGTGACCGCTGCGGGCCTGCCGTATCCCTGGGGAGCATCCCGAGGGCAGGGGGCACAAAGCTGCCTTACAGGAGCAGTTGAGCGGATTTATGGAAGGCGTTGAAGTGCTTCGGAGCTCTGCCTTCGCCACAGGAGCATTGCAGGGCCGACCTGCCGAGCCTCCCGCCGCGGCTGCCGGCTGCCTTTGAAGCGGTGCTGGGAATATAAATAGCTGGATGGCGCGGCACGATGGGCGCAAAGCAAGTGTTGTCACCGTGTCCCGGATAAGGGAAGAGGAGGAGGAGAGAAACCGCTGGGCAAAATAAACTGCCTGCGGATGAGCCCGGCAGAAAACCGGCTCCTCGCCCAGGCTCAGCAGCCTCCTTAGATATTAAGGGGAATGTTCATCTGGGAGGATGGCACAGGCTTCGCCGGGTGCTGGATCATCCAACCTTCCTCTAATCCGTCGGGGCTCCCGTCCCCAGCCCGGTGGGACCCCCCTGCGCCGGTCCCGGGTGCGGGCAGAGGGAGGTTTTCTTGCAGCAGAGGGATTTTTGGGTCGCCTTATCGGCAAGGTCACCGGATAACTTTGCTCTGCTTTGCTTTCAGGCCGCTAGCAAGTACAACTCCCAGTACCACAAGCTGTTCAAGGACATCCCGACGGAGGAGAGCGTGCTGAAAGGTGGGTGGCAGGGTGAGGGATGGGCACAGAGGCGGCAGGATCCGGCACAGGGATTGCCATGGCTCTCTCTCTGCCTCTCAGTTTGCTCCTGCGCGCTCCAGAGAGACATCCTCATCCAGGGAAGGCTTTACATCTCCCCCAACTGGCTCTGCTTCTACGCAAACCTTTTTGGGAAGGACATTAAGGTAATGTGGGCACCAGCTCACCCTGATCCCTCAGGGCTTGTAACCGCAGCTTATCCCCTCCTGCACCCAAAAACCTCCAAAACCCCCAACAGAAACCTCCAATGGGAAGGGGGACACGGCTATGCCACACCTTCTGATGACCTGTGGCACTGGCCTGGGGAAACCAAATACTGGTTTGGTTTAAAATTCCCTGATGCAAAACCTCCTTCCAGCCACAACGGCGCTTGAAGGAAGATCAAAGGTTTTAGGGGGAGTGAGATTTGAATCTCTCTTGGCTTTTCTTCTTGATTTACAATCTGATGTTTCCCCATTAGTCTTGTGGCTGACGGGGATCTTAGGGAGAGACGACTTCCTTTAAAACTGGGCTGAAGGACTGAATTATTTATATGTGATGCTTTAAACAAATACCTGAAGGAGGCTCGAGATTTCAGCAAAGTTTCCCTGCCAAAAATAACATCCTGCCTTATTTTTCACCCTCCCCAGGCTTGCAGGGGGGGCCATCCTGGTGGGTCTCAGGGAGGCTGGCTGGATGATGCGTGTGCCGTGTCCATCCCTGTGTTCCTGCCCTGCAGGTTGTGATCCCGGTGGTGTCTGTACAGCTGATAAAGAAGCACAAGACAGCTCGGCTGCTGCCCAACGGCCTGGCCATCACCACCACTGCCAGCAGAAAGGTAACACCAGCACCCAGCAGATGCCCAGGTCTGAGCTGGATGTGGTTTGAGAGCAGGGAACGAAGTGACTGCCATCCCTGCTTGGGAAGTGAGCACTGCTCTCTGTGCTGGCTGCCAGCCAGGGCAAACACCACAGCTTTGCTTTTGTTCCTGAATTTCACTTTGTTCCTGGATGAAGCAAAGCCCAAGTGAAACTCGTCCGAGCCTGACAAATCCCTGCCAGGCTCACGTAAAACCTTTAAACTCCTTAAACACAAGCAGGGAAAGGGTTTGGGCTGGCATTCAGCCAGATCTGGTGGAAAACTTGGATACGGGGCTGCGTTTCCAGCTTTTAAATCCCGTTAGATGTTGTTGGCTGCAGTGAGCTGATGTAGTGTGTCCAAGTCCTTGCCTGCCTGGGTGCTGCTGCCAGCGCTGTGTGTTGCCTGTCCCTGCCAGGGAGGGGGTCGTTCTGCAGGATTTTGGGAGGCAGCTATTCCTGCGGAATTTTGGGAGGTGGGTTTTAGCAGGGAGTGGCACAGGGCAGGATTTGGGCATTCAAAGCCATGTGTGGCTGCCCTGCACATCACTGGAGGGCTCTGTGTCTGGCATGGTGAGTGTGGCCCTGTGTCCCTTCCATCCCTGGGGATGTTTTCCATAGGTCCTGGCCCCATTCTCTGCCATGTCCCTCTGGGTTGAGCATGGGAAAGCTATAGGAACAGCAACTGAGTGAGACTGGCCCAAAAAAAATCTGGTCCAGGTTTTATCAGGCTGCAAAAATAACAGCAGGGAAACTCCGCAGGGAAATGCCTGTGGGGGAGACGTGGCTCCCGAAAATGGGGAGATTCAAGGGCAGGACGTCTCTGCCTGTCCCTGCCTGTGGAGAGCTGGACTCGGGATGTGGGGAATCTCTCCCAACAGCTCATCTCTTTCTCTTGCAGTACATCTTCGTATCCCTCATCTCTCGTGACAGCGTCTATGATGTGCTGAGGAGAGTCTGCACCCACCTGCAGGTACCCCCACTCTGTGTCCCACCGTGTGTCCATGGCCCTGGGGCTCTGCACCTGCCCATGGGGCTGAGCACAGCTCTTCATTGTTGCCTCCAAGGCTTTGGACTGCTCCCAAAGCCTTCTCCAATTCCCAGCATCCTCACTCCGCAGCAAGGGATGGGAAGAGGGGCAGGAGCCATGCCTTGGGCACGTCCTGTCCCCGTGGGCTTTTCTGGGTCATGGATGAGGCAGAGCCCTGAGTTTCTGCTCTCTCTCAGGGTGTGGGTATGAATTATTTATAATCTGGTGGTAATACTAGTTCTGCCGCTCTGCACATTGATGCCTTTTGCCCAGATCTAAAGTTTTAAGGGGAGGAAAAATGGTACAAAGTTAAAAAAGAATTTAAATTAGGTGGGGGAAGACATCCATCAGCCCTCGAGCTGGAGAGGAGGACTGTGGGGACCTCTTCTCCCTGCCTTTGAAGCACGTGGGAAGCCGTGCAGGAGCCCTGCCCTGCCCAGGAGGGTGTGTGCCAGCTGTGCCAGGGCAGCAACTTGGGTAATTCAGCCCCATTGCCAAACTGGGGGATTTAATCTTTGAAATGTGCTGGGCCCTGCCCAGATACTCCCTCTTTTTTTTTGCCCCCTGATGTTTTATCCTGTCCACGGAAGCCCTTGGCTCAACCAGGGCCCCACCGGGTTTTTGGTGATGGGAAGCAGTGATGCAGTGCCCTTTCCTCATCCCCCAAATCCCCATGTTTGTGAGTTCTAGCAGCTGCTCTTCGTAGTCTCAGCAGAAAAGCCCAAATTCCATTTTGTGGCTGAGGCTGAAGTAGGGCAAGGTGGCCCCATAATGGCCAATCCTTTCCCCCTTCCAGGTTTCCAGTAAGAAGAGTTTGAGTCTGAAGGAGCTGTCGGAGGAGCCGGACTCCGTGTCACTGGTGAGGGTCAGGGCAGCTCTGGGAGAGGAGAGACCCCTGACCTCATGCTGTGGGTGGAGAGGGACCCCTGGCCCCCTTGGTGGGTTTGACACTGTCTGGTGGTTGCTCAGTGTCAGTTCTTGTGTCGGTGCCACCAAAGGTTGTGCAAGGACGTGCCTGTTGCCATCACAGCTCGTCCTCTGGGACCCTCCTCATACCCTCATCCCCAGACTTGGCAGGAGCAGGTGGGTCAAGAGGTCCTGGTTGAGCACAGCCAGTGACTCTGTTTACAGATGGAAAAACTTCAGAGTAATGTGGGAAATGCTGCCCCTCCACTCCCTGATGGCCAGTGCTGTTCACAGATGGGCATGTGGATAACAGGCTGGGAATGGGGTGGAGTTCTCCAACAATCTGTGGGATGACTAGGATGGCTGGAAACACCTGCACAACCATGGCATGATCCAGGGAGCATGGGGGGCCACATCCTGCACCTTTGGAGAAGGGTGTCCTCCATGGCTGGTGGTCCTGAGCCTCAGGCTGGGTACATGAGGTGACAGCTGGAGGGCATCAGAGGGGGACAGGTGGGACGTCACCCATGCTCTGGTGACATCCCAGGCGTTAAAGATTCATTTCAGGGGCTGAATCGGGAGTGATGCAGGCTGATCTGGCAGTGTCTCCTGGTACTTTGGTGGGATGCAGCCCTTTGGCAGCTCCAGCCCTGGGAGCTCTCTGTTGGGGGAGCCCCTCTCTGTGCCAGCTGCCACTCCACTTCATTTGTTGCCTTTTTGGGGCACTACTTTGCCTTTTTTGGGGCATGCTGGAGAATTCCAGATGACTGCCCTGAGTTTCAAGGTGTGGAGGAGGCAGCAGTAGGTATTTGGGGCAGGTGTGGGGTGCGTGGGCAGGTCCTTCTGTGGCAGTGGGAACCTGCATTCCCATGGAGCCATCATGGAGGACCAGCTCTCCCTAAGGATGATGTTTTGAATGTGCAGGTGCTCCATGGAGATGCTGTAAGGTTTGAGTTTGAATCTGGCCCCACCATATCCTTGGCACTGCTGGTTTCACTCACAGCTTGCTGGGACTGTTCCCACAGGAGGTGATCGTCCCTGAGGGCAAGTGGAGGAAGGTGTCACCTACCTCACTGTCACTGTCACTGCCAGATGCCAACTACCAGTGCATCCACCGGACCTCTGTCAGCAGCCTGAGCGCCAAGGAGAGCTCCTTCACCTCTGAGGAGCCGCTGGTTTCCGGTGAGGGACATGGGTTTGTGCCCTGCTCCACATGGTACGGGTGATAACCTCCACAAAATGTGTTCATCCATCCTCTGTTCTTGTGGAGGGGAATTCTGCCTCGCAGATTAGGCTGGAAGTCAGTGATGGAGTCCTGGGGATGGGCTGGGGTCTCCTTGCTGCAGGGTCTGAGCCCATGAGGGAGGAATAGTTGATGTTTCCCGGTTGCTGGAGGGGCAGGAGCATCTGCCAAATGTGGCTGTGCTGCTGACTCTGGGTTTGCTTTTCAGAAAGTGCAATAAACACCGAGGAGGAGCTGGAGGTGGAGCAGAGCTGTGTGGCAGAGCTGAGACCCTCCGACTACCAGCTCCTGAAGATCTTCATCGTGCTGTAAGTGTGCTGAGGGTGCAGGGAAGCTGGGGGACACTGGGAATGTCGGTCTCGGTCTCAACTGAATGTTTGGCTATTTCCTCTGCTCCCAGCATCTGCCTCCTGGTCGTGTCCTCCTCGTATCTGGCGTTCCGCATCTTCCGTCTGGAGCAGCAGCTCTGCTCTCTGAACCGGGATTACCTCTCCCGTGGGCACAGGAGGTGAGGGACCCTCAAGGACATTTTGGGACACACAGGTCGTGCCATAAGTGGAGGACTTGAGGGAATGTGGGTGCAAATAGGAGTGGCTCAGCTCTGTGAGGTGTCCAAGGAAGGCTTTGTCCCTTATCTTGGGCCGGCTATTGGGCTGGCCAGTGACAGAACCCACAGTGCCATCTCCACACTGGAGGGGATCCCAACAACTGCTGGTTTGAGAAACTGGGAAGCTCTGCTGTCCCTAAGACTCTGGAGCTTGGGAAGAGGTCTCCTCATTGGCTTGGGGCTGGTTCTCCACTTGTAGGAAGCAGCAGGACATCTCATTGGAGCTGGTCTGTGCTTGGGGGCTGAGGCCATGGGCATTAGCATAGGATGGACAGGAGTGGGATCTCCTTGGGCTGAGGACATCAGAAGGCACTGGGATGGGATACAGATCCTCTGCAGTCACTCATTCCATCTTACTCCACTCCCTGCTTGCAGGTGACCGTTCCCCTGGCGCTGGCTGAGGATGGACACGGAGGTGGTGACACCCTGCCCACGGATCCCAGTGCCATGTCCTCCCAACCGTGGCTGTTACATGTGGCCTGGCCTTCCCTCGGCCGGTAAAATGGGACCAAGTATTTTCTCTCTTCATTTGGGCACTTGCTCTTAGAGGGACTTTCCAGCCAGGTTCTGGCCGCCAGTGCCAATTCCCCATCCCACTGGAAACCTGTTTTCTCCCTGGGACAATGCTGTGCTGTAGCACTGGACAATGGCTCGGGGCTGCCGAGCGCTTGGACCTTCCCTTAGGACTTGCTGCTAAAATGGACGCTGGTTTTTATTTCAGGCTTGGTTTTTTCTTGTCAAAAGATGATCTTGGGCTCACCAGGAACCCCCAAAACTGTGGATGAGTTGCCACTGCTGCTCTGGGAGAACCTACCTGTTAGTCCCTAACTCAGTATTCCTGGGAATGTGCCTGGAGGAATGGCCCCAAACACAGGGATCTGTGAGGATGGGGAGAAAGGGCCCACTAGCCCTGTGCGGTGTCATCTATCCCACAACTCAAGGGAGAGGGTACAATCCAGGGCCCCCCAGCCCTTCTCTCCTGGAGCACCGGGCTCAGAGAGGAGGGGATGTGTGTGTGTGTCCCTTGCAAAGCACTTTAGGGTCCCCCAGACCAGGTGTCCTCACCTGGCACCGGTGGGCTTCGTTAGTCCAGCTCGCCCCATTAAGATGTTGGAAAGGAGCCCGTGGCTGGCACTGGGGAATGTCCCGAGCGCAGCACCTGTGCCCTGGTTCCTGTTAACCTTGTCACCGCAGGGAGCTGAGTGCTGCAGGATTTGTCCCGCTGGATTTCTCCCACAGCCCCCCCTGGGAGCACACCAGGCCGGCAGCTGATACCTGTGTGATTCCTTTGGGTTTTCTTTCCTGGTTTTTTGGGAACTACAAGTGCTGACGGGGCCAAATCCTTGCGCCCTGGGGAAGAGCTCGCTGCTCGCTCCAGGCTTGGAACGGCTTTTAAATGAAATGCAAATAAAGGCAGGATTTTCTAGCACATCGCTGTCTCTCACCCGCATCCTCCACAGCACTGCCAGGCTGTGAACCCCGACACCAGGCACCCCAAAATGTGTGCTGTCCCAGTGCCCCTTCAGGATGTGGGTGACATGGGGACAGCCCATCCTCTAGTGGGGACAGGGATGCTCCCAACGGAAGGGCCAAGGAGGTTGTTGCACTAGATGGCAGCAGAGACTGCAGGATGTGACGCGCTGGTGGCTGGGCCACCCTGGGGACAGGGGTGCTGGGGGAGGGAGCTGAGTTGCAGCCCTGCCCTGCTGGGGTGGGCAGGGTGAGCCTTCCTCTTTCTCTTCCTCCTCCCTGCACATCCACAACCCAGTTTCCACTCCTTTCCCCGGCATGGCTCATGCAGCAAAATACATGAAAATGGCCCAACTTGAAAACCACGGTGGCAATGGCTAAGTGGGGACAGGGGTGGTGTCACCTGTTTTCGGGGGGATTTAGCACCCAGGGGTGCCCAGGGGGCATGGTCTGGTTTCTTCAAAGCCCTGGTGTTACGGGGCTGTCGGAGCCTTTGATTCCATGGGTGACCTGGAGGATGAAAGGCACCGTCCTGTCCCTGCCAGGGACTCACCCAGCTCGTTTACCTGATGGAAATGGGTTCGGGGTTGTTTTTCCAACAGACAAGTTGGTGTTCAGTGGCTCCAACCTCAAAGTGGGGCTCTTGGCCCCAAAAAAGAGGTGTAGAGGTTGAGGACTTGGCGGGGTTTGGTCTGATGTGCCCAGCCTGGTGTTTGTTGGGTGCTCCAACAGCAGGTGCATGGGATCCCTGTACTGAGCCCGAGCCAGGAGCGTGGTCTCCTCTCAGAACTCTGGTTAAAGCCAGTGGTGGGACAAGCCATGGGTGCAGTGATGTGGAGGAGGTTTGGAGAAGCACTGGGATGAGCCCCAAGTATGCAGGGGGCCCCTGCTGCTGGGATGTGGTTCAAGACTCTGGTTTTGTTTCCCAGCTGGTCTCTGCCCGCCCAGTTCGGTGCATGTTGGCTCTCCCAGTGATGCCCTGCTTGAGCCTATTTGCTTTTCTTTGTGTAAAGAAATGCCACGTAAAAGCCTCAGGTGCAGGGAACGTCCCTGACGCTCACCTTGCTGGCCTGGAAACAAGGATGAGGAGCACAGGGTGCTGCTGGATGAGCACAGCCCCTGCCCTCAAATCCCCATGCTGCTCCCTGTGCCACACTGTCCTGTCTTCCTCCCTCCCCAGCCCAAGCCATCCTCTAAAAATAGGATTGGGAGATGAAATCAGCCAAGAAGGCACTGTCAGACGGATGAGTCGGAGCCATCATGCTGTGACACTCTGCGGGGCAGCAGGAGCCACGGCAGGAGCAGGGACACCAAGGATGGGATGACACCGGGAAGCACACGGTTCGGTCTGAGTTTTATTCGGCATTTGGGAGTGGCAGTGACATTGCTCTGGCAAAGCTCCTCAGTGTCCCAGGTGAATCCCCTTCAGTGAGCAGCTCGATCCCGTTCTGGCTCCAGCTGAATGGGTTTTCCAGGGGGGCTGGTGCTGGAGGCTGCTCTCCTGTCCGGGCAGTGTTGGGAGGGAGGGGAATGACCCTAACCCTTGTCAAGCCCCAGTGCTGCCAAGAGGGTGTTTTGGGGCAGCCTAGGCTGGTTTCTTGCCTTTCACTTGGAGCAAGGGAAGGTGAAGGCCTCCATCCCCTCAGTGCTGTGCTGCTGCACGCACCAGTGGCGAAGAGCTCCAGGTTAAAACCAATCCTTTCCCCAGGGTTGTATTTAACCCGGATTTCCCTGCTCAGGTTGGGGTGTGGTTGCTCTGCTAGACACCACCTGAGCAACCTGGTCCTTGCTTCTCACCAGGTGAGAGATTATTCCTTATCCTGCAACGACATCTCAGTTTAATTTTTATTTTCCACACTGCCAAGCCTGTCTTTAAGGAGAGGATCCACTCTGGGATCCCAGCCATCATCCAGCACAGGAGGGGAAGTCTTTCAGTTTTCTGAAGTGCATTAAGGACTTCAAGGAGCCCGCAGTTATCTTTGGCTTTTATACCTCAAACTCTGTCCTTTTGTTCTCCCTGGTGTGGTTTTTTTTTTCTCTCAAGTAACAGAACTGGTTTTGTGTTAGAGCAGTGACCGCTGTGTGCAGCGATGCTAACAAGGGTTGGGGAGCACTGACGAACTCTCCCCATACAGGGATGACCTAAAATCCTAAGAAAAACCCCAAGCTTCAAAGAGTGAGTGTCGCTTTTCATCTCAATTAAGTTTCCTTTCCTAGGATTGGCTTTCTCAGCTTCCTATTAATCTTCCAGCAGTTCAGAGTCAGGTTTTAATTTGCAGTAAGAACAAGCAGAGGCAGGGGACCAAAAAGTGCCATTGCTGTGTGGCCTAGGAGCACCTGGCTGATGAAAACTGACTCTGTTTTTGCCCTGCTCTTAAATTAATTGTAGCATTTCCTTTGGAGTCTCGTCTTTTTGCAGTGACATCTCAATGTCAGGTTTTCAGAGGTACAGAATCCTGGCTGCTAATCCCAGATTGCTCCAATACCATTAGCAGGAGGCACAAACTAGGACTGTCCCTGATAAAGCACTCGGGGGCTTGGGTTTAAAGGGCATTTGCTAAACCTGGCTTGGAAGGACAATGCCTGGAGCCAACTAAAGCCACCTAACGAGGGTGTGTAGCCTGCTGGGTACAGGTGCAGAAGTCTCTTTAGCAACCTGTTTTGCCACAGCCATTACTGTAAAAATGTACCATGGAGAGGGTTTCTTTGAAAGCAAAGGGACTCTTGTCATTAGAAGCTGAAAGGCTCATGATTTCCAAAGGAGAATAAGGCTTTTCCTGGAGGGAATGGGGTGTTTGGGGGGGTGTAGCCATGCTAGAGGGGTTACATTCTTTCTCTTTGGGACAATCCTGTGCATGGGCATCTCCCTCAGGCACTGGGGGTGCTGCCTCTTGGACAGGGAAGGCAGTTTTTGCGGGGCTGGACGTGCATCCCCATCACTTCTGTGCCAGTTTCGTGATGAGAGCTTTCCACTCTGACCTCTTCTGCGTGATGTAGGAGGGGGTGAGGAGCTGCAGCAGAGGCTCTGTCCGGCCCTGGAAGTACCCGTGGCACAGAGCCTCAGCATTGCAGATCACGTACATCCCACAGTCATAGCTGTTCTGCTGTGCAGGTGCCTTCTCCTCCACAAAGGTGGCTTTGCCCCCCCTTTTTCCCAGAAAGGCCTCCAGCTTCCCCGCCACTTGCTTGGCGTGGACAGAGTTGCATTTACTGTGGGAATCGTAATGGGCAAAGCACTTCTTGTCCCTGAAATAAACTAGTAAGCTCCAGTGGGTGCCCCCAGCAGCCTGGCTGGAGTTGTCATTGATAGGCAGGAACACCAGCTCCTTGCGGAGAAGGTCCAGCGGCTGGAGGAATATGGCTATTTCTTCCTGACTAAGGGCACACTTGATGAACTGAGCCACCTCAGGGCTGATGAAACACACGCGGTGGCCAAACTCCTGGAACTGCTGGTTGGCGAAGTACTCGAAGGCGAAGCCGATGATGTGGTCGTTGAGCCAGTTTGGGGGCTCCAGCAGGGCCACGTCCGACCGCCTCAGCAGGCTGTCCATGTAGCTGAGAACCACGGGATCCATCCTGCACCGCTCCGGGGAACCGCCAGGGCTGCAACACAGACAGGGAACGTGCGTTAGGGGCCGAGCACACCTGGGATGTGATGTGGCCCAACAAACACCTTGAGTTCCTTCTCAGCAGCAGTGAGCGAGAGGCCAGGATGCCCAGATGGATATCTGAAGGACCATGAGCAGATAGAGAACACACAGTGTTGGGCTGAGCAGCAACCTACTGTGGCTCCAGTGAGATCAACCTTCCATCCTGAGGATCCGAACCTCACAGCAAAGGAGTTTCAGAGCAGTTCCTGCACAGGAGTGATCCAGGAGCAGCCAGGTGGTGTTTGGGTGTCTCAGTGTTTTACCTGTGCAGTGACAATCACTGGAGTTCTTTGCATTGCTGGTATTCCCTAAATAAAAACCTTTTTGGGGCTGTCTGATGGACATATGGTCCCTTTCTCTGAGGACAGAGTGCCCCAGCTCGGTGCCAGAGGCATGACCTGTTCCAGGAGAACCTGCTGGGCTGCCAGCACAGGAGGCACAGCCATGAGTAAGGAGCAACAAAGCAAGATGAGATCACAAACAAACCAGTTCCCGACCGTGGGAATCTTTAGGACAACTCTCTATGTAGCCAGAGTAGGATTTAGGAGATTTTCCACAGGGAAATTTGATTTAAAGCCCCTATATCCAGCCTAGCTTTCCTTTCGCTCTGACACCCCGCAGGCCTTCCAGGGTCCTCAGTGCTGTGATGCATCCTCAGCCCCCAGCTCCTTTCATGGCCAGGACAGGGCTGGAAATGCCACAACTTGGGGCAGGGGTGACATGGAGCTAGTTTGGCCTCACCCTTCCCTCCTCTGTTCCAAAGGCAGCACAAAAAGATCTTCACATTTCTGAATGCCTCATGTGAAAGTTCAGAACGATAAGATCACTTTAATATGATTCACTATAAATAAGTCACTAATTTTCCATCATGATAAGGAGGAAAGAAGCAAATGGAGTGTTCTGTTAGGAAGAAGTAGATTCACACTTCTTATTGTGACGTGAATCATGAGGAATAGCCCTTCCTGGCCTGGGATGCATAAATTAAGGGATTTATCTCTCAAAAATCTTGGCAAGGTCCCCTGGCACGTGACAGGCAAGGAAGGGAATGGATGAGCCACGGCCCATGTGTAACACGTCGGAAGGAAGGGCCGAGGTGAGTGAGTGGGGCATGAAACAGCCAGCGAGCGTTTGTGTGTGGCTGGTGCATCCCGGAGATGCCGAGCAGCAGGAGTCACCGGAGGAAGGGAGCAGCCCTTGTTTGTGCTGAGCCAAACACAATGGTATTTGGACACGCTTCCGACCTTAACAAGCTCCAATTATTTCCAAGCTCGTGGTGCAAGCCCTCGTAGTATGAAAACAAGAAATCCAAATGGAATCCCAGTAACTGCTCAGCTTGCCTGAATATAGCCTGGTTTAAAGATCTGGACAACCTCCAAACATCCTGTTTGGGGGTTTAACACGGGCACTGCTGAAATACTTGTCTGTGCCCATAAAATGCCCCAAATTTTCCTTTACATTGTGTTCTTTCTGCATCATCTTCTCCTGGATGTGGAGAAGTCCAGCCAATAGCTTTCCACTCCAGTCCAAACGGGATTAAGGGCAAGGGAAGTGTGTGTCCCGTGCTCTGTTAATTTTCCACTCTGCAGAAACATCATTGGTATTTTTTTTCTGTCAGGACATTTGGCAGGTTCCTCCAGTCAGGAAGGAGAATGGTTCTAGCAAGTGCTCAATTGCCACTAGCTACTACTTTTAATTTTATTGCCATCTGGTATTTGTGAAACTGCCTGTGAGTTCTGTGGGATGACTCACCACATGCAGCTCCAAAGAAAACCCTTGGGAGGCTCCCTCAGAGCCAGGTCAGGTAAGCAGCAAGGACCAGAACAACGTGGTGGGGCTGTGAAAAGCCACTGGTGAGGTGGCTTTGTTTGGGAGAACCTCCCATTAAGGCTAAAGATGGATCTGCAGAGGAGCCAGGACGTGGATCCGAACCTCTGAGGAGCGTTGGAATCCTGACGTGGACTGGCAGCAGCTTTGCTCAGCCACAGCCAGGACTCTCTTCCTGAAGGCTCAGGCACACTCTGTTCAGTTTTCATAAAAATAGGAACAAATACTGGCACAGGCCTGGAACATTTGCTGGAGGTTGCCAACAAGTGTCTTGCTGGTTCGTTTTATTTGCATATTAATAATTGGAATTTGTGCAAACTCCCTGGAATCCTCAGCTCCTCCAAGGGATTTCAGCTGCCCCATTTCCAGTGCTGAGACGAGGAAACCGGGGAGGAAGAAAGGAGCATTTCAATACAAACACCATCCTTTCATTTACAGATTGGAAAACGGTGCTGTGTTGCATCAGCAGGGTGAGAGGTCGAGTTTCCCTCACTGAAGCTGTAATAATTTAACAAATGAGCTGCTGCCATCAGTGTGAGTCCAATCTGTAAATGGATGGGGCTCCTTTGTGTCTGGACACAAAGCAAAGCCTCTGTTTTCCAGCACTTGATCAAAATCCACCCCAAACCTGTAATTTTCACACCATTAGAGACAACAACCCTCTGCAGGTAATTGCTGAAGCACTTGAGAGCCAAGGAATGAGACTCCTCAGTAAGAGAACACAAAAAGGCAGTGACAGAGCAAAGGGGGTGTGAACTAAGGATGAATCACATCCCTAAAGTCTATTTTAATAAATTAAAGGTGCCAAGAACCTCCAAAGTGAATAGTTTAAGGTGACACGTCACTAGAGTCCTGTTCCTAATTTAAAGAACATGGAGGTAAATAGGAAAATGGTCACCTGGAAGGCAAAAAATCCAGACTTTACCAGGGAAAAGGAGGAGGGACAGAGAAGGTTTTGTCTTTTAAAGATTAAGAGTAAAAGACCCTATAGTTTAACCCCCAGACTATTCACTTTTCCTGGAAATATGGGGTTTAGATACCATGTCAGGATAGTTGTTAATGGAGCAAGATCAGACAAGGAACATTAATTTCTGTTTACCAGCAGGAGCCAGGCTGGATGACTCCTGAATCTCTGGACTTCTGTGTTTTCTGACAGAGCCAGAGGAGAAACTCAAGGAAAATGAAACAACTCAACCAGAACGGAAGCATAGTTGTCTCCTTTTTTGTTAAACATAAATAATCCCCCCACAGCTGTAGGTCATAATTCCTGTATGATACAAGAACACCCCACTTCTGCAGGTTCAACAGGCCATGAGTGCTGAAATCAGAGGAAAATACTCCAAGCTCTGTACTCACTATGCCCAAACTTCTCCAAATTCCCCGAACCAGAGACTCTGCAGCCAAACTCAGAACCTCTCTTGGTGTCACAGCATATCCCAGGGTACGAAACCAAGAGCCACGGGAACAGCACCCAATGGTTTTTGCTCCCCAGGATGGAGCAAAACATGGAGGTCAACAGGAAAAAACCTGTCAGCAACCAGAACGCCTGGGGATGAGAGACGGCACCGGGAATGTCCCAGAGGTACCGGTGGGATTGGTACCGATGGGATCCCAGCTCAGATCCTTAACCCGAACGCCGATGCACTCACCTCTCACCTCCCACAGAAAGGGTGTAATCCAGGGAGCAGCAGGAAGCACGGGGAGGGAATAAAACTTGCCTGAAAGACCTGGAGGTCACAGGAATTTGGTCAGGAGTGGGAATTCGGTCAGAGGAAGCGATTCGGGGTGTCCCCCGCCCCCCGGGAGGAGGAGCAACGTGCTGACCCCGGGGCTGCCCCCAGCGTCTCCGGGCGCTCCGGTGCCGGGATCAGAGCACGCCAGCGGCCCCGGGCAGGGCTCGCTCATCCCAACGCTGCTCCCATGGCAATAAACGGGAATTACAGACCAGGAGAGGGTGCGCCCGGGCCGGGCGCAGGGTCAGGGCCTGGCTGAGGTGGGAGCAGGGACCACCCACAGCACCGTAACACACCTCCACTCCTCCTTTACCCATTTTACCCTTTTTTCCCCCTTAAAAAGCGGGCTGAAGCTTCCGGGCCTGGGGCCGACCAGCGCCGACCCCCGACGGCTGCGGCCGGAGCGACCCCCGGGCATGGCGCCCAGCGCCGGGCC
>VZTN01030271.1:611051-654335 GCA_013400515.1 Erpornis zantholeuca | reverse complement strand
CAAACCCTGCCGGAGCATCGCGGGGCCGGCGGGAGCCTTTGTTCCGCGGAGAAGGGCGAGTCCCCCCGGCGTCGTGGGGGCTCCCCGGTGTCGCGGAGTCCCCCCGGTGGTGTGGGATCCTCCCCGGTGGGTGCGCGGTGCGGGGCGGCCCCGTGCCCCCCCCTCATGCACGGGCTTTCACCGCCCGGTGCCGCTCACCCCCATCGCGGGTGGGTTGGGCACGCAGGACATGGAAAAACCAGCCTGGGGGGGGGAGATTTACCTCAGTGGCGTCCCCAGCGTCACCAGCGGGGCCGTGGGCTGTATCGCTGAATGTGGCAGTAGCCCTGAGGCCACGGCGATGGGCATCGCGACGGGAGCAGGTCGCGGTCGTGGCTCCGGCAGCCCGGTGCGCCACGCAGAGCTATTCCCGAGTACCCATCAGCCATTCCCACCCGTCGGAATGAGGTATACCTGGGACTGCTTAGCACAGTGTTGGACTTCACGGCAGTTCCCACCCTGGCACGCCGGACCCCTCTGGGAGCACTGCTCCTCCGAAGGTTCAAACAGTCGATATTTCTTTCTGGAATTTTCCTAAATGTAGCCCAAACTGCATTTGCTTTATCCCAAAAAAATCAACCCCCTCCGACGTGACCTGCGCTAGGACTTGCAGTGAGTTCGGAGCCGGGCGTTTTGCCGCCCTCCTGCTTCTCGATCGGCTTCCTCCTCCTCCATTTACGTTTTCCTATCCCCAAATCAAGCCGAGGTTGATAAAGTGGGGAGCGTGAGCTCAGCAGAAATCATGGCTTTCCCATCCCTTGCTGCAGCGCGGTCCCTGCCCATCGGTGGATCAAAAAAATAATCACGTAGCGGCAGAGGAAGGAGATTTGCTGCTACGGGAGGAAAACCGGCGCGGTGTCTCGCTCAGTCGATAGCCAAGCGCTGTAATAAATCGCTCTGTAAATAGATTGCTAGGTGGAGAATTGGGTTTCTGGCCGGCTCAAGTGCTTTCCTGACTCTTTTCCCGTGGGACTGCTAGGAAATGACAGGGGAGCGTTGCGTTCCCGTGGAGAGGTGCGTGGATGCTGCGGTGATGGGCTGTGAATCCTTAAACACGACCTTACAAATCTGAGCTTATCCATAAACTCCGGCTGGGTCAGAGCCTGCGTTATTACTGAAGAACATCATCTTTCCAGCTCCTCACCCTGCAGTCACACGATTTCCCCTACGTCCTTGAGTAAACTCACCCATTTCAATGGCTTGTCTCATTTTTACATTTTATTTAATTAAAATAAGAGTGTTTTTCTATGCCTTTTTCCCTCACGAAGGCTCTCCCAGCCTTTGCCCTTCCCCTGGCTGTGATTTTTGATCCCCAAGACTCTTTTGGAAGATGTCAGTCAGGCTGCTGATGGCAGGGAAGGTAATTCAGCAGCCCCGGCACACA
Source organism: Erpornis zantholeuca (assembly GCA_013400515.1). Taxonomy (NCBI): domain Eukaryota; kingdom Metazoa; phylum Chordata; class Aves; order Passeriformes; family Timaliidae; genus Erpornis; species Erpornis zantholeuca. The sequence continues at coordinate 652,912 of VZTN01030271.1, read as the reverse complement.
ACTAATAAGCTTTTGTTTCCTGGGCTATTGATGATGATGCAACTTCATATTTATTTATTTATTTATTGCAATCGATGCATAAATCAGGGTGGCTTTAGAGGTTTTTCCTCTGTGTTGAAAGGCCTGGGGTCCATCAGCAGCACTTGGAAAAAGCTTTATTTGAATTCATCGTGTATTTAAAATGTAGATCTGTTTCGTGAAGTTATTTGTTCTGTGCATCTGTTGCTCCTGTTATGATTTATAAACTCCACATTTTAACCTTTTTTTTTCCTTCTTATTTTGTGTGGGGAAGCTGCATTTTAAGATTCAAGGTATCAAATTCCTGAGATGACGTCTGCTGTTACAGCATCTTTTACAAACACCGGTACCAAACCACTCAGACAGTCAAACCTTTGGGAACCTTTGCTAGGCAAATCTGAATGCTTTATGCCTAAATTATTCTTATCCGGGATGTTTATGACGAGCCTTGTGAGCATTGATCAGTTTTGTAGGAAAACCCCTGAGAATGTAAAGCGCCCAAGGTTGGGCGCTTGGGAAACATGAAACCCAAGTTACCCATGCAACCTTAATTTGGCTCGTGTCAAGGTACTGGACTTGAAATCCTCATGCCCTGCTTGGTTTCTGGGAGAACAGTATTCTGCTCCGCGTGGAAGAACGGATTGGATCGCTCCTTCACATGCCCACAAGTCAACAGGGGGAGTACTGGGAGCACAGGGACAGTGCTGGTCCCACCTCTGGTTTTGCAGCTTGGCACCACAGAGCTGCCAAGGAAGACCAAGGGTTCACCATCACAGCCTTGGGACCACATGTGTCCTGTACTCCTGGAGCTTAAATACCTCTGGTCTGGGGAAACCTCCAGCAAACTTCCAGTGTCTGAAGGGGGTGCACAAGGAAGCTGGAGAGGGCCTCTTCATCAGGAGCTGTAATGCCAGGACCAGGGGGAATGGCTTCCCACAGCCAGAGAGCAGGGTTAGATGGGGTATTGGGAAGAAATGGTTGGCTGAGAGGGTGGGGCGGCTCTGGCACAGGTTGCCCAGATAAACCGTGGCTGCCCCTGTGTCCCTGGAAGTGTTCCAGGCCAGGCTGGATGGGGCTTGAAGCAACCTGGGATAGTGGAAGGTGTCCCTGCTCATGGCAAGGAGGGGTGGAACAAGATCAGCTTTTAAGGTCCCTTCTGAGCCCAAACCAGTCTGGGATTCTGTCATTAAAGCATGACCAGAGAGTTTCTAAAGTCGTTTAGGGTGGTTGGTTTTGGTGAGTGTAGAGTTTTGGTCATTTTCTTCTCAATTCTAGTTCTTGCTCTAAACCGTGCAACTTTTGAACTCAATTCCTTTAAAAATACATTTATGAGGGAGCAAACAAGGTCGTTGAACCACTGGAAGCATCTTAGCTGGTCAAACTTGATTTCAGAAATTCCTGCGTCCCCTTGGTTTGTAAATAAAAGGGAATTTGCGTTCCCGCTCGCACGCGGAGCACTGGGGTTGAAGGCAATGTTTGTTGTGCTGTTGATGAAGCTCCCAGCCTGGTCCTGGACTCTGGCTCCCTGGGACAGGCTGGGTGCAGGTTGCAGCTTTGGAACATGGTGATTTTTTTGTGTTGAGATTTAAAAAAGCATCTGAATTTCTCAGGCTTTGTCCTGCGTGCCGATGTTTGCTTCACTTCCTCTCGGGTGAACGGGATTTCTCCCCTCTTGACAAAGTAAACATGAGCATAAATATTTAAAGGATCACGGCTCAAGTTTGCAAATTGGAGACTTTCTCTAGCATTCCTTTGGACAGAAGCAGTAGCTTTGGAGATTTTGGGATGTGTCTGGGTGCTTCCCTGCTCTGGGGTGAAGCTTGATAATTATTTGGGCTTCATGCTGCAAAAATACTCTGCCGTATTTTCAGGTTAGACGGCTGGCATTATCACAAAGCTTGGATTTCTTATGGAATTTTGAGGGCAAAATGCTGCTGATGGGATGTCTATGGATCGTTGGAATTGAGATTGTTTTTGTGGAATTTTATTTTTCTTTTACACGGGCCAAATTTTTCCGTAGGTTTTGGGTATACGTGTGAAGGCACAGGTGTTCGGAGTTGAGACTATAGAAACCAAACATGTGAAACTCTTGCCAGATAATGGATAAAAACAGGAAATAGGAATAGTCTTTGTTTTCTTTGAGTGACTCTTTAATATTAAATCTTGTGCCGTGTTTGGCAGGTCAAACACCGTGGTGACATGTATGTCTCGCTCCTGTGATTGTGGCGATGTCTTAACCTCAGTGTCTTGGAATTAAACTTTTAAAAGTGGAACTCAACAAACGACTTGACTTCAGAAAATATGAAAATGCAGGAGGGAAGGCTATTGAACAGGGCTTTTTAGAGTTGAACTAATTTTTGTGTCTGTTTTTAAAATATTATCAAGAGTTGCAGCTTTGTTAGACCTTGTGGTAGCATTGTTCTGTCTGTGGGGAGGAACCTATGGGTCCCTTTTTCACAGGTACCTGTGGAGAAATCTTATAGGTGAGGTGAGAGTTCCATGTCTTTGCCACAAATGCTTTTTATTCCTAACAAAACCCCCATGATCTTAATGCTACCTCCGATGAAGGAATATAGGCTCGCCTGGGTCAGAAGGGAGCTCAGGAGGTCACTTGGTCCAAAATCCTGCTCCCATCAGGATTGTCTGCAAAGTCAGATTTAGTTCCTTGTGCCTTTAGGTGTCTCATGTTGGTCGTCTTCCACCTGTGGTTTGTGGGTTGCAGGAGAAAGGAAAGGAAGTGGTTTGAGCAGCATTGGGTGGGAAGTGTCCAAGGAGAATGAGATAATCTGTGATCCACTGCTTGCAGAGCGCAGCCTTCCGCTCACAGCCTGTTAAAGTGCTGCTTCCCACTGCATTTCCATGAGTTCATTATGCTGGTCTAGTCACAGGCTCCTGTTGAAAGAGGATCTGGCCTGGCATGAAGCTGGCAAGTGGTTCCACAGTGTTTTGGTGGAAACTCCTCAGAGGTTTTCTAGGCAAAATGAAATAAATAAATAACCTGTGATTTAAGGACTATTGTTGCTCTTCTGATTACTTTCTGCTGTTAAGTCTTGCATTGCAGTTCCTCATTAGGCACGGATGGGCATCCCTTTGGAGAGGGATGAGATGTCTGTGTAGGATTCTCATACACCTTTGGCTGTTCACTCTGTGCAAATTGATGGTGAGACAAAGCCATGGGTCATAGTTTGGGGCTCTGTTGGTGTTCTTTGTCAGCCCTTCTTTAGAGTTTTGCTGAGAGCCTCATGAAGAGACAGAGCGAGGTCTTCAGCTTGGCAGATTTTTTGCTAAGGGAGATGGGGCTTAGGAGTGGAAAGGCCATGATGCACTGGAGATGCTCGGGGTAGGATGGCCATGAGGCTGGGTCGATGCTATCATGGAAAACAAAGAAGATAGGAGCTACAGGAGCTACAGGAGCTGGTGAGGCAGCCAATTATCCTGGGCAGGTAGACAGTGTGTCCAGGTTGGATATAGATACTTGTGCTGTCTCTGCGTTAAGCACCCAGATACAAGCTTGAAGTTTGCTTGGACCCTTTGAGATCCATCTCTCCATCCTCCCAAGGAATATTGATGGTGCTTAGTTGGATCCTCTCTCTGTTGATGTGAGATCATCACGTGGGGAGCTCAGCCAGCTGTGTCTCATCCAAGCTCTAGTCTTACACACCTACAGAGTTATGTTGCTTTTTTTGCAGCTGCATGCCTGACTTAAAACAATATGCAGGCATAGCTCTGCTATGGTCTCCTGTCATCTCTCTGCTGGGTTCTAGTGTGCCTTTAAAGATCTCTTCCAGGTCATGGAGGAAGTTTATGAAATCCCTGTTGGTGTAAAGGCCCCTAGGAAAAGGCTGGCTCTATGTATGGGTGATCCCCTTTGAGGGGAGGGCTGGACTGGACCCTTTCAACCCCGGTAGTTTTAGTAGTTCCAACTGTCTGCTCAGCTTATTTTGGAAAAATCCTCTTGGTTTACATCCCTGTAACTCGTAGGAGTTGCTGAAAATCCCTGTCAGGAGCAGTGGGGAGCAGAGCAAGGGACTGTCCTGCTTGGATGTTGCATGAAGTAGTAAAGGAAAAATATAGTTTAAAATAAGCAAATGCCTTGGTTACCCCCTTTAATGTAAAAATAGCCGTAATACGTGGGTTTCAATACAATTTCTGAGTCTTATTTGCTGGTCTCTTCACCTTGAATCACTTCTGGCATCTCGCGGATGACCCTGAGTCCTAGAGTTACTCTTCGGATGCCCGTTCCAGGTCTTGGCTTTTATCCATCATGCACAGATAATCTGACAGCCTCTGTGCTGTTTTTTAATCAAAATTCTTTGGACTGTCCTCTATTTCTTGAAAACCACGACCTTTGAAAAGGTAGAGGAACCTGGATATGCTATATCATGGCCGAGCATTGATGGAAGAGTGTTTAATCCAGATAGATCTATCTTTGGAAAACCTGAGCTTTAAAAGCAGCTCAGACTAGGAATGTTTTTGATAGAACGCCACAATTCTTTCATTGTATTCAGCATCTACAAGGTTGGTTTTGAGGGATGAACTTAAAACAAGTTAACTGAAAATACTTCCTTTAGTAGACTTCTGTAACTACTGTCTTTTCATACTTCATGCAACTACGTAGACCAAAATAAAAATTCTCCTAAATGTTGTCATTTAAACTTTTATGGCACTTGTCTATGAACTGTTAGGTTGGTTTGTGCTTGTTGGGTGCGCAGGACAGCCTCCCTGGGGAGGAATTAGTAAATGATTTAATTGTTAAGGAATGTGGTCCCATTAGGCAAAAAAAAAAAAAATGGACTGCACTGGATCCTTAGAAAGGTGCTTGGTGAAAACAACGCTGAGCAATTTGTAATGATTTTTTGAAATAAATGGGGTTTTTGGAAGAGTGAGGTTTTGTGGGTAAATAACCCTTCTGGGGGTTCCTTCAAGTGCAGAAGAGCCAGTCTCTGCTCCTTAATTCACCAATTGCTTCGTAAACGGGGTGTCATTATGTGGAATTTGTTGCTGCTGGTGGTGGCAAGGAGGGCTGAAGCACTGCAGCTCAACAAAGGGATTTGGAGAGATGTTTAAAAGCAGAGCCACTGCTTCTTTTGCTTCTTTTCATCCAAAAATAAAGCTCCAGCCCTGCTGCCAAGGGATGTGGCGGCCCAGGCGCCTCCCTTGGGATTCAGGCCCCGCGTTTGCGTTGCTCTGGCTGAGCAATGGGGGCACGCTCTGGGTTTGCTCCTTCCCGGCCAGGCCGTGGCACAAATAACCTGCACGGGCAGGCGCCGGCGTTCCTGTCAGGAGAGCTGGGGCAGCCATCGCCGCCGATAATCTTATCCGGAGGCGCTTCACCCTGCCTGCCAGGTAGGCAAGGAGATAGGAGGACAATGCAGAGCAGAGGTCAGGTTTGAGGTGCCTGCAGCAGATAATGAGGAATCTTAAGAGTTTTCCTCAGCTATGAAGAGAATGAGCTTTACCAAAAGCAACCGAGGAGTCTGCAGGGAGGGTTGGATAAACCTTTTGCTGCTCGCTGCTCAACCTTGCTCGCCTCCAGGGGTTGCCAAGTGCACCTTGACTTGTCAGCGCACTTGTTTCAAAGCGCAGTTCCCTTCTCCAAATGCATCTCTGATCTCACTGCAATCCACAGGGATTTGATTAAGGAATTTATTAGCATTGATAAACATTAGCAGCAATATTTCTTCTTCTTCTATCTTTAAGAAATAACTTGCCAAGAAAGACTACTTAGCTGCTGTTGCCTGTTCCTTGCACCACCAATTCTGTGGAAAAGACATGGACTCATGTACATTGTTCCAGGCTCCAATCTCTTTGTAATTCCAGGTGGGAGCTGCTGTCTTCCAATGTATAATTTCTGAGTTCAGCTGTATTGTGCTGTGTTTCTTCATTTAAGTGATTGAAATACCCCTTTAGAGCCATTGCTATTCATCTGGGGTGAACAATACAATAAATATGAGGAGAAAAATACATTTTTTGTTTTTAAAAGAGCACTTCCAGCAAATGGAGTAAGGACAAAAAATGAGCAAAAGGTCCATGTCTGAGGGACTGAGAATTCATTCTTCCACCTAAAAGTCTTTGCTGAAATGAGGGAAAAAAAAATCCCTGCCTGAGTATTTTCCTGTTCCCACAGAGGGAAGGTGTGAATCTCACCCAGCATTTGCTGGCTGGGTTTTAGCAACATTAGGGGTTTCCTCTCCTGTTTTTTTCTCTGCAGCTCAGCTGCTTGAAGGCTGCTTTCATTTTTGTTTTGTCGGGGAAGATGTGAAACCTGAGGAGCAAAAGCTAAATGAGACGTTTTCTGCAGTTGTTGCAGTCTAAGGAGTGGCCCTGCGTGAAACTTTTTCAATTGCACACGAAAGTCATTTGAAAACTCAGTCTGAAAGTAGCTCAGTCTGATGTTCGTGGTTCAGACGGTGTGGTGGGGACATTGTGATCTTCTGTCTTGTGTTGAGTCTATTTTTAATACAAGTGGAATCCCTAAGAGAATATCTCAGAAGAATAATTGGAAATTAAAACCAAAACCTGTAGACATGAATTTACAATGGTTTGGGTGCAGTTTTTCTGTGTATTTTGAAGGTCTTTTCCCTGAACACAGACTATCCTCTGCACCGAGAAAGGTGTTGGGGTTTTTTTTTCTTCTTGTAGGACTGGATCAACTTTCTTTTCTGTTTTGGGAGCATTAATCTACATACTTTCCTTTCAGGTATGCTCTCCAGGGGCTGCAAGGGGACAGGTATTCAAAAAACTTGAACAATTTTCCTTAGGTGAAGGATCATTAGAGGTTCAGGTGCTGCCGTTATTAGCGAGACTCCCCCCAGCTGTCGTTTCATTTTCTGAATGTCTAAACGTTGAAATTCCAGATTGTTACACAAGTATGTGTGTTGGTGTGCTTTGGGAGGCTGGAACTCTGGACTGCTGGGATCTTAGCTAATGGCATTGATGGATTTGAAGAGAATGTCAGTCTGGGAAGTTAATCACCAACATCATAAAAAAACTCAACCTGTTTGGTTTTCTAATGTAATGCGGCTCCAGATAATGTGGGCTGCAAAATGGTTGTAAAGCTGCAAGGTCAAGTGGGAGAATTGAGTGGAAAATAGTAAGTTAGGGATGTGGTGCACACCAGGAGACCTTGAGATGCTTCTCCTGGTGGGCATCTTCGTCAGGAGCAGCCCAGTGAGATGGGTGTCCTTGGAACCTTGGGGATGGGAGAAGCAACAGTGGATGGAAGAAAACAAAGCTCAAAACTAACCAGAGAAATTCCTCTGGTTTAGTTTTGGATTGTGCTAGCTGGAGAGTATCATCCTTTAGGGAGACAGAAGGTGCTGTGCTGGCACTGAGGACCTGGGTTAGGCCATCTTAGACCTGAGATCATCCCATGTGTTTTTCCCATTGTTGCTGGGATCTTATGCTTTATCCTGTGCTTTCTGGTGCTCAGCAGCTCTGAAATCTGGACCTGAACTGGCTTTTTGGGGGTTGTTTTGGCTTTAAAGGTTTTTTTGGTGCTTTTGTGTTGTTTTTTTTTGTTTGCTTTCCTTTTTTTCCTGTAAATGCCTAAAAATACCCCCAGCTCCAGTCACCTGGTAGGAATCGCCACCTATTGTAGAGGCGAGTAGGGAAGTAAAATATCTGTGGTGGCATTTACTCACTGATAAGAGTATTTTTTCAAATGCATTTCCTTTCCTCATTCTCAACATGCCTTTTAATTCCTCAAGAAACAAGGTGTGGGCCCTTCTGGTGCCTTAGTGGAGTTTGGAATCCTCTGTGTTTGGTGCATGTGCTCAGATCCACAGGGGAAGTCTTGTGTGGGTGAATTTGGGGTGGGCAGCTGTGTGACCGTGTGTTATTTTGAGGAAAACAAGTGTTTTGCTCATGTTGCAAAGTATTGCTGAGGGATTCGTGTTGCAGGTGAAATTTTGGGTTACCTGCTTTATTCACCATAATGTGCTGAAAAATGATCAATACGCATTTGATCTTGCTTTTTTTCCTCCCCCCCCAATTTTTAAACCTTTTGTTGTCCTGAAGCTGTTGAGTTTTGGGCAAAAACAATACGAGGCAGTCGCTGTGGTCTGCAGGGTGGGGCTCAGAAAGGTCTTGTTGCTGATTCCCTTCGCTGGGAAGGGCTAATTATAGAGACAAACTGGGGAAGGAAGAGAACGGGGTCAATTAGAGCATCCAGCACAGTTTCCTTTAAATTAGAGGTTGGCCTGGAGAGATAAAAAAAACCAAACCCCAACGTTAAAGAGGCACAGAGTGAGACTTGAAATGCTCTGGTGCACAGTGAGCTTGGCAGCTACAGCAGATGTCCTGCAGTTTCAATTTTAAGTAAAGAACATGTTGAATTAGGAGTTTTATTGCCAGAATTGCCAAATCGAGCTGAAAAGACTCAGATGTTGCTACTGCTTTTATTCTTTAATATGCTTTTGGCTTGCAGTAGGTCGAGATAGTGAATGAAGGAAAGAAATACCTTGTCCCCATCATTGAGGAAAATGGATTTTGTGGGAAAATTTTAAGTCTTTAATGCTCAGAATGTTATATTTTCATAAAAAGACTACCTGCATCTTTGTACATGTAACATGGATCAGTTTTGTACGTGTTTTATCCCTTGTTGGAGAGGCCACTAGGGCTAAACTTCTTTTTCTTGGAGCTGTCTTAGGGGTTTAAAAGTTTTTTCCCTGGATTTATGTATGAGCTAACTCGGATTAGAGGACACAATATTTGAAGATACGGTGCAGACACTGTACGAGCTCTGGGCTCAGAGCTCTGCAGGTGTGGAAAGCAATAAACCCCAATGCCAACTGGAATTCATGCAAGTCAGTGAAAAACCAGAAAAGCTTTTATGGTGCTCTTCCCAAATGATCCTCGCAGTCCCTGAACACCCTCCTGCCTCAGTTTTTAGGACGAAGCCATGGCTGGGAGACTCTCCCCATGCATGCCAGGTATTTTTCCTTCCCCTTTGCCAGACTGCCTGCCTGGCAGCGTGCAATTACCGAGAGTTGCTGTGTACAAAGGGAGATGGGAGAGCAGGGAGAAAAATCCTGTAGTTTGATGTGAACGTTTCAATCCAGATTGGCAAGTTCCTTGTGCCGGTGGCGTGACTCATCCCGGGCTTCCTCACTGGAGGCCACTTCTGGCAGGGCATCAAAGGAGCAGCCCGCGCTTCCAGACCGGAGCTGAACCAGGACCTTCCTGCAGCAAGGGCTGTTTTTCTGGTCCTGGGATCTCTCCAAGTACAGAAGGTGGTGAGATGCTCCCAAATCTCAAGGGAATTGGTGATAAATTGGATGAATTCATCCTGAGGGTGAGAAGGGTTTCTTCTTGCTGCTTCGAGCAAGGCACGTGCCTGTCCAGAGGGTCCTGCCCGACTGGGGCTGGGCTGGGAAAGGCCCTTTGAGGTCAATGACACAACCAGCAGAATGGTTTGTGCACTTCTGGTTTCTCAGGTGGAGCTAATATGCAGGGGTTTAGTGTGGCAGTCAGGAAATTCTTCAGCTAGGAAGGAAATTTTTAGTTTTATTTTTCCTGAGGGCGTAGAGGTGCTCCTTGCTCAGGGCTATGCTGCAGCAGTCTCCTGTCCTCTTCTCCTTCGTTCTTCTGGTAAAACTGACAATATAAATGCTTCTCCCTTGGTTTTGGTTCAACTAACTTAGCTCTAAGTCTTTGAATGACTAATTTTTTTTTTTTCATTTGGAACAAAGAGGGTGAGCAGCTACACCAGGAGTTTAGGATTGTGCCACCAGGACTGAGGAGAGCCTTCAGGATGTCATTGATGGTTTGATGTGAGAACATTCTCATTAGCTGTACTGTTATTTTTAGGGATTTTTTTTCCAATTGAAGAGCATTGTCAAATGTTTTGTAGGTTCCTAATATTACTTTATAAATTATTTACAGTGTTAAATAGTATTTTTAGGCTTTTCCTACCTTATTGTATTGCATGTGCCCAAATTGCTGTCCCAGGTCTCTTGTGAAGTTGTAAACACTTTCATTGTTTGCGATGGATCTCTAGGGTCTATCAAGCAGATGTAGGTCTTGGCACACCTACAGCCTTGGCTGTGGGATATTCCTCATTTGTAGGTGTCATCTAAGGGAGAGAAAAGCTTCGGAGAATATGAAAGGGGTGTATAAATATTTACACGGTGTTTCTTTTAAATGTGTGGCAGGGGAGTCTTGGAATATCATGAAAAGTGGTGGTTTTCCTATTTTTTTTCATTCCTGAATGGGTTGGAACTGGAGATCAGGATCCTGAGCTGGCACAGGGGTCAGCCTCTTGTTAGTGATCTAGAGTTCCACATGAAGGAGAGCCTCAGAGTACAGATTAAAAACACAAAGTTAATGCGGTGAGGATCTGTTGGGATGCAAGAGAAAAGCAAGAAAGTCATATAATACAGTGACTTTTGCTGCACTGTCCTGGCAGGTTGGGGCAGGGCAGAACTGTCTTTCTCAGATCAGAGGGAAGCTGCTCTGCCAGCTGGGATAAGTCCCTGGAAAGGGAGCTTTAGCTCTTTTTTTTTCAGGAGGGATTTAGCCCCCTCAGTTTTTAATTTATACAGTGACGTTCTGAATACCAGAATGCTCTGATTCCTCTTTTGCTTCCGTTTCACATATACTTTCCTGTCCTTGTGGTTATTCCATGTGTGTGACAGCGTCCGCAGCACATGGGGGGGTTATGGTTTTCATATCCCCTCCTTGCTCTGCATCCATCTCCTGCAATCCCTGGAGTTTTGGAGGGCTGCTACAATACTTCTATTTCAACAACTTTACTAATTTTTTCGCTTGCTGTCTACACATTAGTCTGTGCTTTCCTTCCTTTGTGTTGTGCAACATTTTGCCACAATTTAGGACATTTTAAAACCAAGCTCCCTACTTTGGTAAAGTCATCAAATTGACATTTTTATTTCAGATTGTTTCCTGCAGAGCCCTGAGTTGATTTTTTTCCTGTGTCTGATCAGTCAGCACAACTGTTGAGCACGTGAAGCTTTGGTGATTGCTGAGTTCTGCTTTGCTGCTCGGTTTTTGAGTTAGTCCTTTAGCTGAGAGCACTTAAATGCAAAGTATTGCAATTTGTGATGCACTTGGTGGCTCTCAACGCTGAGTTGGGTTTATTTCTAATTAATATTTTAGGTGGTCACCTGTAAATGATTGTCTGTGCAAACTGCCTAGTCAAAGCCACTGCCTGGGTACGATGTGCTAAAGGAAGTAATTCTTTGTTAGGTCTATGATTTTTAAGAATCTCATTTAATTTTGCATGGATTCAGGTGTCTGAACATGCTCCGTGCTGCTGCTGCTGTAGTTTTTTCCCTCCTCAGCCTAGTCAAGATGTTAGACCCAGCTTTAATTTTCTCCATTTCCTATGATTCTCACTTAACCCTCTTTTCAGGAAATCGGTGGCTTCCTGCAGGCTATTTCTAGTTGCTGCTGACTGACTGAAGCGAGGTGATGTCTACACACTGAAATATGATGAAATCCTTGGAACGATTTGTTTGGAACTGCCAGGATGAGGTTTTTTGTTTTTTTAAGGCATTGTCGAGGTGAAGGCCCATGGCAGCACACTTCATTAATCTTATTTACTGGTGTTTGAAGAATATCTAATGTTATTGTCTGTTCCTTCATATAGGAAATCTAATCTCCACTTGAATTAGCCTTTGTAATAAAGCTCCTCCTTGATAAGCAAGTAGACAAATATTGGGGCCTTGCCACTGAGGGCTTTATCCTTCCCTGAGATAAAGCGGTTGGGCTCGAACGTAGGTTATTTATGCATGGAAAACAGACTTATCAGCATTCCTGAATTGCCCGTGTTGCAGAGACCAGGCACTCCTGTCCCTAAACAAAGCTGCATTTAGCTCGATGGCTTCTTCCCTAGGCCAGGAATAAAATATTTTCCTGTTTTCCCACGTGGCCAGTATTTCTGGCACTGCCTATGGCGTGCATGCAGAAAATGCCTAAAGAATCCGGTGTCTGTGGGCAGATCCCGTGTCAGGCCAGGCCTTCCAGCCCCGTGGCTGAAATAAGTGCAGCCTGTTCCCTCGGCGCCTACATGATCGGTGAGCTGGCAAGGAGGAGGAGGGGAATGGCAAGGGTCAGAAGCAAACTGTTGCCCTTGCATATAAAACTTCTCGTCCATCCTGCAATCCCAGAGGGAATCCTGCAGGTCCAGCACTTTCTGCCTTGGAACAGACGAGTGAGTCGAGCTGCCCCAAGCCTCAAAGCTTCAGTGACATACAGGATCAGTGTTGGAAGGTAGCTGGTGTTGGAAAGAGGGAGGATAAAAATTATTTTAAGTTGGGTACTTCTGAAGTGTCTTTATGACTTTCCAGAGTGCTGGTTGTTATGATGTGGATTTTTTTGGTTTTCTGTGTGAAAAAAGTGGAGGGAAAACTGCTTCCAGAGGTGGTCTTGCAGCTGATGGCAGGGAGCACTAGAATAGAGATGGCAGTAGAGTTAATAGATGGAGGTAGTTTTTCTCTGTCCTTTTACAAAATTCTTGTTGAAGCATTGTGCTATGGGGGAATTCTTTGCAAAATAACACCAGAACATCCCTTGGAGAACTCCCCTTTGTTCACCTCTTGCAAAGCCAGCTCATGACATGCCCATGCTCAGGATGAATCTGAAAAAAACCCTTTGAAGTTCTTCATCATATTACTGGAGATGAAGTATCTAGTCTCGCTTCATCCTGTTTCTGTATAAACTCATTAACTAACCTTCGCTGCTTTGTATTTCTCCTAATTCATGTTTTCAATGCCCTAATGGACCATTTGGTGGCTTCGATGCTCACGTGATTGAATCATTCTTTGTGCTGGTTTATAACTGTGCTTCCGTTTGCTCTGGTTGTGGTGTGGGGTGACATAACGTGGTGCTGAGAGAGAGGGCAGGGGGATGTAGGAGGCTGTAGTTGGACAAGATCAGTCCTGATCAGCACTTGCAGTCATACAAAGGAGTCATCGACTTGTGTAATTTTGGTGGAGACAATTCAAAATTCAATTTGAACAGATCATAAAGTATCCATATATAATTATTTTGAAAGCTTCTGTGTTTCTGGGTCTTGCTTGGTTTTTCCTCTCATTTGCGCTCCTGTGAATGTTTGCCAGCAGAACTCGTGGGACTAAAACTTCTTGATATGTGGTTGGTCTTGGTCCAGTAATCATCTGCTGGGGTTGTTCACCTTAAACCTGAACTGGTGAGCAGAGTCCTTAGGCATGGAGAATATGAATGCTCTCCTTTGGAAATGTCCCCAAATCTTGATGTTGAATGCTTTGTAGGTATTGTAGGGATTTCTGGTGGTTGGTGTGATGGGCCTCCACTTGACTCATTTGGACAAGTTAACCACTTTTCTACCAGCCTGATCCACAGTCAGAGTCCCACCATGGACACATTCAGCCAGGGTTTTGGCCAGTTGCTTATGCTCTTGGCACGTGAAGTGTGAAAAATAACTTGCCATCCCTAGAAAGGTTTTCAGTTGGCTGGTTGTCTCCATGGGAAGCCCACCTCACTTTTGGCTTTCCTCATTCCCAAACATAGAAAGCAGTGACCAGATGATCACAGGGAAGGAGTGTTGGAGGATGTGACCTCCTCTGCAGGAACGTGCCGTCCCTGTTACTTTCTTTGGCTCAGTCCAGTGCTTCTCATTTTCTTCTGAAAAACCAGCTGGTTTAACTTCCCATCGCGACACCACCCAAAAAAACCCCGAAACCGGCAGTAAAGGACAACCTGAAAGGAGATGTCCTGGAGGGCTGTGGCAAGGACCTGCTGGGGTGCAGTTAATTTATTTATGAAATCAAATTAAAAGCACGTTTGCCACGGCTGCTCGTCAGAGGAGCTGTTTCGATTCATGTTCTTGCATCTCTTGCTTCCGAGATGAGACCCAGCATGGCTGAATGATGAAGTTCAGGAGAATATGAGCCAAACAGATGCACTTCAGAAAATGAAACTTCAATCTTGGATTTACTTAGCTCATTTCCTGGTGTCATTACCTTATCCGGATGATGAATGTGCCTGGTTGTGGGATCCTACACTGAATACATTTTGAAACTCTTTTTTTCACGCTCCCTTCTGTGGATCTCATCACGCAGCCGAGTTAATCCATTTCAGGCAGTTTCATTTCCATACCATATGTTGTTCAAGGCGTTCTGGAGGGATAATTATGTGGATATAATTTGCCTTCTTGTGTGATGCCAAGATGTGCTCTGCTTTTCAGGTACAGGGGAGGCAACATGTGTCCTCCAAGAAGCTCAGAGGTGACTTGGGAAGTCATTGAAGTGGTGATGACTTTCTGAAGGTTCAATCTCCTGTTGTCTTTTAGAGGAGTCAGGGAAGACGAACGCGAGGACAAGGAGATCATGTACTCACTCTGGAATGTTTATTAGACTTACTTAACCCCCCATCCTGCTAGTGGGATGTTTTCCTTAAAGAGCAACCATCATTTCCATAACATTCATTATTGGGAAAGGTAGGAATGTAAATATTGTGGTGAATTTAAGGGATTGAGGATCTTTCCTGCTCCAGTCCCCCTAAGTGTTAATGTAAATCACAAAACTGAATTGTGTACTCAGAGAAAGCCTGATCCCTTTTGGGTTTTTTCCTATCTAACAGATTTTTCCTCTCTAACAAATTGTGAAGAACAAACTCGCATGCATTTGCAAATGGCTCCACTAATTTACCCAAATTACTGGGGCAATGCACTGAAGTTGACAAATTTAGCAGCATCTGGATGGTACTTTTTTCAAAAAAGTTGAATCCTTCATTCTTTAACAAATCTGTTTTACAACTGTCTTTGAGCAAAGTTTGTTTCGATTGGTTTGTGTTAGAGGTGAACAGGTTGTCCTTGGACTAAAGATGTGACTAAAATTTGGAGGAAAAAATACTCAGTTGGATTATTTGGTAATTTAGGCTAGGAAATATCTTCATTGCACATACTTCCCTAGGGTTTGGGGTTTTTTAAACTTAAATTTGATTTTTTTACTGATGAATGGAGCCAGAATGAATGCAAACAAGAATGCCAGTATATTTTTTAACTTGACAAAACAGTGCAGCAAGAACACTTATTTCCCACATAGGACTTAGTTTTACTGCTTTTGTAGAAATTAATATCCTTTAATATAAATTATTAATTCATGATCTAAGTAGAGAAGAAATTTTTTGAAAATATGTCTGCTGATAATTGGCATTATAAAAGAGATTGAACAATTAAAAAAGGGATGGTGTGGAATGGAAGGTGTCCCTGGCCATGATGGGGTTGGAACGAGATGATCTGTAAGGTCCCTTCCAACCCAAACTATCCTGGGATTCTCCAATCACTGGGAGTAGCTTTATTCCATCAAATCTTTTGCTGTATTTTACACTGCTGGGGCTGAAACCTCTACCTAGTTGATTTCAGGACTGTGGCTGGGACCTAAGTGATACAGGGATAAAGGTGATAAGGGAGACTTGCAAGGAGAGATGTCAATAGTTAGATGATAAATCAGCAAATCCCTTCAGTGGTAGCAGTTTGGAAGATGGAGATGCAGGATGTACTTTCCTCTTGGCAACATGAAAACCTGGGGTCACTTTTGATGGGAATCCCAAACCAGCAGGCTATGGAATGTGAAGACAAGGAACTTGATCTTGTCTTTTACTCTTCATGAAAATAAATAAAATTTTAAAAATCCCCACATCTCTATTTCAGAGAAACATGTTTTAAAAAGGGCAACAACCAAAAGCCCTCATCCATTAAAAAACTACCCTTCAAACCTGATCATCTTTTAAAGGTCAGGGTTAAGGATGTTAGTTTAAGTCAAATTGCTGATGAGTTTTAACACAGACTTCATTGGAAAGGCTCAAGGAAAGTGGAAAATCCCTGAGGCTCAGGTGTAAAGTCAGCAAGGACAAGCAGGAGCAGAACGAATGGGTTCCTCTGTGTCTGTCAGACCCCAAACACTGACAGCACTAACACATTTATGCCCTTAAATGTCTGGGAAGATTTGGATTGCTTTCTGCCTGCAGCCAGGGTGTAGACAAGGATAACAGTCCTAGGCTGCTTTTCTGCAGAAGGGGACTTTTGGCTGAGGATGAAAGAATGGATAGGATAGAAAACAAGTTTTCTGTCCTGAAAAGTCAGTTACATCTCAGGTTTCTGGTCAGAATTGTGGGCTGTGGTTCCTGTGCTCACAATATAGGTGGACTTGGTATACTGGGGACAGAATTTTATAGGGAGGTACATGAGGATGGGCCTGTTATGAACAGAAAGAACTTTTCATATCATTTTATGTCTCAAAAACCCCCAAACTAATACTTTGAAAATACCAGGGATGGTAAAGAAATCAAGTCTGTTTTGGTCCTGAGCAATAACCTGGCATTCATCCAACAAACCAAGTCCTCCAAACCCTTCTGCTGAGATCCCTGTGTCATAAATCCCTTTTTAGGGCACTTTGAATTGTTCCTTAGTGCCTTTTGAAATGTACACTTGTGACACACCTGTGCACTCTTCCCACCGTGCTGATGCCGGCAGCTAATCCCAGGAGCTCTGGGCACGTCGGAGCCACGCCGTGGCTGATGAGAGCTGAGAGGTGGCATCTGCTCCGGGCACTGCCACGGCTGCGGGGCCAAGGGAGAGGGCATGGATTGTTGGATGTCATGGCCCCGGGCTCTGCCTGTTGTGGCAGCGCCGCTGTCCTAATGTTTCTAATTCTGCCGGTGAAATGGAGTGGAAGTAATTCCAGAACCCAATAGGTTGAATATTCTGGGGTTTTTTAATTATTTTATTGCTGAATCTCCTTTTTGTCCCCCACCCCTCCCTGTTCTGAAATGACCTTACTTTGCCTCCAGTGAGAAAATTGAACTAATTTTATTGACTTGCCTTTTTAAATACTCGTTATTGGATTTGCCCGACCTCTTTTTCTGCTGTGGAGAGTTGTGCTGGCCTTGTGCCAGTGGAATAATTCGTTGTAATCTGAAAGTGTTCAGTTAAAAGGATTTACTGTCCCCCTCCCCAAACTTCTGCTTTACATAAAACAGTTCCTGGGGAACTTTGAGCTGTTTTGGTAGTTGGGGAGATGAATGTTTTTAAATAAATCCTTTGAGTATGAAAAAGATAAGACACATGAACAGGATTGGAAATCTTTTATCTGGAGTATTTGCAATGTGGTGAATATGAATTAAAGATTTAAGAACTTGAGAAAAGTAAATGGTGTAATATTTTTAGGCAAGATTTTGGAAGGTGCTTGTGAACTTCAGGGAGAGGTTTGTGATATAACATCGTATTTCAGTGTGGCAGAAAGTATGGGTTCTCTTTTATGATCGATGTTGGATTCTCCTAAACGTATTGGAGAAATTCACATATTTTCTATACGAAGATGTGCTTGTGGAAAACCACCCAGATCCAGATATCTGGAGGGGCTGTCATTCCCATCTCAGTTGTCCTTCATGTAAATAAAAGGTGGAAATGAAGCCAGTTGTGTCACCTGAGCCTGTTCCACCAGGATCAGCATCGCGTTTCGTTTTCTCCAGATAACACACAGCTGACCTTGGCTGTGTCCTGTTCCTTCCCAAGGGTGGCAGTGCCAGGTTTAGGAATTGTTTCGAGCTTGTGGAAGCTAATTGGTTGCTCATAATAATTTTCAAAGAGCTTCAAGAAACTTAAGGATTATGATTATAACCAATTCTTCACTGTGAGTTTGCTCAATGCAGAATTGTCTTTTTCTGTATTGATGGCACAGAAAGCATCTAAAATAATATTTTTTATTAAGGAAGAGGCTTAAAACCCAAGTGTGTTGCAGTTTTTAGAGGGATGTTTGTATCTCACCTCCTGTGTCAGGTGTAATCGATGGTTCTCTGCACTAAGATAGAAACCTCTCAGTGTGTTTTGTGGGAAGGAGGTGCCTCTGCTTTCACCTGAACATGGAAGAGAAAAATTGGCATGGACAGGTTGGCTCATGGTGGAAAGTAAAATGTGAGAAGGCCCAATGACTTTCTCTGGGAATAACCCAGCAAGCAAAGCTTATATTCCTTCAATAATTATAGAATCACCTCAGTCATGTTCAAAGCCAAGATATCCCACGGGAGGCTTTAGATTTAGAGCAGGTTTTGTAGGAAATGAGCATAGCAGTCTTAAAGGAGATGTTTTCACGTTGCACTGGGCACCCTGTTTGGGGATAAGGGCGATTATCTGCTGCCTGCAATTAGGGCAAATCCATCACCAGAGCTGCTTTGGGGGCGGCCGGCGGCAAATGCAGGAACAGATGTTGGAGGAGCACTCCGGCAGACCTGGCTTAGAGGAGCTTCTCTTCCTCCCGACATGGTTCAGCTTGGGATGGGGAATTATCCTGGAGATGTTTAATACTGGGCTGCTGCAATCTGTCATCTAATTTCTGCAGCCATCTGAGAATGCCTGACCTCTCTCCGTGCTCTGTGCTCTGGGGCCATTTGTTTTCCCTTTGTTTTAATCTTCCCTTTTTGAGGATGGATCTGGTCAGAATTTCTTTTCCATAGCAGTGCTCTATCGTAATGAAAAATTATGCCTGCCAATGGAAAAAAATGGAAAAGCTCACCCCCCACATCATGCTCTGGATGGAAAAATAGTCCTAAAGACAATGGGGGACACATGAAATTACCGAGAAAGAGCAAATCCACTGTGCTAGTTTGAATATGCTCAGGTTTAACTTGTGCTCACTGAAGCATTGAAATCATTCCACTGCCAGTCTGATGAGTATTTCAATTTTTGCTGCTTGATCTCCCAAGAAACCAGATCTTCTGCTTCCAGATGAGATGGGGTTGAGTTTTTTCTGGTGAATATAATGAGATACAGACTGTTATCTCAGTCGACTTAACTGCTACCTTATTGGATAAACACAGTGATTTATAAAATAATTTTATTTTCCAGAATGTGCTTTTGAATTTTATTTTCTCCACAGCCACATTTGTCTGCTCCCCAAGTTTGTGTTGAGCTGTAGCTTGGCTGGGAGAGGTGGAATCTGTTAGCCAAGTGCAGAATGAAATCCTGATCCCAGCTGTGATGTTGTTCCAGCTTTTGCCCCAAACTGGAAAGATTCAAATGAAACGCAAAGTCTGTGTATGTCTTTGTTCCTCAGTGTCATCTTAGTCCTTGTTTGTGGGTTCTGTCTGTCCTTTGTGTTGGGTGGCTGTAGGGATGGACCTATTTCCCAGCTTTAGAAATCAGGGCTGCTTTCCTCCTAATCCTATCAGTGAGGTACAATTAACACAAGGTGTGGGAACCCCCATAAACAGCTTTAAATAACCCAGAGGCACCCTAAAATATGTGTTTATTACAGCAAAATGCTGGGTCAGAGCATCTGCTGTAGATCCTTGATAATTTACTGCTTATTTCATTTTAGAAAGGTGAATTATGACATTCCTAATGGATGTATTGATTCCCTGGTGCTGGTCATCAAACATCTCTGAATTTCTGCAGCCTCCAGTCAGTGTATCTGATCCATCAGGAAAAGCAATAACCTGAGGACCTTAAGGAGGAGCTGAGTTTTGCTTGTCTAGGGCATCAAGTTCTGCACAGGTGAGACCCCACCTGCAGAGCTGCCTCCAACATCAGAAGGACCTGGAGCTGCAGGAGAGAGCCCAGAGGAGGCCATGGAGATGCTCCAGGGCTGGAGCCTCTCTGCTCTGGAGCCAGCCTGGGAGAGCTGGGGGTGCTCACCTGGAGAGGAGAAGGCTCCAGGGAGAGCTCAGAGCCCTTGCAGGGCCTAAAGGGGCTCCAGGAGAGCTGGAGAGGGACTGGGGACAAGGAAAATACTTCAGTTAAATACTTCATTAGCTCTTGCTCTTTTCAGTCTGTTTTTTTGCTTTTCTCTCTGATATCAATGTTTTCAAAGAACTATAAAGCTTGTGTTTCAGGTAGCTGCCAAGAACTATTTTTAGTGGAGCTGTCAGCTCTAATTTGAGGGATTTTTCAGTACTTCTTGCATTGTGAGAAGGCTTTTGTTTTTGGTTTCATGTCCTGATGCTTTTCAGAACACTCTTCCTCAAGTTTAAAAGCTGCTCTTGTATTGTGGCATTTGCCTGACAGTTTAATTTTCAGATAGAATGTATTGGTTTGTGGTTCATTTAAATCTAACATTCTATTCCTCCCGTTGCTTGTAAATTATCATCATCTGTGGGCTGAATATTTTTTATAAATATGGCCTTTAGAGGAAAAATACTAATTTTTTTTCTGTGAACTAGTTGCTGAAAGTCTTGTTTAAAGTATGACTAATCCTTTTTGGTGTTTGTTTTGGTTTTGGGTTTTTTTTTGTTCTTTTTTTCGTTTGTTAGGTAACTAAGCAAGATCTGGCAGTACAGTTTTAATATTCGTTTCCCTTTGATCTTTGACAGCACAATTCTGGGTGCTCTGAGATCTATTCCTTGTGCTGTATGGGCTCTGCAGAGAATCTATAGGTTGCTGCCAGCCTTAAATCACTCTAGATAACAGAATCCTGCTCCTGCATGGACCAGGGAACAGAAGGATGCTTTCATGTTGCTGCTACAGGAGTTTCGGTAGTTCTGCATTGAAAAGAAACACTAATTTTGGAGGATTTTGAGCTGCTTGGTTTAAAGGAGTGGAAGGTACCTGTATGGTCTGGCTACAGAGATCAAATCCCTAAAATATATCAATTATTTATAAGTTACTTATATTTTTCTGCTAAAATCTGTAGGTTATTCCGTATCACTCAGCTGTTTGAGACACTGAACGTGGGGAGCAGACAGATAACAAACAGCATCACCTCTTACTTAATAGGAAACTAAATCCAGTCAGGAGCAGTCTCTTGATTTCCTGACGAGGCTGCAGCTCCTGCTGCTGAGGGCTGACCTTCATAGAGTGCAGAGAAGATGATTCTCTGTGGGGAAATGATTTCATCGCCCATGGAAAACGGGAAGGAGGTGCAAGGACGAGAGGCAGCCGAAGGGTCAAGTTAGTTGAAGGTTGCCTTCGTTTAAGGAAGGTTTAAAAGAATGAGGATGGGCTGGAGGGGAAGCTTCAGTCATTTTGTTTGGAAAATCAGACTTGTAGCAGAAGAAACCAGCAGCTGCCAGGGCACATGGCACTGTAAGATTATGGACTCCCAAAAATAACTTCATTCCTTTTCAGATGCTTGAGAAAAGCTGGACTGTAGTGTTGCTTCAGAAGTAGGAGATGGAGCCGAAAAAATTGGAGGATCAGCCTTTTAAACTGTTGTTCCCTAACAGGTGTGTTCTACCTAAAATGGGAAAAATTGAGATTCATCTGCTGCCTAGCCAGAGTTCATTTTTATCATTCATTTTGACCTTGAGCAGTAAATGTCCTATCAGGAGGAAAGCTGGAATCGTCTTGGCAGAAGAAAAAGCTTATGGGTTTGTGTTGGTGGGTCACAGGTAATAATTCTTGTGAAATGCAATAAAATTGTGTAGGGAACACTGGAAAATTCTATTTGAAATGGATTGTTTGCCAAAAAGAGTTTTCCATGAGAAGGCTTTAAAACCATCCCTTCCTCTCTATCGGTCATGGTCCATAATCCTCCATAAAATGAGGAGAGGGGAACATCAGTAACCACATTATTACATCTTCTCCTGGTGCTATTGCACTTCAATTTGCCTTCGCTCCTAAGCTGAATTATCTTCTTCATAATAACTTCAAAGCTCCTAAGACTACAGGAAAAACATCTGAAATTATTAATTACTACTTGACCCAGTATTCAAAAATAACTTAGTGACATTCGATTATGTAAATTGTCCCTAATTTTATATTTTTAGGGAAATACAGCACAGGTATTGTCGCTTCCATCGTGATGTAATGTTTATTTTCCTGTGTCTGTGGGCTCCACAATAAGCAAGGCTGAGAAGTGTCACTGTTTGTCTTGGCTTGTGCTGGAAGTGGGCTGAGTTTCCCGAGGTCTGAGAATGTCGAGGAAGGATCCATGTTGAGGATCTGTGGGAGGACATGATTCTTTAACCCAACAAAATCCTTTGGCATGGATCTATATGTTGATATTTATCAGTATGTTGATATATGGAGTTGATATAGATCAATATATATTTATAGGGCAATATTCAAAATACTCTGCCATTTCATCATAAAGGTGAGAAATAACTTCTTGCTGATAACACAGAAAAATATATTTTTTTAAATGAGCTGCTCTTTATTTCCATTATCTTTAGAAACTTCTTAACACTACGATTTGGTGGCATTTAGGTGCCAGCACAATGTATTTGTGCAATCCTTGGTGCTTCTGGAAATGCTTCTGCCCTTTGCTCAGCTGTTATTTCAAGTGTGGTGCTTGTTGGAGCTGGAAGTGGTCCTGGAGTGCCTCCACATCCTTCAGTGAGCTTCCTTTTCAGCACAACAGTGCTCAGGCTGCTCCCAGCACCTGCAGCGTTGGGAGGAGAAAAATCCCTTGATTTCCCCAGGTTTTGTTCTCTGAAGCTCTTGAGCTCCTCTAGGATAGAAGCACCTTGTCCTTAAGGCTGATGTAACTCCTGAGCTCTCAAAAGGTATTTTCTGCAGCTATTTTGGGGCTCCTTGGTGTGAATTCCTTTAGTCCTTGGCAGCGTTGCTCTGCTCTTACACTTCATATCCTTCATTTTTAACAGCTTCAGAAATATTTTTATTCTAAGTGCTGCTGGTTTTCAGGCTCTGTATGTGAAATTTTAGCTGCAAACTAAAATATAAATAGCTGGGCACATGCTTGTAGAGCTGAAAGGGAGATCCTGAGTACATTTACAATTTCTGCAGCCGTCTCTGTGCTCGCTGGCTCTGCTCTGCATCACTGTGGGATTTGACAGTGATCTGTGTTTTCAGGATATCAACTCCAGATTTGTTTCCAGTCAGATTTCCAGAGGCTGAACTGCTCTGTGTCCACCCATGAGGAGCAAATCCAACCAGTCATGTCGGAAAATCTGATATTTTGGCTGTTCATGTGAACAGAATTGCTGTGTTGGTGAGGGATGCTCTGTCTGATGATGATGCTGGAGCCTGGAGTTAATCCAGAAAAACCTGAAGGGGCTATAAATGTAATTCTATCAGTTTTATAAATGACAGATTTGTCTTGGTGTTTGGGATAGGGTTGTCCCACCTCTGGCCACTGACTACTTCATTAGTCATTAGAAGCACCAACACAACACATGGCAAGGATTTGTTCCCCTGGAGGACTCAAAACGCTCGGGATACATCAGGCTCTTCCTTAGTTCCTGCCTGTTTGTTAATCCCTGTCATTCACTGACAGTTCTCAGTAGTCATATAAGGATTGTGAGAGCAGCAAATTAAGTTAAACAGGTGCCACCATTGCAGCCTGAGAGAGGAACCAGCAATTCCTTTTGTTTCTTTAAATTTTATGGTTTAGATTACTATTTTGTTGGTTTCTGGCAAAAAAAGCCAAGGGAGCAGCTGAAGGATTCCATTCTCTGTGTAGGGGCATGTTTTGGGGGAACAGAAGTGCTTCCAGAAGTCAAGGTTCAGTGTCTCAAATCCGAAGCTCAAGAAAGAGGAACAATCTGGGGATTCTGGGGATTTCTTTGCACTGGTTTTTTGGGTTTCTCAGCATCATGCAGAGTTGCTGTGATGGAAGCGAAGATGGAAGTCACTCTTCCCATGCAGCTGCCTCAGTCAAGACCTTACCAAGCCTTCTTGTAGCTCCTTTATTTAATTTTCATTTCTTTGGCATCTGTCTGTGCCTTTGGTAGCATCTCCAGCCGGTGAGGCAGGAATCATGCAGGCAGAAGCTTCGGTCACTGCACAGCCCAGATTAATTCCTTGGATGCTGATTCATTCCTTGCACGGAAAGTGCTGTGACCTCAAGGGAAAGCATTCGTGATTGTGTTGCTATTCACGTCCTAATTCAGTTCCTCCTTCGTCAGAAACGTTTGTAACATTTTAGGAGTAACTTGTTTCACAACAGCTTTTCTTGTAATTTTTTTTTAGTTGTGTATTTTTTTCCTTCCCATTTTCATTTTGTCTCAGCTGGTAGAAGCTGAGAGATTTCCACAGGAGGTGCATCAGCAAGAATGTGATGTATAGCAACATCCTCGCCCACCTCCCAGTTTCTAGAAGAGGAGGAACCACTGAGTGGTTGTGATACCATAGGGAAATACCAAAACCTCAAGGCAAGGTGATTCCAGGCTCAGGAAGGGATTATCTTCCACTGAAGTGCTTTATGTATCCATGGACTTCATAATAGCAGTGTCTGATTAAAGTATGGGGGAACCAAGCTCATCTCTGAAAGAGAGGAGAAAACACCTCTGGTGCCCATCAAGGAGCTCCCAGGTGCCAAACTGACACTCAAGTGTCATCTCCCACTACAGAAATGAACAGGCAAGGAGGTGACAGAGTTGCTTGAAGTGTCGAATAAAACTGAAAGACACAGAGAAAAACCAGCCCAATATGACTTGTCTCAAATTTTTCAGGCCATGGAAGAAGCTGTTGAGCTCAGGAACAACTGAGAGAACACTTGCAACCCGTTTTAGTTCCAGTGTGGGCAACTGTAGGTCTTTGGGAGTGATTTATATTGGGTGAGCTGTGTCACTGCTTCTCTTACGTTCTGGGAATCCCCCTCGGGGGCTGAGGAAGCACCTCTGGCTGTACAGGCACTTTTACTTCCAGAAATATTCCCTTCTGCTTGGGGCAGGATGGCTGACACTGACCAAGGGTTGATACTCCTTTTATTATGGCTCTTGATAACAACAGCCAAACCCCAGTTTACAAATCTGACTTCGACTGGGGACATCGAGAAGGTTTAACTCAAAATCACGTGGGTTTGCAGGAAGTGAAAGGGCACCAAATATTTAGGTTCACCCACATGTGCCTTGATCTCTGAGGAAGACAAAGCACAAATAGCAAAGGAGGAGAATTTGTCTCTTTCAAAGCAACTGGGACCAAATGGAAAACTTTAGGGGGAGGGGGAAGAAGCCCCTGAAGCAGTCAGATGTGTCATTGGGATGTTGCTGCCATCGCCTGCGTGTCCCCACTGTTGGTGCCTGTTTGTTTTGGCTCAGTGCCGGGTCCAGCAGGGTCCTGTGTTGCTGCAGAGCCTCTGGAAATGTGTCTCCACTTCTGCTTTCATTTTCTCTTCTAATTTAATTCTGTTCTAATTTCTCTTCACTGCTTTGCCATCTTGCTTAGGTGCCTCAGTCCAAATAAACTGCTCTGAAATTCAGCCAAAAGACCTTTCTTCTGTATGTGGACAATCCTGGAGTGCTAATGGGTATTTTTTGCCCCATCCAAGTTTATCATCCCTTAACAAGTGCATTTGAACTGTGATTACAAATCAAGTTGAAGATATCCCTGCTCATTGCAGGAGGGTCAGACTAGATCACTTTTAAAGGTCTCTTCCAAAACAAACCATTCCAAGATCTCTGTAACACATCCAAACCTCACTTTTCCTGTGATAGAACATTCATTCTTTTGGATGAAAATAATTTTAGAGAAATTGTGCACCTCACACCAATACCTGAGTACATAAATCCGTGTTTCGGGTGCCACCACCTGCACTTGCACACAAGGTTCTTTGAGAGGGTGATTAAGTGACAGTAATAATGTTTCTCTCCCATCATCAAATAGTGGGAAGAGAAAAAACATGATGAGCATGGAAAGGGAAGATGATAAAAGGAGAGGGTTAGGTGTTACACAGATTCTGAAAGGAACTGACATGTGAACTGCTGCAATGATAACCAAGATGTTGAGCTTCCACCTGGGTATTCCTCCTGTGAGTAGCTGTCACGGGTGTGTGGGTCTGGCATCAGTTTTGATGTCACCAAGGCATTATTTTGGGTACCAGCAGCATGAGGCTGTTGGCTGCTGCAGGAGAAACATCCAGAGAGCTCTTGTGCCCACAGGTTGAGATTGAGCAGTGAAGTGTGTTTAGATTGGCAGCCTCTTTATCAGATTTTCTAAGTTTATCTGTCCCAGGAATTACTGCCCTGCATGGTGTGTGTTGGGACGTGCCGGTGGATGGATAAATCCAGGCTGTCCTGAAAACCAAACCCTGAGGATTGGGAATGGGGAGAAAGTTTCCCTCTTTCTGTAGTCCTTTGCCAGGTTAGGGGATGTTATAATAAACCCAGTGAACTTTGCTTCCAGAATTGCCCCTTTAGCAGCCTCAATGCTGACACTGATCCCTGTTTTTTCCAAATCATTCTGTATTTGGCAAACTCTGCCCATGATTTCAGGCTGTAGCTGTCACAGATTATTTATGCCGGGTTCGGATGCTTCCAGTGGACAGTTTGTTTTGGATTTTTGCCACGTGTTGCTAATGCTGTCCCTGAAAATGAACATATTGAGGCTGGTCTTTCTGAACGTGTATTAAACTGTGGTCACATAGAGAAGGATCACATAGAATGTAAAAATCAACCAGTATGTGCATGTTTAGTGTCTGTACAAAGCCTAATTGGAAATCAAAGTTTTAGTCTTTTTCTGTCCACCTGCTAATAATCAGATGATTATTGTCAGTTTTAGCAGGACCCTCTTAGCCTTCCCCTTGGAAATAGTAATTTATTTTGTTATGTAGGACAACCCAAGTAATAGAATTAATTTATAACCATGCTTGGAGATATGTTGGAAATAAAATTTTGTTAGTGTAGTAAAATTGAGCAAAATCAGCATTCGGGGTTAATTTATGAAGAATCTTCATTAAAGCATAGAAAATGGAAAAGGATATAGAAAATATTAGACTGGAAGTATATGGTCAGAGGGCTGGAGCCCCTCTGCCCTGGAGCCAGCCTGGCAGAGCTGGGGGTGCTCACCTGGAGAAGAGAAGGCTCCAGGGAGAGCTCAGAGCCCTTGCAGGGCCTAAAGGGGCTCCAGGAGAGCTGGAGAGGGACTGGGGACAGGGAATGGAGGGACAGGACACAGGGAATGGCTTCCCAGTGCCAGAGGGCAGGGCTGGATGGGATACTGGGAAGGAATTCCTGGCTGGGAGGGTGGGCAGGCCCTGGCACAGGGTGCCCAGAGCAGCTGTGGCTGCCCCTGGATCCCTGGCAGTGCCCAAGGCCAGGCTGGACACTGGGGCTTGGAGCAGCCTGGGACAGTGGAAGGTGTCCCTGCCCGTGGCAAGGGGTGGAATGAGATGAGCTCTGAAATCTCTTCCAACTCATGCCATTCCATGATTCTATATTGACTTAAAATGCCATAAATGTTTCCTTTCATAGGCATACAGAATCCATGACTTTTTGGCCAGAGTGTTCCCAGGAGTTTGCAATGGGCAAAACATATAAATGACTGAAGTGTAGCATCATTTTTGTATGTTCACCTGTACATGTAAGCATGTAGCAATTCAAAAGGCCTTCCATTAAAATAGTGCATAGAACAAGTATTAACAGGTGGCAAAATACAAACTTTGTGTCATTCTTTTCATGTTCCCATTTAATTTTTTATGTCTAAACACAAAAATATTATTAATTTTTCAAGCCTGCTGGAATGGTTGTCATTAGGACAGCCTTTTTCTCCCTGCCATATGCTAATTACCTCAGGATGGATGCTTCCTTGCGTTATTTTCTCCAAAACACTTTGGAAAAGCCAGCTGCATGCACGAGGCATGCTGGATGCTCAGCAGGGCCAGGCTCACGTGTGGCAGGGCATGGGAGACCACAACCAATTAACCTCATTAGCGTTGCTTTGACCTCCAACAGCACTCTGAGCCATGCTTGGGGTTGGTACCAGCAAACCCCGTGGCACCCCTGGGATTTACAAGGCTTGAATTAACACCCCTTTGCTTTCTGATCTCGGAAGCTTCTGGTCTTTGAGTGGTTTTGTGGGGGGGACTTGGCTCTTCTGCATCCCCAGGGTTGCTGAGGCTTTTAGCATCTCCATGGGGTTCACGCTTGGCTCGCGATCCTGCTGGATTCAAGTTGTTTGGATACAGAAGGCACAGATGTTTGTTGTTACACCAATTCCATGCAGAATAAACATCTCTAGAGATGTTTGGGTGGAGTGGCCTGATGCCTTATAGCATATTTATTGAGTATGCAGGAGGGAGGAGGCAAGGTCAGTTTGCTCAAGGTAACCAACTTAAAGTCCTGTTTGCACTTCTCACGTGAGTCAGCAATCTTGAATACGCTCTGATAACGTCAATAAAAATAGCCAGCTCTCTTGGCCTGAGCTTTGAAGTAAAATCTGGGTGAGGAATTATTGAGCTAAAGTATGGTGGGGGTGTTGTTCCCCCCTTCTTGATGAAAAGCTGCTGCTGGAGTTGCAGAGCTACACAAAGCAAGCCCAACCCAGCACTTCCCTGACATCATCCCTGCTGCATCTGTGGCTGTAGTAAAGCCATAGGAAAGCAGCTGGAACACTTCCCGGTCTATAATGTATGTCCTGCTACCAAGCAATGCGCCGTGAATCCCTGCCAGATGGATTTCACTGGGACATATTAATTTCTGTGCTTTGAAGTGCGCGTGGCTGGGGATAATATACTTAATGAAATATTGGAGCGAGAAACAATACAGCATAAAACAGTGCTGTTCATTTGAGGGCCTCAGAAATGAAACAATTCTCCAAATCCCAGCCTCGGAGTGGATGTGGAAGATGAGGGTGGCTGTACTTGGGCTGAAGGTTCTGGATCTGGGAACGTGGGGGCGACTGCAAGGACAGGGTCACCAGTGAAATGCCTTCCCTGAATACTCTTCCCAACATCAAATATCTGAAGTTCCCTAAACCTGTTGTGGGGTTTGACTTAATGTTTTTTGAGCCTTCTTGAGCATTTTGTTGATGCCATGAAGGAGCTGTCATAGTTGTGAGGTCGTGCTCGAGTGGGGCAGTGCTCAACAGAAAGCTCAGCATTACACATAACCTTGGGATGTGCATTATGTCAACTTTAATCTCTATAAAGTGTCAGTGCCACCTGATGGCCCAGATCCTGCTTCTGAGGATCCTGCTTTTCTCCCTAGCTCCCTTTAGCCTTTCTATTGGAATAACTCTAATATCTTCCAGGGCAGTTTGGAGTTTGTTAGAACTGGCAGAGAACTGGGGCCCTTTAACTCTGCATTTGCTTTAATTTGGGGCTGCTGGTGGTGTATTATCTTCTTGTAGTGGTGAAGTTTGAGAAATCAGCTGCATTTGATGTTTCAGTGCCAGAGATACGTGTTTGTTTGATTTTAAGCAGTACAAGAGGTTGCAGTAACTCATATCCAGTGTGAGATGCGGACATCTCTGAAAAAGAGTGATTTGGTAGGGGCAGAAGTGCTTCTCATTAAATCTTCATGGCTTCAAAATCTCCTGGACAGGAAGGAAAGGAGTTTATCTACTCTTCACTGGCACAGGACCATGGAAAAATGTGTCTGGGGCAAGGGCCAGGTATGCAGGGGAAGGTGATGGTCGTTTTGTTTTAGCAGCTAAAATTTGGGGGTGCTGAGTACCACTCACCCATGAGATTGATTCAGGAGGCCATCTGGTGTGTTGCTCACAAAATTTCCACTGCAAATATGAGGGTTTTTCTGATAGCTCAGATTGGGGGCAAAATTAGCAGAAGCTTGGGGTGCTGTGGGAGTTCCATCTGAGTAGGGGGAGCCTGCATTGTGTGTGCAGTGTTCGGGTGTTGAAGACCTTTATCTGCTACAGCTTTGGGGTATTTGGAGGCTAACACTTAACCTGGTTTTATTTTGGTTTTTTTCAGCCTTGCTAACATGATGACCTGACAAGATAGAGCACGGTCCTGACTATGCAGAGCAGGGACTGATGGGAAAGGATCCAATATGAGTGTGAATGATGTTGGAGGCAGACGACGCTTTGAGGATAGCGAGTACACCCTGCACATCTACCCCGGGAGCATCGCAGAGGGGACAATCTACTGCCCCATCACCGCCAGGAAAACGTCCACGGCCGCCGAGGTGATCGATTCGCTCATCAACAAACTCCAGCTCGAGAAAACAAAATGCTACGTGTTGGCCGAGGTGAAGGAGTTTGGAGGGGAGGAATGGATCCTCAACCCCACGGACTGCCCGGTGCAGCGCATGATGCTGTGGCCGCGCATGGCGCTGGAGAACCGCATCAGCGGCGAGGATTATCGCTTCCTGCTGCGGGAGAAGAACCTGGATGGCTCCATCCACTACGGCAGCCTCCAGTCGTGGCTGCGGGTGACGGAGGAGCGGCGCAGGATGGTGGAGAGAGGCTTCCTGCCCCAGCCCCAGCAGAAGGACTACGATGACTTGTGCGGTCTGCCCGACCTGAACGAGAAAACGCTCCTGGAAAATCTCAGAAACCGCTTCAAGCAGGAAAAAATCTACACCTACGTCGGCAGCATCCTCATCGTTATTAATCCCTTCAAGTTCCTACCTATTTATAACCCCAAGTATGTCAAGATGTATGATAACCATCAGCTGGGGAAGCTGGAACCCCACATTTACGCTGTGGCAGATGTGGCTTACCATGCTATGCTCCAGAGGAAGAAGAACCAGTGCATCGTGATTTCAGGAGAGAGCGGCTCGGGAAAGACACAGAGCACCAACTTTCTGATTCATCACCTCACCGCCCTCAGCCAGAAGGGATTTGCCAGCGGAGTAGAACAGATTATTCTTGGAGCTGGCCCAGTGCTTGA
This sequence comes from Erpornis zantholeuca, assembly GCA_013400515.1. Taxonomy (NCBI): domain Eukaryota; kingdom Metazoa; phylum Chordata; class Aves; order Passeriformes; family Timaliidae; genus Erpornis; species Erpornis zantholeuca. Next base: position 622,427 of record VZTN01030271.1, on the reverse strand, counting down.
GGTAAGATGGGAACGATAGTAGTGTGGAAATGTATTTAATGGTGAAAAAACCCCCAAACCCGAGTAGTTGAGGTTTTATTATGACACTGCTCTGGGGTTATCTGCTAAATACTTCTAATAAAGTGACAACAGCATTAGCAATGAGAGAAGATTGTGTTTCCACCTATAGAATCCTACTTGCTTCCACAAAAAAGAGGATAAAAGTACAGCAAATGGCTTGCTGCCAAATTTGTTAATGCTTTGTTTTCACTCAAGTGTTTCTTAATGCTGGTTTATTTCGGTGGTTTCTTAGTGGGAAAATGGAAATGAGAATTATCAGTAGCCATTTTCTAGTACATTGAAAAGACAATTCTTTGCACACAGTATTGATAATGTTGTATTTATGGGGTTTCTGTGCTCTCAGCTTCTTTGAGCTGGAGAAGAAATCAAAGGTAACTTTCATTGTCAAAATTGTGTTTTCTAACCATGACTGCTTGATTTGACCACATTTTGCTTACTTTATGAGGACTCTTCCTGCGTATTAGAGATTAGATGAACTGAGCCAATTTTCAGGTATGAAACTCCGAAGTGGGATACCAGCATTCATTAATTAATTAGTCTTGAGTTTGTCCCATAGTCTTTGAGATGGTTTTCCTTGGAATTTCCAGCTTTGCTGGTTAGAATTTTTTTGGTTAAAGCTGCACATGGGTAATGTGTCAGCTTCAGCCATGCCATTGTCCTTGGAAGCCGTGATGCGTGAAGGTGGTTTGGTGGCTGCATCCTCTCCTCTCCTCTCCTCTCCGCTCCTCTCCTCTCCTCTCGTATTATAAAACTCATGGATCCTTGATGATCTGTTTTCTATTTTGGAAGGGATTTTTTGGCAGCTGTAGACAAAGGTACCTACTCTCTGTGCCTGTATTCCATTAAAGACTCTGAGGACTTGGGTCAGCTGCAGCTGCCAGCAGAAAACTGGGAATCAGAGGAAGGACTAGTGCTTGTGGATGAATAAAGGATGAGCAGCTTCATTTTGTAGAGCCAAAAGGTTTTTATTTGTGTTTTCACATCAGGTGGAATGGGCTGAGCTAATTTAGTCTGGAGTTAGCCAATGGTTACAGTACTTTGGGATGGGCTTTGCCCTGAGAAGCAGCAGAGCTGTGGGACAAACTGAAGGTAACGAAATTAAAAGGTCTTTTTATTTGGGGCAGTGTGCAGGAAGCTGTTAATTTTCCTAAAGCACACAGGGAAGTGGACTCCCTGTCCTTCCAGTCACCACTGTTTCTCCTGTTGTAGTCCAAGAGACTATGGAGCTGTTTCTTGCTGAGGTTGAGAACACATCAGACCAGGCTCCTGTAGTCTGCAATTAATGGTGGTTACTGCGGTGACCCACAGTAATTTCACATTAATTTCAGAAAACCAGTATGAAAACTACTGCATTCCACCTCCAATCCTGGAGTCCTGTTATTTATTTGTTGTTTATTTATTCCACCTGCAGTCCTGTTATTTATTTGAAACACCTCCATGCTGTTTAGTTTTTGGTATGTTGCTTAGTGTGTCATGTTGGACCAAGGTCATTTTATAGTTCTCTTTAGCAGTGTCAGAGGGAGCATCTCTGTCTAGGTTAGTTTTCCAGAGGTGGAGAAGAGAGATCTCCATGAACGAGAAGGTAGAAGGAAGTTTGGGGAATTGTTTTTTTCCTTAGATTCTACTTTTCTCAGGAATAGGTTGTCTACTTGCTTGGCTCCTGAATGGAGAGAGGCAGCAGAAACAGTTTACTGGGAATTCTGATCTGGTGGTGGCCACTCACTTCTTTTGGGGACCATTCACAGAATGGTTTGGGTTGGGAGGGACCATCCCATTCCACCCCCTGCCATGGGCAGGGCCACCTTCTTCTAGCCCAGGGTGCTTCAAGCCCTGTCCAACCTGGCTTGGAACACTTCCAGGGATCCAGGGGCAGCCACAGCTTCTCTGGGCAACCTCGCCAGGGCCTCCCCACTGTCACAGGGAACAATTCCTTCCTAATTTTAAATCATGTTTTCCTTTAAGAAGCACCTTTGTAATTTCTCTCCTTGGTTTCCTTTCCACTAGATGAGGTTGCTCAAAGCCCTGGTGCCCTGGTGAGTTGTGTGTGTTGGGATGAGGTGAAGGGCAGGGATGCACTCCAGCCTTTTGTTTTCCTTTCGCAAGATCTGCAGCTGGTTTTGAGGGGAAAAAAATCCTGAATCATATCTGTTATATTTTTTTTGCTGTTGGAACAGAAGTTTGCATTCCTTCTCTCCGGCAGCTGGACGGCTGCTGTTATGCTTCGTCTGCTTCCAGGCCTCTTGGAGAAAGTGGGGGTAATCCAGAATTTCTTCTGCTCTGCCAGCACCAGTCCCAAGTAGTCACAAATCAGGCAGCCTGAAAGATAAAGTGGCCATATTCCTGCTTTTCCTTCTCTTGGTAGATTTTCCCAAGAAAGGGATCTTGAGAGCAGAGCTTTGGGTTGCGTTACCCTGCAAACTGTTTCCAGATTTTACCTTTTGGGTTGTGGTTGAAATAAACTCAATAAACTCTGGAAGTTTAGATGCCAAACTTTTGGGGTTTTTTTTTCTTCTTTTCCTTTGTTCTTCTTCTCTCCTCCAGACACCTTCTGCAATCCCTTTGCTTTCTCTCTGTGTATTTAGGATCAGATTGTGTTCAGCTCAGGTTTGTCTTTCAGAGGCAGTGACACAGCTCTTTGTGCTGCCACTTCTGATTTAGGGAACAGAGCAACCAACAGCTCACTTGGACCCATTGATCTCTTTCTCTGCTTGGAAAGTGTCTCTGGCAGGACAAGTGCATGGAACCTCCTGTTCCTGGGAATGCCTTTGCTGTCATGCTCGCACGGCAGGAGCGGAAGCCGAGCAAAATTAAGATTTTTTTTTTTCTGCAGCTTCTCTGTTTTCCTAATTTACCTTTCTTGAACAGCTTCAGGCTATTGTTTGGGATTTTTTTTTGTTGCATGAGATTCCTGGGTCTTGTCCAAATTGGACTTTTGGGGATGGCTGTCAAGACAAGCTGTTACTGCCCTCTAAACACAGTGACATCATCCACTTGTTGCACATAGTTTGAGACGTGCTCTGAGACCAGGCGTGTCCTTTTAAAGTGTATTTGATGTAAATCCTATGGATTTTCTTTTTCTAGGAAAATTTTGCTGTAGTGGTGCTCCTTGGAATGGTTGCAATATGCTTCTTTTGGTGATAAATTATATTTTAAAATATTTGCATACTCATCTATTATTTGTCATAAATTATATTCCTTCAATACCATACTAATTTTTCCAATAAAAAGATTCCATTTGTTTTAAAAGCAGGTGATTTTCTTTATATTTTTCCTCTATTTCCCCACATTTTCTTGTAAAGCACATTTTTCCCTGTATGAACTTGCTTCTTCAGCAGAGCTGAGCTTACAAAAATTTTCCACTCTGTCTCTTTAGTTTCAAGACTGAGCTTCTTAAAATCCATAATTTTGTGTAGTTAATGGAGGAAGAGTTCCATGTGCTGCAATTCCAGTCTGGTTCTGATTGACTGTGCAATATTTGAGGTGAAAACTTGTGCTCAAGCTTGATGCTCCATCAGGAGCCCAGAGTGCCACACCTCAACAAGACATTGAGGGGCTGGAGCTTGTGCTGAGAAGGGGCTGGGGCACCAGGAGCAGCTGAGGGAGCTGGGGGAGCTCAGCCTGGAGAAAAGGAGGCTCAGGGGGGACCTTGTGGCTCTGCACAAGTCCCTGACAGGAGGGGGCAGCCAGGGGGGGTCAGGCTCTGCTCTCAGGGAGCAAGGGACAGGACAAGGGGAAATGGCCTCAGGCTGGGCCAGGGAAGGTTTAGGTTGGAAAAATTTCTTAACACTGGAAAAGATGTGTCTGCCTCACCCCTGGGAGCGTTCAAGGTTAGGTTGGAGAGGTTGCACAACCAGGTCTAGTGGAAGGTGTTCCTCCCCAGGGCAGGGGCTTGGATTAGACAACCACTGAAGTTCTCTTCCCAGCCAAATCACACCATGATTCAATTCATGCTCTACCTGGAGAACTGTGCTTTATCCCTGCAGGGATATTTTATCCCAGATCTAGGGAACTTACTGATGTGAACTTGGAATGGTGTTTTAAAGCCCTCTTTTCTCTTTAATTAGATTAGCTAGAAACATCCAGATGAACTTTATGTTGGAATCCCAGCTTGTTTTTAGAGGTGGGATGTGGATGGGATCACCCGTGCATGGTGCAGCCTGTGAGCATCCTCCTCCATCCTCCTGAACCATGCTTCAGTTTTCTGTGGAGCTCTGAATGCAAGTTAATTTATTACATCTTGCTAACTTCTTTTTCAACTCTCCATAAAACTGCAAAAGTAGGAAATTCCTCCCTGGCTCAGGTACGCCCAAAGGTCCTCAGATAGGTATTGGATGAGCCTTAGACTAAAGGAGTCTGCACCAGATTATTTTATCATCGTTCCCTTTCTCAGCATCTCGTTTGTCACAGGAGTACAGCCATGGCAGCTACATACAGCAGATGTGTTGTCTGAGCAGCTGTTTATTTGCCTTTTCAAACATCCCAGTGGGGTTCTCTCAGTTGCTTTTAAAAAAACCAAAAAGCCAAGAGCTGTGTTCCTGGGAGAGGCCTCGGAGCACAGGCGCTGGCCAAGGGGAGCTGCTGCTGCTGCTGCCCTTCACAGCTGATGTGCATCTGCAGCATCTCTGCCAGGAGAAAAAATGGAATTGATTGCTTGAATGGCTTTGGAAAGAAATGCAGAGCTTTCTGGAGAGATGGCCCTGCTGTTTGCAGTCCCAGTGGTGGTGGTTTGCACAGGACCCTTTGGAACAGCAGCTGGAGTTGCTTTTTCGTTTCTGGAGCAATATTGCACAATGTGTCTGTTTTGCTTGTATGTGGGGAAGTCAGAGTTGCCACCTGAAGGTCTGGGAAGCTGAAAGCTTTTATTTTTTCTTATTTCTTTAATCCTGGTTATGGGGTTGCTAGAGGGAAATGCAGGCAGCGTGTAGAAGATGTTGAATGTTATTTTCCAGGGCTATGTGCTAATGCCCAGCATCCTCCCAGCTGAATTCAGCCCTGGAAGCAGCAGCTGGAGCAGCAGCCCTGCGAGGTGTGAGCAGAACGACTCCACTCTGCTGGAATTGCTGTGGATGCTGCTGAATGTTTCCAGAGCCAAACAAAGAGCCATTGAGTCGAGTTAAAAAAATCAATTAACTGGAATGATCAGGCATGTCCTGAACTTCCAGTAGGTTCGGGTAGCATTGGACAACACAGAGGGGCCAAAGCTCTCTATGCACGCAGCCTCCACTGCTTCTCCTGCGTGTGCCAGAGCTGGAGTTATCCCAGGTAGGACCCAGCTCCACTGGCAGATCCCACCCTCTTTAACTCCTGTACTGTGGAGCCAGGATAAGGGAACACTCGGTTCGTTTAGGAATTAGGATGCCATTATTTGCCTGTGAGAAACAACATTTGCAAACAGACCATATTCATATTTTTGCCTGGAACAGTGCTAATAGGATGAAAGCTTTGACTATATTCCCTTTTTTCCCCTATTCCTGCTTGAAACAGTATTAATGGGGGATAAAATTTAAGTATATTTGCATTTTTACCCCTTGCTTGGAACAATATTAATAGGAGGTAACCAAATTCATTAAAATAGACTTTACAAAAGAAATAGATTCTCTGATTCAGTTCACAATGTTCCGTTTCCAGTACACTGATTTTTAAGTAATTGGGTTGTATTTTGTGGCTCTAGAAGTTTTATATCCAAAAAACCATATTTATATGAAGGGGAGAGGGAAGATTTATTATTCTGCTCATTACTCACTTGTGATCATTTTTAACATAACCTATGATATGTACAATTATCACCGCTCTGCCATCTGAGTTTGGGGTAGGTGTGAATGCAGCAGCTGGGATTTTTTCCCTTTGCATTCTTGCCTCCCCAGTGCCTGGAAAGGTTAGAGAGGGAGCAGCACACAGAGATTATCCAGCTGATGCCTAATGTGGGAAGAATTCGTGCAGGCCTGACACAAAGGACTCCCACAGCAAGGCTCAGGCACCAACTGCTTTTCACCAGCGCTTGCAAAATGCTGGGATTCTTCAGCTGGGGAGGTTTTACAGTTTCAGGCTCTGTATCAAATAGTGTCTTGTTCATCCCTTTTTCTGACGCTGAATTATTCAATATTTTCACTGTAGAGTCTTCTTGCCATATCCAGATGGGCTCTATCAGTGCCAGGGTCTAATATTGTTATTATTTTTCATTACTTGCTATCTTCAGCAAATACTTCATTACTCCAAAGTCCAGATTATTGCACTTGAATGACAAAAATTGGTGTTTCTGCCCTGAGAGGACAGCAGGGAGATGGATATTGTTATTAAAGCAGATTTACATGAAGCTGCTTTTTCTCCACCCTTAAGAATTAGGAGCTATTTTGTTTCCAGGAGGGAAATGCCAAATAAACCCTACCCTTGCTGGGTGGAATGCTCACCTTGCAAGATATCCTGACTTTATGGACCCCTAGATATCCTGACTTTATGGACCCATAAGTATCAGGATTTCTGGCTATCCAGATTCTATAAATATTTATGTATCTGTACAATATAACCCTGAGTCTGACCCTGGAAAGGACCACGTGTTCATGCAAACCCACATGATGCTCAGCATTAGATGGTATTAGAGAACAATTTACTGTCTTAATACCATTTTTAAAATAATTTTCTCTGTCTTGTGTCTGTTATTTGGGTTTGTATTCAGCTTTTTTGGTAAAACTTGAATATCAAGGTGCACATTTAACAAAACATGAAGGAAGGGGCCATTGTCTGACACCTTATTTTTCCCTTTTTCTCTCTATTTATCAAGTACTGTAATTATAATGTGGCACTTTGATACATAAGTTTTCAATCCAGGATCATGTTGCTGCTGTTCAGTAAGGCTTCCATGAAGATGTAATAACCAAGACAAGGACTTTTTATCCCTAATGTGCATAGTTAATACAGCACCGTGTTTTTCTAGTCACGGAGTGAGAAGTTAATGCCTTAGTAGGGATTTTGTTTCTTTCCCCCCTCCCCCCTTCTCCCAGTCAAAATACAGGTTTTTTTTGGTTTTCAGTAGCATTTACTGAGACCCTTTTGACTCTTCCCGTGGCTGGGGAGCCTGTATCGGATTTGACATGCTGGGCTTGGTGCTGGGTGGGTGCCAGGTGGGTGCTGTGCTGCAGTCTTTGGTGGGCAACAGAAGAACCTGGGAACAAGGAGCCTTTGTAGGACAGGGACTACACCCAGCTCCGGAGGTAGCAGTTGGCAAATTTGGGCTTTTTAACGGTTTCTGCCATCCCCGTGGCTTTTCCAGGCCTGGAATGTGAGTGCTGTCCCCTAAACACCTCTGGGAGAGCGTTTGGGTTTGCTGCCCCAGGAGCAAATCACTCTCCTGACTGCTCAATGACAAGGTGTCCTACTGAGCTCAGAAATCATATCCCAAGGGAGCAGATACAATTTCCTGACTGTGTCTTCCATGACTTCAAGGGAGAGAGATTCTTATTTATAGGGCAGGAATTGCTGTTTGTAACAAGAAAGTGTTATTGTCACTTACTTTAGACAGTGGAGGGACAGAGAAAGTGTGGTTAGTTATGGAAGGGACCACAGTGGTCACCTGGTGCCACCCCCCTGCTCTGGCAGGGCCATCCCAGAGCACAAGGCACAGGATTGTGTCCAGACAGCTCTGGAATATCTCAGTGAGGGAGACTCCACAGCCTCTCTGGACAATTTGTTCCAGTGTTCAGTCACTGCACAGTGAAAAAGTTCTTCCTCATGTTCGGATGGAACTTTCTGGGCTCAGTCCCTGCCTGTTGCTCTGGTGCCACTGCTGGGCCCCCGGAGCAGAGCCTGGGCCCTGCTCTGACCCTCCCTGCACCCAGGGACAGCCAGGGGCACAGACTGACACCCAGGGACAGCCAGGGGTACAGAGTGACACCCAGAGACAGCCAGGCCTGAGGGCCCCTCTCAGCCGGGACTTCTCTCAAGAATGAGCAGTCCCAGCTCCCTCAGCCTTTCCTGGGCACGGAGATGCTCCAGGCCCTTCCTCAGCTCCATAGCCTCCACTGGACCTGCTCCACTCTCCACAGCTCCCTAACAGGAGGGTGGAGCTGAGTGGGGGTCAGGTGCTGCTCCCAGGAAACCAGGGACAGGACAAAAGGACACTGCCTTAGCTGCACCAGGAGAGGTTTATGTTGCACGTCAGGAAGGATTTCTTCCCAGAAGGAGTGATTAGGCATGGGAAGGGGCTGCCCAGGAAGGTGGTGGAGTCCCCATCCCTGGAGGTGTTTAAGGAGTGACTGGATGTGGCACTCAGTGCTCTGGTCTGGTTGACAAGGTCCTGATCAGTCACAGGTTGGATTTGATGATCTCAGAGGTCTTTTTCAACCTTAATGAATCCATAAGTCTGTGATAACTACAGATCTGCAGCTGTGCAGTGTGTACAGCTTCTTTCCCCATATGATTCCTATGGGAATAGAGAAGTCTGCGTTCACTGAGGAGTGTGAAGATGCTCATCGCTGAGGGTTGTGCCACGGAAAATGCCTCAGCCCAGGAATGGCTGGGATGGGCATTGTTGTCCACCTCCTCTGTAGCACATGGATTGCATTTTGTTGTTTCAACATCTGATGGATGTGAAGAAGTTTAGCCAAGTGCCTCCTGATTTGCCCCAACGGCTTTGCCAAATCCAACAGGAATCAGTTGAAAGAAGTAAGGCACTTGAGGGAGGCAGAGGCAGGGCACTGCTCCGATTTGTTTGCTGTTTAAGGTTAAACATTACGTAGAGGTTAAGTTAAAGCTCAGCGGAGGGCGGTGGAACAATCCCACATTGCACAAGGCTCGCAGGAGCTCACGGCAGCAATTCAGGGTAGGCAAATAAAATCATTGTTTGCCGTGTTTGCGGAAGGGATCTGCCTTAATGGCAGCAGCAGATTGCAGCTCCCTTCTATTCCCTTAATTAAGATGGATGAGGGATAAATGTTGTGCCAGACAGTTGAGCCTTTTGCTTTGTGTGATTGGGGATTTAGACTTCTCTGGGCAGAGGCTGCGATAGGCAAGATGAAAGGACAAGCAAAATCCGAAGAGTTTAAAAGAGTGGAGATCTTTTGCAGATCATTTATTATAAAATATAAGGTATAAAACCCAAATTATGTCCATGTTGCATCAGCAAGTTAACAAAGCTTTCTCTCCCTGGGCGGTTGGTGTCCCAACATGGCTCCCTGCTCCCATGAAGCCTTGTGCTGAAGGGAAACACCTCCTGTTTTGTGAAGAGCCTTGGAGAGCAAGCTCTTGCTCCTGTCCCACAAGGATCTCTGTGCTGCAAGAGACAAAGGCTTCACCTCACCCTCATCCCAGCCCTGGGAGGACATGAGGCAGGGCAGGATGAGACTTGCCTGCTAGTCCCAGCACTCGCAGGCAACTGTAGCTCAGGGGTCTCCTAAATTGGCACAATCTTCATCTGACAAGTCTGAATGGGTGTTTTTGGTGTCAGCTTGACTACCAACGGCCATAAAGAAAGCCTGAATAGAGGAAAAGAAGTTAAAATATTGATCAAGAGTCAAAATAATTAAAAATTTAGCACAGAGCAAGACAAATCAGGATTGTTGGCCGCTATGAAAAACATTATTTATAGTTAGAATATATATATATATATATATATATATATAAAAGACAAAAGGAACAGTTGAGCATTTCTGCCCATAATGTAATTTAGAAAATCTAATTTTTTTTTTTTTTGCCAGTGTTGTCCAGATCCACACTATTCTCATTCGAAAGGAGGAAATAAGAACAAAAGAACGTGATTCCTGTGCAGTGACTTTGTGGTAGAGACCAAAGATTTACTGATTGTCCCAAAACAGGCAGATTTACTTAAGATTTTTAATTAGGAGAAAAATCTTAGCCAAGAATCTCTGCGAAGGATACCAAAGGAGAATGAAAGCATCTGGGTAAAAATGCTCCCATCCAACATAAGGATAAAATGTTTATACTTAATTTGCTTTATCATTGAGGAAATAAAAAAATTTTTTTGAGAAACAACAGGTTTGGGGAGCAAAGTTTTGGTGTGGTGAGCTGGGTGGGGTGGCAGCTGTCTCCCAAATATTTGTTGCTTGAGTGCTTTCCAAAGCAAGCAGATCCAGGCTTCAAAAAAGTGTCTAACTTGCTTGGAGAAGAAATAGAAAATAAATAAATGAAGAAACAAAAGAAAAAGAGACAAAGCAGATTTTATAAGACAAAATCCTTTTTTGAAGAATTAGTGCTTTCTCGGCGCTATTCTATATTCTCCAAATATTCTACATACAGGCTGGTAGGTGTAGGGAGTAGTCCTGAGTCTCTCCTGTGGGAAATTATGGGGTTCAGTCGAGGGTTTTCTTCTTATATCTACAAGTTGAATTATCCTTCAATTAAGGAGATTTGGAAAATAGTCCCAAAGAGCAGAAAATTGAATAATTTTTTGTTGTTCAAATACAAGTAGAGTGGTTTCCATCTGATGGAGATGGGGAAGATTTGGTGTTGTCTCCTTCAAACAACCTTCTCTACAAGGCTCCTATCCACTTCTTCATCGAAAGGGAACTTTGCAAACTTTGGAAATACACTCTTCTGCTTTAGTTTAAGGCTGTGAAAAATGTGGAGTTGGAAGCATTGGAGTTTGTCTTTATCTCCAAGGCTACGGCCGCGGAGCTGGCGATGCTCGGAGGAATGTGTTTGAATTATTAGGCTGAACTCTGCATTTCTGGGCCAGAGTGTTCCTGGTATTTGGAGGCCTCTGGGATAGAGGTAACCTTGCCAGCAGGTCATAAATTAGAGCCAGGCTTTTTTACCTTAGTCAGGAAATTCATGCCGGAGCTTTCCTTAAGCCAGGATTCGCAGTGATCTAATCCCAGCCTGCTGCCAAACCCAACCTGGGAGTTGTTTTGTGGCGTTTGGTTGCTGTCTCTTTGTTTTGTCCGTGGCATTTTGCATTGCTCCATCTCCCCTGCTCTGTGCTGTTCCCTGGAGCTGTTCACTGGCAGGGGATGAACACACACAATCAGCCTGCAAAATCCTGGCTGCTCGTTGTGGGTGATGGCCAGGGAAAATTGTAACGAGCAGTTCCTTTTAGTGTCTCCAAATAGGAGCTAGAGGAAAAGCTGCCATGGGATTTTGGGAGTTTTGGGACACTTCATACACGAGCAGGTAGAAATCTGCATTGCAGGTGTCATATCAAACCAATAAATAACTAACAGCAACAACAACAACTCGTATAATATAATAATATAATGATATATGTTAATATCTCCTATAGTAATAATAAAAAAAAATTTAAATATCTCCCATAGTACTAATATATATAATGCAATATTAATTATAGGAATATACACATGAATCTGC